>CM076678.1:53219779-53587279 GCA_038501925.1 Xenopus petersii | reverse complement strand
TACATCTTTTATTTATACAAAGTTAAAAATGTATATTTGCATCTCCATCCGCCCTACGCATTTCACACCCACCCAGGGCGCTTAATCATGGTTAAGATATGGATATATGGCGCTTAAGATATACACCTATAGTTTTGTGTTGCCTCTTAATAACTAGTATCATTAAGATGATGAAGAAGTTTGCTCTTTTTTAGAAGACACACAAATTCATTCTTCAGATACATTTCATGCACTAATATTCTCTTCTTTCATTTCAGATACTCTTTTTCAACTGAAGGTGAGTAGAACACTTTATTTTTTGAAAAAAAAAAAAAGATTTTTTTTTATATGCACAACATATGTTGCAATATTTAAAATACATAATATAAGTGGACAGGAAAGCAATTTGTCCACATCATCATCCCTTTGTGGCATTGTCCTAAGACAGTAACATAGCACTGTTATAGCTTAAGTAATGCTTTCAATCCAATATTCATGTAATAGTACTATGGAACAAATTGTATGAAGAAAGAGAGCATTCTTAAAAACCTATACATTTTCATCTGATTATTTTGCATCATGGCCTTTTACAGAAACGCAACTGACTTTCAGGGTTACTGTGCCTGTTAATAATCCTGTTTATTGATCATAAACCTGTCTCTTGCCAGTTCACATCAAAACAGCTGGAGAAGTTGGCGAAGAAGGCAGAGAAGGATTCCAACACAGAGCAAGCTAAAGTTAAAAAGGTAACTATAGTCCTTTATGCAGACTATGATTGTAATATATATGTTAATGTAAAAAAGGAATGTTCAAGTGCATTACACTCTTTTAGATATAAAAGAAATTTGCTTTAAACATTTGTGTTTCTGGTTACTTTGCTGAAGATTTCTGCAAAAACCCTACTAGTTCCACCCATCTGTTCATCCACTTCCTGCTGCCTCCTTTCCTAAGATGTGAAGGGAAGACCTGGAAGCACTCCGCACACTGCACTGTAGGATAGGAACCAATCAGCAGCTAGGCTGACCTGTCACAAACCTGCCGGTCCAGATACACTTTCTTCAATTATTAATACAAAATGTCCAGTGAAATGGCCAGCACTGCTTGCGGGGGAGTAAAAATATAAAGTGCATGGAGTGTAGTATGTTATAAAATAATGAAATCTCCCTTTGTTACCAATCTAATGTGTGTGTCTTAAACCGTTTGGTTTAAGTTGCCCTTTAAACCCATAATAAAGGTCAGGGAGGTGTTGTGATGTGAGGATTTCAGGCATGCCCAAAACAGACAGCACCAATTCATGCAGCTAAATTTCCTACTCACAAGCTTACACTTTTTCAGATGCGTATCAATAAATTAAATTGCTTCCCACATGGATCCTTAACAGCAATCTGGACTAAAACAGAGGTGCATTGACTCGGACAGGGACCATAGCAGATCTATAGGGAGCTCCAATAAAGTGGCTTTTTTAAAAGTAATATTCATTTTTGGGCAAAATTAAAACCAGCACCATATAGTGTACATTATTGCCTACACAATTAGGGGGGTTTCATTTATCATATAGGTCTCCTTTAGTATCAATTTAAACCCAATACCTTTGTTCCTTGCATATTGGGTCTTTGCTGTGCCCCAAGGCCATCGTCAATGCAGTAGCAGTATAAATATTCAGTAAACATATTTGGTTTTTATCTGCAATTTTGTGTCAATTCATATAGTAGGGTCTGATTCCACCACCAGGCATTTTTGATTTCATCATTTACTGAATTTTCTATTCAGCTGGTACCTGTTTTAATTGAAATCATTATTAGGAAATTACAAATATAAATATATCCATTTAAGGACTTTTTTCTTATGAAGTCTCAATATCTTTTGTGCGAACGTTTATTTAAGCTTGTCACATTTAACACATTTCACACAAATGTCATCATATATGTGCTCCTGATACACAGTGTAAAATGTGCTATTTTAAGTTAGGGAATTTTAAGTTACGTTAAAGGGATTCTAACATGATTTTTATGATGTACATTTTATTTCTAAATTACACAGTTTACACTGCAAATAATTAACTCTACAATATAACATTTAATTCTTGAACCAGCAAGGGTATTTTTTAATATTGGTGTGTAGGCAGCCATCTCAGGTCATTTTGCCTGGTCATGTGCTTTCAGGAAGAGCCAGCACTTTAGGATGGAGCTACTTTCTGGCAGGATATTGTTTCTCCGAATCAATGTAACTGAATGTGTCGTAGTGGGACCTGGATTTTACTATTAAGTGTTGTTCTTAGATCTACCAGGCAGTTGTTATCTTGTGTCAGGTTGCTGCTATTTGGTTACCTTCCCATTGTTATGGCTCCTGGGGGGGGGGTGATATCACTCCAACTTGCAGTATAGCAGTAAAGAGTGACTGAAGTTTGTGAGAGTACAAGTCACATGACTGGAGGCAGCTGGGAAACTGACAATATGTCTAGCCCCATGTCAGATTTCAAAATTAAATATTTAAAAAAATAGTTTGCTCTTTTGAGAAATGGATTTCAGTGCAGAATTCTGCTGGAGCCGCACTATTAATTGATTCATTTTGAAAAAAACATTTTTTTCCCTTGACAGTATCCCTTTAAGTTAGTGAATTTTAGTCCTATGTTGGAATCTCCGTGGCTACTCAAAGCAAGTAATCCATCCAAACACATTACTAAAACAGCTCCTTTATTGCAAAATATTCATATAAGATAGTTTTTGTTTGCTTGATCAGTGTTTGGTTACTGTAATTTCCTCTCCCCCATATGGTGCCTAAATACATTAGCTAGCTATCTATCTATCTATCTATCTATCTATCTATCTATCTATCTATCTATCTATCTATCTATCTATCTATCATAAATTGTTCATGTTAGTAAACTGTTCTTGGGCTACAGTAAAGGGGTCTTAGTTCACAGGTCCCAGGCTGGTAGTGGGCTTATAGTTTTGGGCACCTAGAGGAAAGGCCATGTGAACAAAGTAAAATGGAGCTGCAGTTTTTCTTATGGTGGTCCTGGTTCTTTGTGGCATGATTTTTTTGTTTGACACAACTACCTTCTCACTACCTGTAAAGAATAATCACGTTACAAGTGCAATTTTCAGTTAAGTCGACCATACACTGTGAAGTGGCTCCTTTGGGGAGTTCACCAAACAAGTGGACCTCTTCCACTCTATTGTTTGGATGATCCCATGTTTGGCCTGGGGTCCATTGCTCAGATCATACAGCAGGCCTATGGAAACCACATCAATGCTCCAACGTGGTACCCTTCCAATGGGTGTAGCAAACCTGCCTGATAGTTATCTGGCCAGTTTTCAGCCGCATATAGGTTGGATAGGCCTGAAGCTGTGGTTCATTCTGGAGGGTCCGATTTGGCCCAGTGCTTGGGTTGCCAGACCATTCAGAGATCCACTCATTTGGCAACAAGCAGATCCAAATATGTAAGTGTGTAGACTACTTTTAAACTGCAGTAGTCAGCTTTGAAAAATGACACTGGCTATCACTTTGGTGGTGTAAGTTAGGTATTACCTAAGAGAAAGTTTGATACGCTTTTCCCATTATGTATTTCCATAAGACAGTACTAAGTGTATCTTTTCTAACTACTCCTAGGCATTGCAGCAGAAAAATGTTGAAGTGGCACGGGTTTATGCAGAGAATGCCATCAGGAAAAAGAATGAAGGTCTGAACTGGCTGCGAATGGCTTCACGGGTAGATGCAGTGGCATCCAAAGTCCAGACTGCTGTAACCATGAAGGGGGTATGTGACCATTTAACCATGCAAGTAATGTATGTATTTTAACATAGCTCCAAGGAAGGCTGCTGTAAGCTTTAGAAGCGGATGACCACTTTACTTTTGGTTTGCAAACCAGTATAACAAGTCTCCTGTTTGTCATTTTTTACAAGATAAAGCACAATGTGTAAAGGCACTTCTTCTGTATTTTTTGCTTTAGTTTAGTAAGAGTTAAATAATAAATGCATAGGCTCAAATGAATTCCCAAATCAGTCGACCAATGTATAGAACTGTGCCAGCCCCTAGCTTATAAATGTAATGGGATTTTCAAAAAGCTTTAGGGTTAGTTCACACGAGGAGATTCAGGGAGATTTTGTCGCCTGGCGACTAATCGCCTCGTCTTCTGGGTGACAATCTCCCCAAACTGCCTCCTCGTGTCTTCCCATCCGCTGTAATGAAAAGTCACTTGCACTAAAGCACACGCGACGCTGCATTTTCAGAAGTTGCCTGAAGTTGCCTCACGAGGAAACTTCGGGTGACTTCTAAAAATGCGGGCCATGTGTGCTTTAGCACAGGCAACTTTTCATTATAGCTGATGGGAAGACACAAGGAGGCAATTCGGGGAGATTGTCGCCCAGAAGTCGAGGCGATTAGCCGCCAGGCGACAGAATCTAACCCCTTTATGGCCATCACCTACAGTCTGTTATTTTTTTTAGGACTAGAAATCTGTTTACCAACTCTGCAGTTCATAAGATTCAAATCCATAGTGGCAATGGTTCAGCAGCTGCTATGTTAAATTATTCTAAGCTTTTTTGTATTATGGATGTTCCATTATATTAGAACATGGAATGAAAAATATAATTTTAGGAACATATCCGTACAGATATGATACAGAATTAGTGTGATTTTGCTTCTATTTGAGCCAGAGTTTTCCAAGGTGAGGGCCTTATTGTCTGGGGCAAAGCAGTAGACAGTGTGCCCCAGTTACATCAATGTATTCTATATGACTAAATATAGGAATGCTAGTAACAGTAGTAAGATTGACAACTTAATGTTGAACAATAGGTAACCCGATAGACCAGTGATCCCCAACCAGTAGCTCGTGAGCAACATGTTGCTCTCCAACCCCTTGGATGTTGCTCCCAGTGGACTCAAAGCAGGAGCTTATTTTGAATTCCTGGCTTGGAGGCAAGTTTTGGTTGTATAAAAACCAGGTGTACTGCCAAACAGAGTCTCAATGTAGGTTGAAATCCACATAGGGCTACCAAATGACCAATCACAGCACTTATTTGGCACCCCAACAATATCTTTCATGCTAGTGTTGCTTCTTGATCTCCTTTTACTTCTGAATGTTGCTCACGGGTTCAAAAGGTTGGGGATCCCTGCAATAGACCATGTTATTTGATATCAAATTCCATTTCTAAAATCCTTATTTTACTTTGCAAAAAAAAACAATATTTTTATACTTAGCTCTTATTTTGTAACATTGCTGATTAGACAGATTGGTTTCTGTAGCATGCCATCTTCCAGAGATAAGTTCAGACATTCTGTGCGGAACATATATATTTATGGCTAATAATTACACATTTATAACAGGTAACAAAGAATATGGCTCAGGTGACCAAGGCACTGGATAAAGCTTTGAGTTCTATGGATTTGCAGAAAGTGTCGGCTGTCATGGATAAGTTTGATCAGCAGGTTCAGAACTTGGATGTGCACACGTCGGTAAGTGGAGGAAGACAAAGGATCATTACATTTACATAATTAGATTTACTTTTTTTGTAAACTGTAAATTGGATCTTACTGTCTTGTATTAAACTGACCATTTTGCATTTGTACATGAGTGGAAGCTGCCTTATTGCTGTCTACAACAGAGGTAAGCTGGAAAACATTCTAGACACATCCATAAGTAGTAATACTGTACTATAACCAGAGGTGTGGATATTATTTTTGATTCAGCCATGGCAATATGTACAAATGCTTCTGCTTATAAATATACTGCAAAAAAATCCTCTGTGTAGATAGATAATAAGCTATTGCAGTTAATTCTACTTTAGTTGTCTGTAAGGCCAATAGATATAATCTAATAATAATTCAAAAACCACAAAAGCATAAAACAAGATGGTTTTGCTTCTGTAGCCCTCAGGCCTAGAATTAATTGGACACTAAACCCAACTATAAAGATGTCAAAGATTGATTTGAATAAGAGACTAGAATATGAATAGGAGAGGGTCTGAATAGAAAGATGAGTAAGAAAAATTAGCAAAAACAATACAATTGTAGCTTTACAGAACATTTCTTGACCGCCATTTGAAAGCAGGCAAGAGCCAGAAGAACAAGGCAAATAATTCAAAAGCTATAAAAAATAAAGAAGACCAGTTGAAAAGTTGCTTAGAATTAGCCATTCAATAACATACTAAAAGTTAACTTAAATGTGAGCCAGCAATTTAAAAATAAAACTTCCCCAGTGACACCAGCAAACACATATTTCCTACCATTTCAGAGAAGTGTGATTTATTTTAAAAGGTTGTTAGTGCTTTTGTACTGCAGTTCATGCCTATTTAACAGCTAAAGATGGCCATACATGGGCCAACATTTCCTGCTGACTCAGCTGCTCCAGTCTGACTTATTTAACCACATCTCGGCTAAAGATAAAGGTCTGATAAATATCTGCCTGGATATTGACAAGATATCAGTTGGACAGTTTTGAAAATTGTAAGAATAGCTGGGCACTGATGGGGTTCTGATCTGCTCATTTGCCTGATTTTCCCACCATCTGTGTAGCTAAATGAGGCAAAGATTGGTCTGTGCCTTTCCAAACAAATGATAATCTGTGTGTATGGCTAGCTTTAGGCTGTATTATAGGCAGTAGCGCAAGGTAGAATTTTAAACAGTAGATGAATACACAGAGTACATTAGATCTGATAACAAAAATGCTGCTTTGTATATGCACACAGAAATGAATTCTCAGGCAGAATTTATCATTTTTGTCGTCTTTAAAGGGATACACTATTAACTGATTTCAGAATAAATCAGTTAATAGTGCTGCTTCCAGCAGAATTCTGCACTGAAATACATTTCTCAAAAGCGCAAACATATATTATATTATATATATATATATATATATATATATATATATATATATATATATATATATATATATATATATATATATATATATATATATATATATATATATATATATATTCAATTTTGAAATCTGACATGGGGCTAGACATATTGTCAATTTCCCAGCCGTCCCAAATCATGTGACTTGTGCTCTGATAAACTTCAATCACTCTTTACTGCTGTACTGCAAGTTGGAGTGATATCACCACATTTGAAAGGGCAAAAACCGCTCCGACTCACCGCAGAATGGATTTGAAACAGCCGGCATAAATCCAAGGTTGGGTGCTGGAAGTTCGGCGTCCCATGCCGTAGACAATGAAGATAAATGGAGGAGAGCAATTCCGCACACCAAGACGTTGGTTAAAATCGAAAAATCTTTATTTAGCCATGTTTTAAAAGTACACGTTATATCTTAGCTTGACGCGTTTCGGGCTCAGCTGCCCTTAATCATAAGCATAAAGAAACAGAGACAGGATCTCAACTTAAATAGCTAATGTCCACAGTGACTCCTAGTGGTCAAAGCAGAACAATAAGTTACAAAAACATTTAAAAAGTATCCAATAAATACAAAATAGTACGATTGCGATACATGTAAAAATACTTTATGATTAGCCACTCAAATTAGTTAAGTAAAATAGGAAATATCAAATCTAGTATTTAATCCCTCCGGATTACGTGTATGTAGGGTTAAAATCCAAAAAACTTCACGGTTGTTTAATGAGAGAAGTGGATCGCCGCCCCTTATGGGCATAGGTACTCTTTCTATTATTTTAACTCCCAAATCCTGCGTGCCACGTTTACTACAAATTTTGAAATGTTTGCCAATTGGGGATTTCATATCCCCTTTCTCTATGGCAAGTAGATGTTCCCTTATTCTGTCTTTAAGGGGACGGATTGTGCGTCCAACATACTGTTTCCTGCAGGACTTACACTCCAACAGGTATATAACCCTGTTGCTGCAACAATTGTTATAAGTCAAATTATTGAATACTTTTCCTGTGACATTTGATTTAAAATCTGTGCTTGTAGAAATTACTAAGCACGTTTTACAGGGGTATTTTCCACATTTATATGTACCCTTTGTAGTTAACCAAGTATTGGCCGAAAGCGAGTTTCGGTTGCTAACCATACTCGGCGAGAGCCTGTTCCCCAAAGTAGGTGATCGTCTCGAAATCATTTTAATTTGATCTTCATTTAGTATTTTTTTCATAACAGGATCATTAAAGAGAACCGGAATATGTCTGCGTACAATCTTACATATCTCATTATATTCCATGCTATATTGTGTGCTAAAGTAAATCGGAATTTTGTTATTGTTTGTATTTTTACTTTTATTTTCAGGCAATGGAGTGTTGTTAACCTGAATACTCAGTTCCTCATTTGAGTTTTTTTCAGTATTGTAATTACTTTTATCTTCTTTTATATTATCATTATTTTTCTTTTTATTGAAAAGAAGATTTTTTCTATCCCTATTTCGAGCTTTTTGATAGGCTATTTCCACCAAATTCGCAGAATAACCTCTATCAATTAGTTTTTGCTTTAGTATTGTAGACTGTTCATCAAAGAATTGAAGTGTTGAACAGTTACGTCTGAAACGTAAAAATTGACTGAAGGGAATACTAGTCTTAGTATGGTTGGGATGACAACTGTCAGCCCTGAGAATAGTATTACCTGCTGTAGGTTTAGTGTAGACCTTGGAGTCAATCTCACTAGTATCAGAAGATCCAATTAATAAAGTATCCAAAAATTCAATTTGAGTGGGGTTTTGGTTCATAGTAAAAATCAAGTTGAAAGAATTGGTATTGAGATATTCTAATATGTGATATCATGGTAAGTCTAGTAGGGGACCCACACCAGATAAATATGAGGTCGTCTATATAGCGACCATACCAAACAATCGAATCACTGAAAGGGTTACTGTCGCCAAAAACATGGATTCTTTCCCACCAACCCATGTATAAATTCGCATAGGAAGGTGAGAAAGCAGCACCCATCGCCGCTCCCTGCTTCTGGAGATAGTAAGACCCATCAAAGTAGAAGTAGTTATGAGTTAACAAAAACTCCAAAGCCATGATCAAAAAATTTACACAATCCTGAGAGTACAGTTCTGATTTGGCAAGAATATGATGTTATCCAGCCCTTTTTCATGGGGAATGGACGAATATAGTGATTGAACATCCATAGTAACCCATGTGAAATCATCGGACCATTTTATATCTTTAGAGTGATATCACCCCCTCCCTTTTCTCCCCAGCAGCCAAACAAAAGAACAATGGGAAGGTAACCCGATAGCAGCTCCCTAACACAAGATAACAGCTGCCTGGTAGATCTAAGAACAACACTCAATAGTAAAAACCCATGTCTCATTGAGACACATTCAGTTACATTGAGAAGGAAAAACAGCAGCCTGCCAGAAAGCATTTCTCTCCTAAAGTGCAGGCACAAGTCATATGACCAGGGGCAGCTGGGAAATTGACAAAATGTCTAGCCCCATGTCAGATTTCAAAATTGAATATAAAAAAATCTGTTTGCTCTTTTGAGAAATGGATTCAGTGCAGAATTCTGCTGGAGTAGCACTATTAACTGATGCGTTTTGGAAAAAACATGTTTTCCCATGACAGGATCCCTTTAAAGGGAACATAAACCCACTGATAAAGCGGTGTTATTCTGACTTTAATGATGTCACTGCTTACTGTTTCTGTATCCGCTGCATTTTTTCATAAGGCCTAAACACTATATAGCATCTGTGCATTTGGATACAAAGGAACGGGGTCTGCTGGGTTTATATGACACTTCCATAATTCATAGTTATTTTTGTGTTATAGGTGATGGAGGACTCCATGAGTTCCGCAATGACACTCACCACCCCTCAAGAACAGGTAGACAACCTCATTGTACAGATTGCAGAGGAGAATGGTCTGGAGGTGATGGATCAGCTGAATCAGCTTCCCCAAGGTGCTTCGTCAGTGGGGGAAAGCTCTACCCGCACCCCGGAGGACCAGTTGTCCCGCAGGTAAGGATTCAGTGTTTTTAGTGTCTGCTTTATTGTCCAAATTTTAGTTAGTCATGTTGGGATATCATTGACCTGTAAGTATTTGCCAGCCTTTTATAAAGTAGCAGAGCAACACTATTAAATGAGAACTAAAGCTTAACTAAAGAAGTAGGCCTCCAATGATGCCCCTAGTAGCTCCACATCTTCTTTTCTTCTGATTCACTGCACATTCTCTGTGCTACTGTCACTTACTGAACTTAGGAACGACTCAAAATATACAGTACACATAAAAAAATAAAAGTCACAATATAAGGCTGATTCGTAATTAATATAGATAATTACTATATGCCAGCTCAGAAACCAGTGCAACTAGTATCAGAATTTAATAGCCTTGTAGCATCAGCTGATATTACAGACAAACTTAATTTTCTGCTATTAAATTTGCAACCACCCCTAGGATTAGCATCTCAACAGCTGCTCAGAACCCACTGAGCATGTCGCAGACACTTTCCAAGATGGTGACCCCCTGTGACAAGTTTGAAGTCCTGGATCATTGCTGTTATTGAGAAGCTGAAACTTTAGGCTGGTGCTATAAATTCAGTATATAAAATATGGCACTTTTAGCCATAGCATTTTTTAGGGTTTAATTTTTCTTTAAAGAAAATGCGTTTCTAGCAAGTGATCATGACTAGGACAGGTTGAAAGAAAATTTAAATTTTTATGCATCAATATGAACTTTTAATAAATTACCACATGTGAAAATAATTTATCACCGCTTACATAGAGGGTTAAAGTATAAGAGAGCGGCTACAGTAGCAGTAGTCTGATATATAGAATAAATGCATTACAGCATAATAAAATACAGTTGTGGCAAATCAACAGATACATGGTTTTCATGAATTCTGATTTTCTCTTTTAGGTTGGCTGCTCTAAGGAACTGAAGTCTCATGGAATCTTTATCTTTCCTGTATGGATGTCAGGTGTTTTGGGTACACTGGGGTCACCTTATCACACTGAGGCCTTTGCCAATCATAATAAGAGGATAAGGAAGCCGGGAACCCAGCTTTTGCTGCAGCTGTCCAGTTTCTCTGTTGAGTTTAAGTGCGACCTATACTGTAATTGATTCAATCCTAATGGACTCAAGTCTGGGGATTAACATTTAATGTGTATGGTCACAGTCAGTCTCCTGAACAAAGAATTCTAGTTTAATTGCACTTGCTGACATCAAAGCAGAGCAATTTCATGCTCTCCCTGTATGGCCTTAACTAATGGCATATAGTGATAAAAAGCCTTGATCGTTATAATCATTAATATAGAACATTTAGGCCAGTCACAACTGTTTTTTAAAGCAGTTTCTTTTGAGAGCAGAGACCTCGCATGGAATGCTTTCCCTAGTTCTCTAGATTTAGTAATAACTAATAGTTATGTTCTTTTTGAGTATATGCTAAAAGGAATCGGCTGTCTGACTAAAAATGCTCTATTTTATAGCACCTGATTTTATTATTTTTTGTTTGTTTGCTCTGTTTTTTACTCTGCTGCTTCTGTCTATTCTTTTGTGTTCAATGTTCCTCTGACTACTTGGTGAGAGAGTTTATTTCCCCCCCCCCCTGCTTTATTGAATAGCACTCTCATTCTGCAACATATTGAAAACTCCCATTGTTTTTTATGGATTGTATTTTTGTGTCCCAGCCAAATTGCAGGGTAGAAAACATTGAAAATGTGGTTCACACAGTTATGGCTGCTGGTGAATTTGGGAGATATTGCAGCAAAACATTTATCCATTTAATAGCGCCTACAGTTTCTTACACTTCTTGATTGGCAACCCATCATGGTAGCACTATTCAGTGTCCCTTCCAGAACACTAAGGTTATTTGGGAACTTAGTTGCTGTAAATGAGAGCCATGCTGTTTATCGCTGGCACCTCTAGCTGTTATATCTGCTACTGCAGGGGTTCTAAAATATCACTGTGCCTCTTTACCTGAGACGTGCCAGAGGGCAGTGCCAAGTGTGATCTGATATATTTAGTTTTATTGCTCTTAAAAATAGATGCCAGCTGTACAGCTCATATAATCCTACAGTAATCTACACGTACCATGAATATGTTTCTTTCAATTTGCCTTTTTTATAGCCTTTGCTTTATCTTATTTGGGGTAACTTATCTGTAAAGAATAAAATGTTTTATTTACATTTCAAAATAAATTTTGTTTATTGCTCAATAAAGATTGTACATTTCAAGTGTGCTCTTTTCTCTGTTCAAGAAAAAGAGGACATTCTTTTACTGCGTTACACATCAGAATAAGGATGCATTAAATGCAGGGTTATATGGATATATTATTAATGTCTCTATGTTTTTTCCCTGTAAAAAGCCCCCCAAATACCGTTTATCTAACTATAACCGTTTAACTTTAACAGTAACGCAAAAAATAAGTGTTTTAAAGTCATGAAAATATAATGTATTATTGTGCTGCACTGGTAAAACAGATCTGTTTGCTTCAGAACCACTACTATAGTTCATATAAACAAGCTGCTGTGGAGCAATGGCAGAAATTGAAAAAAGACTATATGGCACAGGTTAAATAGTGGACAACAGATAACACCATTATGTTCTACAGAGCTTATCTGCTGTGTAACTTAAGCATTTTCTCCTGTGAATGGCTGCCCCCATTGCTACACAGCAGCTTATTTATATAAACAATAGTAGTGTTTCAGAAGCAAACCAGATCAGGGCAACACTGCATTATATTTTTATTACTTTAAAACATTTTCATCTTTTCATGTTAGCTATGTTTAACTATGGACCAGCATATATTTCTATACCTGTGATAACATATGAAAGGAGTCTGGTAACTATTGAACATAAAGGTTTATTCTTCCCACAATTAACTAATACAATTAAAAGAAGTTAGAGTGTAAAGTAAATGCCATAATGAAAGCATACAAGGCTTATTTATAAGGTATATTCTAGAATCTAACTGTTCAAACCTAATGCCTTGGTGTGCATGCATATAGTGTTATTTCTAGGTGCCTTTACTTAAAGGTGTTTCTTCAGATACATCACCTTTTGCCCTCCATGATAACCAGGCGTAGCCTGCTAAAGTTTGTTTGTAAACATCTTGTAACCAGGATGAAACACTGTCCAGTAGTAGTCGCTGTAGACCATGAGATACTTCAAGTCCCATAGGCATCCATTGAATTCCAGTAATGTACTATACTGAATACCATCCATTAGTTGTCGCTGTATACTACATCCCATGGGTCTCCAGGTTTACTCAATTCCTGTTAAACTAGTTTTCCTTGGAGATGGTCCGCACTATTTACATGGATTCATTTGGGGAAGATGACTCTCTTATTAGATTGTTTTAGTAACACAACTATCTTCCAAACCTTTCTTTTGTTTAGCATACCCATGTTTCCAAAGGCTTCGGCGCAAATTCGCTAAGCGCCGAACGCTAGCGTTAATTCGCTAGCGTTTGGCATTTTCGTTACTGCGCAAATTCACTAACGAACGCTGGCGTAGTTTCGCTAGTGTTACTTCGCATCCTTACGCCAGGCGAATTTTAGCTATCGACGTAACTACGCAAATTCACTAACTTGCGCAGTGTACTGAACGCTACCTTTTACGCTAGACTTCCTTCGCCACCTCAGACCTGGCGAAGCGCAATAGAGTAGATAGGGATTGTTTCAAAAAAAGTCAAATTTTTTTTCTAAGTCCCAAAAAACGCTGGCGTGTTTTCTACATGATGGGTGATAGGCTGAAAAAGATTGAAAACATTTTTGGGGCTCCCCTTCCTCCCCCCTACATTTCCTGACTCATGGCAACTTACCTAGACAGTGGGCACATGTGTTGGGCACATGTGTAGGGCACAATAAAATTTTTATTTGCTGATTTGAAGCTTTTCTAGGCATTTGTGCTGATACGTGTTCCTCCATTGAAATTTGAATTTCGCGCCGTATGCAAATTAGCCTTCGCTAGCGTAACTTCGCTTTACATAGCGAATCAACGCTAGCGCAAATTCGCAACCTTACGCTACCCCTGTGCGCAACTTTGGATTTTAGTGAATTTGCGGAGCGCTGGCGAAACTACACCTGGCGAAGTGCGGCGAAGTTGCACCTGGCGCAACTTCGCATCTTAGTGAATTTGCCCCTTCAACTCTCGCACAAGCTCCTGTTTGTTCATTGTAACAGATAGAAGCTGATCTTCCAAAGACTTGCTTGGATTCCTATTAGAGTATCTTTCACCAATATTATTTTATCATGAAGTCCATTATAACATTCAGAAAGACACACAGATTCTTACTGTATCATGTCCTCAATACAAAATAACATTCCACATTGAAAATTTAAATTGTGGTTCACATTTAAGTTACCTTTTGTATGTTATAAATTGGCGAATTCCAAGCAACTTTTTAATTGGTCTTCATTATTTCCTTTTTATAGTTTTTGATTTATTTGCCTTTTCCTTCTGACTATTACCAGCTTTCAGATGGGGGGTCACTGACCCCCATCTAAAAAAACATTGTCTGTAAGGCTACAAATTTATTGTTATTGCTACTTTTTATGACTCCTCTTTCTATTCAGTTCCACAAGTGATGTGTGCAAAAATGTTGGTACTGTGAGCTTGTGTTCATAATAGCCCCCAAATAAATAACTTGTAAGTTGACTTGGAAAATATATGGTCTTCTGGGGTTGACTTCCACTTTTAGCAGAAGTCAAGTTAGGAGGATATGTGGAGCGCAGATTCTGTAGAGTGAGTCGCCTTTTTTCAGTAGACAGGAATTTCCCAGCCATTCAAGGGAGTTTCCGGGGTTACTCTCAGGCCCGGACTGGCAATCTGTGGGTTCTGGCAAATGCCCGCTGCTATAAGGTGCCATAGAAAGTCAGGTTTTAGTGGGCTGGTGGTGGCTGAGTGGGCCTCTGTGTACTTAAAATGCCAGGGCCTATTTTAATTCTCAGTCCAGGCCTGGTTACTCTGCATTCATCAATGGCTAGAGCTGACACCTCATTTTGAGGAAATATTATAGAAAGCTGTTTCATATGAGGCAAACCATGTTTCCTCAGAGAAGAGCAAAAATCTTGGAGAGTATGAGACACGGGGAAAGACAGGAGCAAATGAAGAAGGACTGAAACGATATTAGTAATGCTTTTAT
Source organism: Xenopus petersii (assembly GCA_038501925.1). NCBI lineage: Eukaryota > Metazoa > Chordata > Amphibia > Anura > Pipidae > Xenopus > Xenopus petersii. The sequence goes on along the minus strand of CM076678.1, from coordinate 53,572,300 downwards.
TTCAGACTAGCAAATACCCATACATAAATAACTCATACTTTACAACTAGTTTACAATATCACTACTCCAAACAAAACAGGATTGTGCATGGAATTAAACAAAAATTTCAATTACACTATTTTCTCTTTTGCAATGTTTACCTTTAATTGTAGCATTTTAATTTTAAAAAAGTTATTGTACATCTTGTACTATTTATTCCTGCATAATTCGGTAACTATCGTACTAATCATTTTCTGCTAGAGCTGGGGTGTTGCTGCAGCAGGTTTGACCGCATTGGTCTACAAAAAGAAAATGTAAAGGATCAGGATAGACATTTCAGTGCTGCACATCAGTATTTGTAAACTAAAGACAGGGGCTTTCATTCACAGGCGAGTGCTTCTTAAATTATGTGTTCACATGAATAGACTGTAAAACAAACACAGGAGAAGAATGGCTCTCCCCAATAGTTGTCCCCCAGCTGCATGATTTGGAATATCATAACCATAGCTAGTTCGGCAATCAGACTCTATCTCCTTGTATGGAATTGGCTCATCATTGGCCACATTTGCAGCTAACTCTGAGCGGACCTGTAGAAGAATAAGAAAATGAAAAAAACGTCAGACCAAATAAAATATCCTTTTCTCTAAACCTGCAGTTACCCCAGTGCAGCATAATGACTATGGTCTTCTCTTTTTCTCACTGATGTAGAAACTCACCCTTTCGACATCCTGGAAAACACGGAGTAAGTTATTGGCTAGAGCTGCCTTGACTTCTGCTTCAGTCCATCCTCTTCTCAAGAGTTCAGCCACAAGGTCTGGGTACTTGGAAACATCTTCTAAACCATCTGGGACCCTGGGAATGGCAAGACTGCTTGTAAAATTCCTTTGCTGTGTTATCACAATACTGCAAGGTTGCAAATTGTTTGCACAAGAAGAGGATATTCACATCTCTCCTCTTCAAATAAAATACAACATTCAAGCAAATTGCCTTCTTAGACTTTTTCAGGTCAGCTTTGGCACAATAACAGGGATGTAAAATGATTATACTCTGGGCAGTTTGGATGTGGACTGTGTGATTGGCAATACACATGAATAGCCACTATCTCTTCTTTGGACTGACAGCCCAAATGGTCAGAACTGCAGGAAGTAAAGAGGAGCTGCTTGTCCAATTAATATCTGGCTCAGTTATATATCTGTCATAAGGTCTAAGAATTCAGCTGATCTGAGCAATCAAATCAGCCAACCATGTCATATAAGTTGACCTTCCTTGTAGGAAGGTCAGCAAAGTGACAAATGGCTCTGGGGTAATACTAAGTCCAGGTTAGATAGATGATGTCTTTCAGAGCTGTAAAGGGTTGGAGGTAAGAGGGCCCTGAGAGGGGTTGGTCAATGTGTTACCTGGGCACTCCATCATAATCACCACCAAACCCAACATACTCGTATCCAGCAACTTTCTTGATGTGGTCAAAGTGATCTAAAAAAAATAAATGTTATAATATATAAATATTCTATCCAGCTTAAATGGGTTTTTATTCAATGTCCATGTAAAGAGTTCAGTAAATCTCCTATTGCATATATTACTATAGATGGCAGAAAAATATCCTACACTTAGGGACCTGTTTATCATGCTGTGTAAAACAGTGGAGAAAAACACCATCGGTGATATTGTCCACAGCAACCAATCACGTATTTACATTTGTTTTCTAACTTGTAGGTGACTGTTTGAAATCTAATTGCGTTTCGTGCCTAAATGGACATTTACTCATGAGTAGGTGCCCATTTAGGCATGAAACGCGTTAGGCTGCTTGTATGTCCTAATAAAGTATTTTAATTTTATTAAAACCTGAGCTACTGACTTACTAGCAAATGGACCTCATCCCCTTTGAATTCTACAGATTGAAAAATTGCTAGACAACCCTTAGACTGATGGCTGTCCCGGTGAGGAACCATTTATTATGATTTTTCTTTATACCTTTTATTTTTGATTTGTAACCTTTCTTTCAAGCACAGAGGCATTTACTACAATTTGTATATTTACATACTATACATGTTTTCCCTGAGCAGCACCATCAGTCCCTTACTCACCTGCCACACTTGATATATTTGCTTGCTTACTGCAGGTCACAAAATCATTGAAGAAGTTCACCATAACCAGACCTTTCTTATCTTTCTGTGGATTACGAAAATAGATTTTACTCCTCTAGCAGAATCATGCACTTAAACATGTTTTTCAAAAGAGCAGATTTTTTTACATTTCATTTTGAAATTTGACATGGGGCTAGATATTTTCGTTTTGCAGGTGCCCACAGTCATGTGACTTCAGTTCTGATAAAATTCAGTCACTCTTTACTGCTGTGCTGTAAGTTGATGTCACTATCTATGGTACCAAGATTTCCTTGGAATTTTTAGAAAAAAAAAATTGATAGCAGGGCATTTCACAAGCATTAATATTGCGGTTTCCTAGTTTTACCATATTTGCGCCCAAGGTTGTGGGGGTAAATATGGGAGTGGGGGATGCAGAAGGGGTGGGTAGACTGATGTGTTCACCAGACCCCTATGAACATTTTTTTTGTGGGGGGTGGGCAACCTGTTTTTATGTCACTGTTTTTAACACTTGTGCTGTCATGGAAATTTAATTTTCCACAGCATAATAAATATGCCCCTAAATGTTGTTAGAGAATATACACTATTTTACCGCTACTGTCAGTCTGGCACCAAACTAGTCATAAGATCACTGATTCTTCTAGGGATGCATCAAAGCCACAAAGCATTACAGATTTGTCTGAATCCAGAACCCTAGTTTGCAAAATGTTTAAAAAAAATTGCATCAACTATATATTGAAAAATTGTTAAACTTACGCAATGCTTACTCTTACTCTTACATCTCAATGCAAAGTGAAGACAATTTTCACCTGTGTTATATATAAATAAAAACATGTTTGAAAAAAAAAAAAAAAATTGCATCCTAAAAAATGATCACTTTTAGTGGTCCAGTGTTCTCAAGGCAAGGCATATAATAATTAGGGTTTGCACTTGTTTTAGCTAGGTACCCAAGACGTCAAATCTGAATCCAAGATTCTGTGCATCCCTAAAAGAACTAGGAAAGAACTCCCCCAGAGGCTGTGCACCTGGTTAAAGGGAAGGGGGCATTTCCTTCAATCACCATTATATGGCTTATCAAGACAGTTTTCTTATGTACAGAATGGCTTAATTGATGCACTTAGAATACACAGCCATTCCCATTTGTCTTTGAAATGAATGCTATGCAATACTCAAAAGCATTGTGCATCTGTATCTTAAGTCATTTTGTTTATAGAGGGAAAAGAATGAGATTTTACACTCACCACAAGTCTCAGAACATCATCGGGCACGTTTCGGTAATGGTTGCAAATGCTAAAAGCAGATGAATGGCTGAAGATGAGGGGTGCCTTGGAAAACTGAAGGGCATCCATCATTGTTTTCTTCGACACATGAGCCAAATCTAAAATCATCCCTAGGCGGTTCATTTCCCCGATGACACTCTGTTGGTATAAATAAGAGAATAACCAGCCAGTGGAGTGACTTCTAGATTTGTGAGGGTAGTGGCAGCAAGTTTAAACTGGTCTGCTATAGAAAGACAGGGTATTATTGTGGGCCACGAGGGTTTAGCATGAGGCTGAGAATTATGGAAAAAGAGTGCACCTGCTAAAAAGCAACTGTCTGTAATGCTGAAACATACTCTGTTAAAAGCTACAGAAGATAGCATTGCTAGTTTTGTCATTAGCAGTCAGTAAGACTGTAATGCATATGGGACTATATATATACATTACTTTTTTATGCAGCAATATCTGGGTGTTTTGGCTCTAGGCAAGTGACTTACAAAGTGTCAGATGAACTGGTCATGGGGCAACCGACCATGTAGTTGGTTTCCTGCTTTCTAAACTGCCACAGATGCCAGCTATAGCAGTGATTTTGCTGCTGCAAGAAATTTGAATGTTTTAACATAATGTAGGGACCCATACTGTTAAAGGAACAGTAACACCAAAAACTGAAAGTGTTTTAAAGTAATGAAAATATCATGTAGTGTTGCCCTGCAATGGTAAAACTGATCTGTTTGCTTCAGAAACACTACTATAGTTCATATAAACAAGCTTGTGAGTAGCAATGGGGGAAATTGAAAAACGGCTAAATAGCACAGGATAGATAATGGATAACAGATAACATTATGTTCTACAGAGCTATCTGCTATCTGCTGTGTAACTTGAGCCTTTTCTCCTTTGAATGGCTGCCCCCATGGCTACACAGCAGCTTATTTATATAAACAATAGTAGTGTTTCTGAAGCAAACGCTGCAGTTTTACTAGTGCACGGCAACACTGCATTATATTTTTAATACTTTAAAACAATTTAATTTTTTGATGTTACTGGTCCTTTAATTTGCCCCTACTGTGAAAAGGAAGTATTGCCTATTGGCTTAGAGGTATTACACCAATTCCTGGTTCCATAGTATATTAAAGAAGAGAGAACATGTGCTCAGTCTGTTTATCCAAAGGTCCATCTGCCAGAAGGCCTGAGGTAAAGGTAGGTCTCATTATCTGAGGAATAGAGGTTGGGCACTAAGATAATAATTCCAAAGAGAAGTATGGGTACAGAGAATGATCCAACAATACCTTTCCTGCAAACTCTTCCAGCAAAGGCTCAATTGGGAAGGAGGGTTACACTGTAACATACTCTACTGTGCAGCAGCTGCAGTGAGGATGGAAATCATTTGAACCCCCTTCTACCTATAACATTACCATAAATAGTAGATACTGTCATGGGAAAACATGTTTTGTTTCAAAACGCATCAGTTAATAGTACTGCTCCAAAATAATTCTGCACTGAAATCCATTTCTCAAAAGAGCAAACTGTTTTTTTTTTTTATATTTAATTTTGAAATCTGACATGGGGCTAGACATATTGTCAGTTTCCCAGCTGCCCCCAGTCATGTATCTTGTGCTCTGATAAACTTCAGTTACTCTATATTGCTGTACTGCGAGTTGGAGTGATACCACCCCCCCCCCAACAGCCTAACAAAAGAACAATGGGAAGTTAACCAGATAGCAGCTCCCTAACGCAAGATAACAGCTGCCTGGTAGATCTAAGAACAACACTCAATAGTAAAAATCCATGTCCCACTGAGACAGTATCCCTTTAGGGCTAGTCCACACGGGGAGATAGCGACGCCTGGCGAGGCATTTTCAGGCGACTGTTGAAAAGCGCATCGCCTCGTGTGGTTAGCACAGGCGTTTTTACATAGGCGCCCATACAAAACTGTCGCCTGCGCCGGTCGCGGCGACTGTCGCGGCGCTTTGTCACCGCGACCGCAAACGCGTCGCTATCTCCCCGTGTGGAATAGCCCTTAATAGAAGGGAGATTCCCTAATTTATTTGGTCTTGATAAGCCACTGACAATGAATCAAACAAAATTACATCCAAGTTTGACATAGTGGAGGTTGCATCATTTCTGAGTGTAAGTCTGCTGCACCTATTGATACAGCCCAGAGAGGGAATCATGGGTCCTTGATTGGCAATAGGTGCACTTGTGGGCTATTCATCATATCAGGCAGTATGGACACAGTGGTGCTATATGAAAGGGAAGAGCTCAACTAGAGTTTGTAAAGGAACCTTACAATTTTGCCATTAAGGTGTTAAGGGAAAGGTGTTTTTAGGAAGGCAAGGTTGTATCAGTATGTTCAATATATCAGAAACATGATATTAATCTTACCTTTCCAAACTCAGACAATCCATTACTCTTTGCTGGTTCTTCTCCATTATCAACAAGCCAGTTATCCACCCTAAGAGGCAATAAGACGGGAGATTTTTTTCACTCATCAATTTTCCCTGTACAAGTCTCATAGCTTCAAATACATAATTTCCTATTATAAGACATGAAACCTAAGGGTAGAGCATGAAATGGAAATCTTTACATCAATAACAAAGCAGCTCCCCAGGCTCCCCAGTGAGAGCCATTCACAAAGCTAATAATTTATTTCCAAAACAGTTACATGACTAGCAGAATGAAAAGAATCCAGGTCTAGTACAGGGGGAGTAAAAAAAACACTCCTGAACCTTAACTCACCTTAACTCATAATGAAGGGTATAATCTATTATTAAACCTAAATGAATACTTATTTTAACAGTGTTTAGGATAGGGCCAGATGATTGCGGATTCTCTCGTGCCATGCTATGACGCATTTTGGTGCCAGAATCAGCCGCATTTGCATGCACCAGATCGGAGTCACTGAATATAATATTAAAATGATATTTAATGATATTTAAGTGACTTGGAAATATGAGTACTATAATAAGGTACAGGTGTGGGTTCCGTTATCCGGAAACCTGTTATCCATAAAGCTTCAAATTACAGGAAGGCCATCTCCCATAGACTCCTTTTTAATCAAATAATTCACATTTTTAAAAATGATTTTCTTTTTCTCTGTAATAATAAAAGTGTCTTGTATTTGATCCCAACTAAGATATAAATAATTCTTATAAGAGGCAAAACACTCCTTTTGGGGGTTAACTAATGTATAAATGATTCTTTAGTAGACTTAAAATATGGGGATCCAGATTACGAAAAGACCCCTTATCTGGAGCAGTCTGGATAATAAGGTTCTATACTTGTATATAACATTTATATAATTACATTGTATTTGTAGGCAGAAACAGAGCAACACAGTCTTAATGGTTATTGCAGAATTAACAAACATGATGTCTGGGAATGCGGCTCTTACCATGGTGTGTTACAGCTGTGTGTAAGTGTCATATATCGTACTCCCAATTTATAATAAGTACGTAATGTGCCAATGCTGCTGTCTATGGAGTGTCCGCCCTCTACTCCAATCAGACAGGCTATTTTCTTTTCCTGGAAGGATTTATTTATATCTAAATAGGAAACATAAATTGACTATTCCTTCATAATGTACATTAACATTATCTATCTATATGCAGTTGTACATATTTGAAATATATATATATATATATATATATATATATATATATATATATATATATATATATATATATATTAATGCTAGTACAGGTAAGGCATTATTACTATTAGTTGGTTGGGCCTCTCTATTCCTGAGACGGAACTGTGGGGTAACTTCTAATATTCTCATATTATATTTTTTTTATATAATGCACAAGTTATTAAACATGTTACACATATTACATCATTAAGCACTATTTATAAGGATATAATTTACAGGATATTCAGGGCTCTTGTGCGTTATAATGTGATATCTGCAGGTATTACTGCAACTATTTATTTGGACTGGGCACATAAGGGGGCTGCAGATATGACCATTGGGCTCATGTTATGTTATTTCTGTTCAGTCTAATAGATTTATTTCCTTTCATTCCATGTAGTTACTATATACCCCAGAATTATATTTAAATGTTGACCTACAGTATGTCATACTTTATACTTACATATACTTACTTTATACTTCATACTTTATAAGTGAAAAATTGGACCTATCCCTTACCAGCAACACTCTGAGCAAGCAAAAAGTCATCTGGATACACCTCGCACATTCGGTGAATGACATCAATCTGCTCCAGTGTCCTCTTCACTGCGTCCTTTGCTTGGGTGTCGCAGGGGACAAACGCTGCCCAGAACTGCACCACAAAAAAAGGACATCATACAAATAAACTTACTTAGTAATTAAGTAATTTGGGAATGTGAAGCCTGCTCTGACCTATAATCCCTCCTTCTTTTTTACAATTTACCTGTCCTCCGACCCTGCCCTCACGCAGTTTGGGTATGTTGGTGTGAGTGTCATTTAGGGTACTAAGGTTGACTTTAGTCAGCTGGTTATTGAACTTGTCCAGAAGCTGCCAGGGCAGATCATTGTGTCTGTGGAAAGGAAAACAGAGAGAGAAAAGGAAACTACAGTTAAGTGAAGGGAACTGTGGCTTCATTCCTCATCTGCTGATACAGCATGCACTGGCCCACATGGTTATTTAACAGATAAATGTTTCAGACATACTGTTGTATGGTCATCTGTGTTATATAAAGTATTAGTGGATAGCACACCTACTTACTGATAACTTTAATCCACAGCAATAACATTAAGTAGTGGTGCCTCTGGACAACAAACCACATTTTTAGCAAAAATATATGAGATTATCTTCCCAGACCCCATTCACCATTGCTGATATAAATATATGCAATATACCAAACGCTTATCTCCAAAGAAAACAGAGTTGCACAGTTTCTATGGAGGCAATAAATACATTAAAACCATATAATCTGCTGGCTTGATAGAGCAACTATATAAGGGCATCGATTAGATGCTCATAGACATACAGCAGGTATGGGACCTGTTATCCAGAACACACGGGACCTGGGGATTTCTGTATAACGGATCTTTCCAAAATTTGGATCTTCATTCCTTAAGTCTACTAGAAAATCATATAAATATTACATAGACCCAATAGGCTGGTTCTGCTTCCAATAGGGATTCATTATATCTTAGTTGGGATCAAGTACAAGCTACTGTTTTATTATTACACAGAAAAAGGTAATCATTAAAAAAAATTGGATTATTTGGAGAAAATGGAGCCTATAATTTGGAGCCGTAATTTGGAGCTTTCTGGATAATGGGTTTCCAGATAATGGATCACATACCTGTATACAGTGTATACCTTTATCTCCTTGATTGATGGTATTTTGGTGCATCTCCAAAAAGTTCCAAAAACAGGGATTGTGGGATCTCCCAAAAAAGAGAAAGGTTGCAGCGCACTGGTACTGGTTTGTCTCATGGAATATACAGTCATGTAAACACAGAGTTCTTAGAAATATACTCTGCAACTTTGATATTCTATATATTGAAACTGTGTCACCATCTCTCTGCAGCCAAAGTGACCTTTACAGCTACAATCATCACGCCCCAAGGTAGTCATTTTCCAGTGCCATGTGGCTCCAGGTCCTTGTCTGATGCCAGCCATTGCCCGACTTTGAAACACAAAACTTTGTCAAGGCTGATAATATTTATTGCCTCCATAAATATTGTGTAACGCTGTTATCTTGGGGGGGGGGGGAATGTGTGATATGTTGCAAATATTTACATCCCTCATGGTGCATGAGGTCTGGGAAGACTTTTTAGTTAGTAATAATGGTCAGAGTGCCATATATCTGATTCTTATATATTGTACTCTAGTTTTGATAAACGTCTGGATAACTCAAATCAGGGAAAAAGATTCAGCGCATTCATTGGATTAGATCTGCCTCATTTGAATTGGTGCTGTATAATTGTAGGAGGAAATTTCACCAAGAAAACGGAGATGTTGTGTATCTGTTATCAGGCACTTTACAAATAACTTGTCTGTTATAAAAAGATTGGTTGATTTACTACTAAGATAGCATTTACTGTAGGTGAATCAGGCCACAGTGACAGTGAAATTGGACTGAGTAACAACTAATACAGTCTCTTTTTGAAATAATGTGACAAGGTGCAAAGTGCAAGAAATTAGATTAAAGTTTCATACTTTGCTTTTCGTTTCTCTGGCAACATTTGCTTTTCTTTTCTTCATTTATATTCCAGACGATTATTTTCTCTCTTCTCTTCCATTTTCATCTTTTACGCTCCACATTTTTTTACCTTCTCAATTTGCACAGTGTTCCTATGCCCCATTTTATTGTTTTAGCAATCTTTACTCTTTTCTCTTATTCTCTAACAGCATGGGCAACATTTTATTACTCATATTTTGATTCAGGCCTCTCCTATTCATATTCCAGTCTCCTGTTCAAATCAATGCAGGGTTGCTAGGGTAATTTGGACCCCCTCTGTGCTATGCTGGGTCTAACTATGGTTCTCCTGATAATCCGTCTCTTACAGAAAATGTGTTATAGCTCTACACTAGAATGTTGCTTAGGATTTAAAATCATCCAGAATTTCAAAATCTTATTGAAGCAGTTTGAATTCATCCTATTCCATCAAGAGGGAAGTAAATATGTATGATCAAAAATTTAAAAAAAAAGCACTGATCCAATGCTTATTTTGATATGCAAAGGAATGCTAGCACTCACATGTATCAGAAGCACTGCATCTGGGTGCAGTCTGTATAACAACAAATGCCCATGTATTCAAGGAAATCCCCAGTCACAGATTAATTCAATACTAAACCAGATGAAATGCCTTTGTATTAAATTAATTGTTTTTGTGAGTGCATTTTTGTTAAAGGAGAAGAAAGGTTAAAACTAAGCAAGCCTTATCAGAAAGGTCTATATAAATATATAAAACCAGTAAACCCAGTAAACCCTCAAAGTAATGCTGCTCTGAGTCCTCTGTGAAAAGAAACACTGCATTTCTTTCCTTCTATTGTGTACACATGGGCTTCTGTATCAGACTTCCTGCCTTCAGCTTAAACGCTTGAACATGCTCAGTTTGCTCCTCTACCCCCCCCTCCTTTCTCTACTGTAATCTGAGCCCAGAGCTATAAGTGAGCAGGGAGAGACTCAAGCAGGAAGTGATGTCACACCAGAACAAACAGAGAACTTCTAGAGCTTTTTACTCAGGTATCTACAGAATAAATATAGCATTCTAGCTTGCACTATTGTAGCTAATCTATTGGCAATAAAATGCCTCCGTAGCTTTCCTTCTCCTTTAAGTTTTTATCTTTTTTTTTTTTTTGCTGGTATACTAACATAAGAACCAAACTAAACACTCCAGTTTTCAATAAAAATGTTTATATATTCTGCAAACCAGTACTTTTTGTACAGTATTCACTCTGTTTATTATACATGCCAGCACTATTTGCACAGTTTGCACTCTAACTTTTAAAAAATTAGGGAAATACCCGGAATGTCAATTGCCCACAAGTCTAACATGCCCAAAGGTAAGCTAAAGACCTGTAAAGCTTGCCATCATTGCACTTTGGAGTGGTGGAATATATTCACTGATTAATTGGAACACTGAGGGGCACATTTACTAAGGGCCGACTATCGAGGGTTAATTAACCCTCGATATTCGACCCTCTAAGTAAAATCCTTCGACTATTGAAGTCGAAAATCGAAGGAAAAATTGTTCGATCGAACGATTAAATCCTTCAAATCGAACTATTCGAAGGATTTTAATCCATTGATCGAAGGATATTCCTTCGATCAGAAAAAGCTTAGCAAATTTATGGGGAAGGTCCACATAGGCTAACATTGTAGCTCAGTAGGTGTAAAGTAGGTAGAAGAAGTTTCTTTTAAAGAGACAGTACTTTGACTATGGAATGGTCGAATAGTCGAACGATTTTTAGTTTGAATCGTTCGAATCGAAGTCGAAGGTCGAAGTACCCAGAAAAAACCTTCGAAATTCAACGTTTTTTTACTTCAAATCCTTCACTCGAGCTTAGTAAATGTGCCCCTGAATGAGAGCCAGCCTGATAGACCAACATCAGGGACCAACCTCACCAAAACTTCAACTGAATGTCCACTATGTAAATGAAATTGCATTAGGTAGGACTTCATCAGGTGTAAAAACCTGACTGTCCGGGTTCAAAATTGGACAGGGGGCAGCCCTATTACAAATACACATTTAGTGAATAAAGATTTAACTCATACATTTTGTTGTGGATTTTAAAAGTTTGAAAATGCTATGTTTTATGTTTTGTATTGTTTTACTAATACAGGGGAATACTTATGCTGGCTTTGTTTAATGGTATATCTATTTACATCTAAAACCTGGCATGCTTATTATCTTTAAAAAAAAAAAACATATTGATAAAAAAAACCAAAGATTTAAAAAAAAAAAAAAAAAATTGTACGAACAAGAACTCACTTTCACGTTTTTTACAGGGAAAGACCCAAATTCCCACAAACAAGTAATATTAAATCAACCCCAAGTGTCTGGGCTACATGGTGGTAAGAATACCTATAATTGACCAGTTTGCCATTACCCATACTGGTATCCTATCTATACTGGATAGTGAGAGATGTCACTACATAGACAGTCTACAGGGGTTTCTCATTGACACTGTCAGGAGCTAAAACCTGTCATTCTTGATTGTTACAACACAGTTGTATTGCCATTATCATTATGAGAAACTTACATTGAATATTTAAACTTTTTACCTTTAATTGCAGCTGGTACATAGTGATTTTCATTGGACAAAGAAATACAATATACAACATTGTGTTGTTCTTTCAGGCTATTAAAAAAAAGTTTACCTTGATCCCTTGCATGACACCTACCCATCAATTACAGGTACACTGCCCATAATACGCAGAGCTTCCTGCCTGTTGCTGTCTGCTGTCCTTAGCATGAGAAAGAGCAGAAGAAGAAATATTTGCATCATCCTCATAATCAGTGAGACTCCAGTGGCCTTCTTTATCTTAATTTTGGCTGTGGATACTTATTTTGTGAGCTAGTAGGAAATGTTCCTGATGCCCCAGAGACCTTGTTAATTCTGGCACCGGATCCTTGAAGTACAATTCTATTTGTGCCCTATGATGATGTTTTGTTAATCAATAACTTCAGTTTAGTTAGTCCTGTTTGTACCAACCTGTTAGTATACCTAAGGTATTCTTCAGACAAAATTCAAACCTTTAATACATACTAGGTTTGATAAACTAGGTTTGATAAACAAAATACAGGTGGGTACTCACTGGATGTTGCATTTAGACAGCAGACAATGCAAGGGATCCTCTAAACAAAATGCATCAAACAATGGGGGAACAGTAGGGTTGCACCAAGGCACCTGGGCACCAGAATAAAACCTGGTGGGCCCCAACCCATCACGGCTCCCACCAACCCAGGGATTGGGAACGGAGGGGCCACCTTGATCATTTTGCCACGCCTGCAGGAGGGATGATGTACAAAGTGGGGCAGGAGGTATGCATGAGTGTTTCTGAACTGTTTTTTCAGAAGGAGTATAAATAATTTCTACATTTTGTAAAAAATGGGTAAAACTATATACTATTTTTTTCAGTAAATTGCATAAGTGTGTGAATGCATATGATTACCCTATTATATGACTTGTTGAGACCCAAAATATATATAATTTACATATGAATGTTCAAGACACTTGTACACTTGTATTGCAAACAATACTTGCAAACAAAACAATATGGGCTCATTTATAAACACCGGGCAAATTTGCACCTGGGCAGTAACCCATAGCAACCAATCAGTGAATTAACTTTTTTCAGCCAGCTGCAAGTTGAACACTGAAAGAAACAAGTTGATTGGTTGTCATGGGTTACTGCCCAGGTGTAAATTTGCCCAGGGTTTATAAATGACCCCCACTGAGGCTCATTTAACACTGGGCAAATTTGCACCTGGGCAGTAACCCACAGCAACCAATCAGAAGATTGCCTTCACTGTTCAACCTGCAGCTGATTGAAAAAAATCTCATCACTGATTGGTTACAATGGATTTCTGCCCAGGTGCAAATTTGCCCAGTGTCTATAAATGATCCCCACTTGTCTTGTCTTAATTTTACTTGTTGTAAATGCCTGGTAATTTACTTAATCACACATAATTATATCTTTTTGGACACTACACATTCGGAAGAATTCAAAACAGGTTATTTTTTTCTACTCCAGACAATGAAAGTAATTTTTTTTCTAAAATGTGAGGCTTCTACTTTTTTTCAGAAAAATCAATACAGAAGTTGTTTTCTTCTAACAGGTACAAAGACAAAATATGTTGTTTAATTTTCTGGGCCTTCATGCAAAGTATAATTCTTCATTTTCTTTACCTACAATGCAGCACTTTCAACAGGCATTTCCAGGCCTGGATTTGTGGCTAGACCACAAAGGCCCGGGCCTAGGGCAGCAGAAAATTAGATGCGTGTGTGCGCCTGCGCATGAGGGGAGAGTGCCCGCCACAGAAATCCGACCCTGGGCATTTTGGATTGTGCAAAGCGGATTGCACTGGACAATAAATGTCAATTATGGCATTTATGTGTGATTCAGTTGGTGCAAGTTGAGCACCTATAGTTGCAAAATGGAAAGGGTACCCTGGAAATAGTTCTGGCAAATGGTAGAGTTCTGCATTGGGTCAGGGACCCACGGAATACCCAAAAAGTGGGTTTTGGGCAGAAATTTCAGATTCCTTTATCGCTTGGGTTGTCCTTGGCTGGCCCGCCTGGATAGCTGGTTAAGGAGCGGGACTTCACACCTCACACCCTCTTCTGAGGTCAGCACTTAGTTTGTTCCCTTACCCATCTGATTAGCTCTGATGTGACATCACTTTCAGCTCACAGTGACTGCACATCCAGTTTTGTGGGCCCGGGTCAAAAAATAAGCAAACTATTTGCAGGTCGTGCCAAGTATCGGGTCTAGGTAAGGGAACATATTAGGTTGAGTTTGGGGGTTGGCTTGATGGTCAGCTTGTGCTGTTCCCATTCAAATCATTAGAGATTCCGAACTGATATTTTAGAATTAGCATTCTGCTTGAATGAGTTGGGTCATTATGCTGAGTTCCCTTTACTCACACAGAAAACAAACATGGTTGGTATTGTAGCAATATCTGTGCAAGAGTAGTGCATGATAATTACACATGTAATGATTGCAGCCTCATATTTTATTGTGCACCAAGGCACTAGCTCAACACAACCCTTGTACCGAATGGGTTTATTTACTATCATAAATGGGATTATATTTATGGCCAGTCTTTTTTTATATGCTGTCATCTCTGCTGGTAATAACATAGGTTAATAGAAGACCCATGAAAGGGTAAAGGTTTGTTCTTTTTCCCTTCCAGGATTTGAGCAATTACAAGTTGACCTATTAGTTCAGTGCTTTGAAAGTGAAAAAGAATCCTTAGGGACAACATACCTTCCTTTCTCTATGTACTGGGCACCAGATCCTGCACAAAATCGCGGGTCACCTGTGATTTTGTGGGGCACATGTGACCTCCTGTATCCCCGCCCCCCTAAACAACTGTAGAGTCTGATTCGTCCCTTGTTAAACCACTGCTTTCATTGTACTTTATTTGCCTTTTACCTTTTGTATATTTATGGTTTGTTTTTTACTTTTGTATTCTTGTATATCCCACCTCTATTGTGCCATTGGTTGATCATCCCATGGCTTGTTTGAACAATGCCCATTGACGCAGTGTGAGTATATATTGTGTAAATATTGTGTAGTTAGCCTCTACTGTATGTAAGGCTTTATCAATGCTTTTATGCATTCTCCTGGTGTTGAGTTATATTACTTTATCTAGGGATTTTGTGAGTGTTCTACTAACCCCTAACTATCATTAACTCCTACCATGAGCTAAACATAGAATCTAGCCCTTATTCCCCCTCCTTTTATTAAGAATTGCATCCTTTCATCAGGGTCCAGTCTTCTCCACTTATGGTTCCATAGTAGCTGATTCCCCCTCCTCTATAAGCGGAGTCCAAAGAGGTCAAAAAATGGCCCCCTGACATACCTGAGTATCTTTTGATTATACTATATATAGATATATTATTAAAGTTTGGGCAGAAAAAGCAGGAAATACATATATCATTGAATAAATATTGTAGTAACTAAGAAGGTTAACTCAAGGTTTTTATCTGAAACTATATAACCAACAAGAACTATGAAGCCTCATTTACAAATGCATTAGCACTCTTGGTGTAAGTCAATTGTGACTAGTGATGCAACGTTTGGACTTATGGACTTGCCACCATTATGAATGAAATGCCTTTCCACCATTAAATCACCCCAATTATAACTCGTATGATTTCATGAGATTAAGGTGGAATATCCCCTTTGTAGTGACCTCATCACATCACAATGGTATTTGCGGATATAAGTATCTGTTGTAAAAGAGCACATTGTTAATACTTGACAAAGAGCCATCTCTTGAGAAATGTTGTGTGAATAAACTTTGTAGCACAAGGTCCGTTTGGGTCCATTTCATAAATGAGGCCTATGAACTCCAGTGTGAATTCAGTTCTGTTCTTGAATGCCTTTCCGTTTCCCCAAGCTGATTGTGACCTTTTAGCGTTCCTAATAAACCAATTGCCATACACACATACACTATTTAAAAATGAAAAAGCCCTGGCCAATATACTCTTATGTTATCACAAATTCATTGCCCTAACTGTAACACATTTATTATTCAGTTTATTCTACAGGGTACGGGAGGCCTCCCTCTTCCCTATACCAAAAAAAAATAGTGATTTAAATAGTTATTGACCAATGTCTTTTCTTAATGTTGCTTTGAAGATATTTTTCTGAATATTAACTGCTTTTCAGAACTGTGTATTACCAAAACCATTTAATCATAAGGAGGCAAGGGTGGCAGTCAGAATACTGATAACATTCAGAGGATCAGCAGTATTATACTTAAACAGAATCAAACAACATGTGTTAATTAATTGAGAAAAGGCTTTCAGTTCAGTGTAATGGCTTTTGGTGTATGTAGAAATCTGCAGGAAATATTGTCTGTAATCGCTGAGGCACCAGTACAGGGATGTGTTTGCCAATTCCTGCACTGACTCAATGCCATGCTGATTGCTGCTTTGGGTGCTACACAGGTCTGGACTGGGATTCAAAATAGGTCCTAGCATTTCAAGTACACAAAGGACCAAACAATCCCCCACCAGCCCACTAAATAGTGACTGTCTATGGCATTTTACAGCAGCCGGGACTGGTGCTACAAGTTAGATCGGCTCACAGAGGTCACACTGGGTTTCCTTCTATTCACTCATTTAATATTTTGCTATTGGAGTGTTGCAAGTTGTTTTCCTAACAGCATTAGTCCATTTCCCATAGTACTTGACCTGGAACCTTGTACCTGGGTCTAGTTTACTTAGGGTGAGGTTTGTTTTGAATCTTTGTTTGTTGAATCTTTAGATGCAACAAATTATTTGCAAAATTCTTCTGTTCATTATTAATTCAGTCCAACTTGCCTATATTTTCAGGTCTGGGGCACTTTTTCATCTGGGTGGCAGTCAGTGGCATAACTAGATGTTACAGGGCCCCACAGTAAATAAATTTTAGGGCCCCAATATCCAGAGGTTTCCTGTTTTACCAATATATGTTGAAATTGCTCTTTATTTGGGCATCATGGGGTCCCTTTAAAGTTAAAGTCTTTTATCATGGCTTTCTCTTCCTGATACAGACATGGGACCTGTTATCCATAATGCTCAGGACCTGGAGTTTTCCAGATAATGGATCTTTACTTAATTTTGGATCACACCGTAAATCTTCTAGAAAATCAATAAATTATCTCAATAGGCTGGTTTTGCTTCCAATAGAGAGTTAATTATATCTTAATTTGTACGATTTTACTATTACATAGAAAAATGAAATCATCTTTAAGCATTTGGTTATTTGGATAAAATGTAGTCTATGGGAGACAGCCTTTCTGTAATTCAGAGCTGTCTGGATAACGGATCCCATACCTGTATTTGGTTTGCTCATGTGCTCGTTTATATTTCTTGAACATTGGATGGAATTTATGTTACTATTCACAGGCACTTCAGACACTTTATAGCTACTTATTTATTTTGTTGCATACTGTACTGGATACATTATTAACTAATGAATTTGTCAAAGTCTCATGGCACTAGCTAATGAACTGCTTAAAAATAATCGAGCACTGGTTATTGAGCAATCTGTGAATTTGCATATATAATTCTTTTTTTACTGATTAATTTGCACTCTGTAATCTTTAATTTCAGAGTATGTTTTTTTGCAAATCCATTTAAGCGCTTTATTACATGTGAATGCATAGACTTCTATGTCGATCTGTGTATGCATTTCTTCAATATATAATTTCCATCCTATTCCTTTCTAAATATGGAATTTAGCACTTTCAGTTTAGAGAGACTCAGTAAAATAATAGAGATTTTACACAGGCTAATCCTACAGCATCCATAGCCTGTAAAGAATTGTTTCAGAAATCAGTGAAAGAATTACATATCTGGTGGGAAATTTCAAGTTTTGAGAAATATATGTGCAAATGATTTCTAGGGGATTACTAACTAAAAAATAGCCAAGTGCACCTGAGGATAATGAACTTTTCATTGGAATCAAGTACTTTCCAACTGCTGAATCCAACTTGTGGAGGTAATATTTGAAAAAAAAACAGTCCATTTTCCAACAGCTAAAGAAATTAAGACTATACATAGCTTTTGATGAGTCTTAAAAAAATTGGGTAAATGGAAAACTGAGATTGTGGGTAAAAGCACACTGATTTTTTTATATTATAAAAGAGATTATGAGGAGAATAGGACCAGGTCAAGTTATACTAGTAATTAAAGTACAGTGCCACCGTAACACCTAGACTATTTTGAAAAAACATCAGCTTTCCAATGGGAAATTTGATCAAATTGGCAGTGATAAAGATAAGGATGATAAAGATAAGTCAAGATGTACTTACCAAAACAGGCAAAAATTGGATAAATCCGGAGAGGAAGAGGGAGGAGTCGGAGAAGACAAAAGCATAGTATGTTGGAGCAGAGGAAATTATACTGAAATCCTCTCTTAGTAATGTTAATAATCTAGAACTCTCTATTCTGAAAAAAAGGCTTTGTCCTTCTCCCCCACAACTAAGTTTGATTTATTCCAAGCCATTACAGACTTAAAAATTGGGTTAGATTGTTGTAAGCATTATTTTTATAACTCTCAAATCCACTTATTAGCCATGTGCCTCTTTACAAATAATCTATTGTCATCATTGCAGAATCCAACAGAAAGCTCACTTATGACAATACATATGAAATTCTTTCCAGAATTTTGCCTGATGACCATCTAATAACATATATTTCACATCACTTACCTAAGATACACAAAGACACCAGACCCCTTTGGGTCAATAATGGCAGGGATAAGTGTTCCAGGTCCAGGATAACCTTTATCTGAATTTAAGAACTTTCACTTACAGCCTTAGGTTTCTTCTCTCCCTAGTTTTATAAAAGAAAGTGGGCATATTCTCATATTATGATATTTATTGCAGGAGGGATATCTAGCTGGGCCATTGTTGATGTTTCATCTCTATATTTATGTATGCTGATCTCCCTATATATATTTCTTTGTAAATATATATACTCGTTTTGGATAGTACATTTAGTACTTCTTAATTCTATTGAAATTTTTTAACTCACAATTCTTCCATTTTGATAAAAACTACTATTGTAGTTTACAGAAGTACAGAAGTGTGGCACGGAAATGGGTTCTAAATTTGCCCCCCCCCCCTCTGAAATCTGAATCCTAATGTGCACATTACAGACATGCAAACTCACCAATGTTTTTTGGGAATCATGTTGATTTAACAACCCCTCCTCTGGAATATGGTTGGGTGAAATGGGGATGTAACTGGGGTCAGTGGCCAAAACACAACAGGAGCAGGATGTAAAATAGTTTATGTCCACCTGAAAAAAACAGGGGGTGTACCCATTACCCACTTAAAGCTTTTTTGTAGCTTTTTTTGCTGGATTTTTCCCTGTCCTATGATTGTTATTAATGGTTTATCTTGATTATATTGATGTAGATATTGTTGTTTATGGCAGTAATTGTATCAGTGAGTTTGTCTCTCTGGAGAAATTTAATAATTTAATTTGATGACTGTTTGTGTGTCTTTATTTGCCAGCCTCCCCTATAACAGGTGTTAACTAATATTAAAATAATCAGTGGCAAATAACACTAGCTACCCATATTATTTGCATGGCCCTGGAACAGCCACACAGAGGCATGTCAGCATTACTGACCAGTGCAGTGTAACTACCCCACACAGTCCAATGCCTCTTCAGCAAGTAATTACTAAAACACATTTAATGGATGAAAAGACCACACTGCCTTTTTTTGCACCAAAATTATAATATATGTGTAGGGAAGTGTTACTTAACCTTTTCCCTAAATGCTTAACTATACCCCTGAATAATGTAGGTCTCTATAAAAATATATTGAATAGAACAGCTCATTTATAAAAGTCTGCTTCATGTAAATAAACCATTTTCATTATAATATACTTTTTTAGTAGTATGTGCCATTGATTAATCATCAATAGAAAATTGCCATTTTAAAAAATAAGTGCCGCCCCTTGGGATCCTAGGAATCACGGTGCACACAAACTGTGACTAACTAACTATAGAACAACTGAAAACATGGCTGCTTGTTCTGCATTGAGACAGTTATCAGCTCCAGCTTGGCCAATCAGCAAGAGGGATTTGCTTCTAACCTTGTGACTTTTTTGCAGGAGGTTTTTGATCCAAAAGGAAAGTGAGGCAGATTTGTTTTCCAGGAAGAAAAGTAGAAAAGCATGGTCTCTGCACAAAACTACTAAAAGCCAGCCTGGGATTCCTCCTTCTCTCTGGGGAGATATGTTTGATCTGTTTGAATAGGGAGCAGGGGGTTCAGCTGTAGAACTGGTACCATAAGGGAAACCCCATAGTCAGAGTGCAGGAAGTTAGTTAACCATTCAGCCACATTGGACTAGCGCAGCAGACCTGATCTATTGCTAGGATAGTAATCATTTTAGGGGACTTGACACTGATTAAATAAAAGGTTTTTTGGCAGAGAGCCCAGAATATGCAGCACCAGGTCTCTTGGGGGAACTGAGACAAACAGCTTAAAGGGCAATTTCACCTTCATTAGCAAAACTGTAATAACACATAAAATATGGTCCTAAAAAGCCCCAGAAATGTGTTCGAACTTTCTATTATCTGACAAATTTTGTAAAATGGATGCTGTATTTAGGGGGTGTTGTTACAAAATGGGTCTGGTCAAAAATCTTTTTGTCCCAACACCTTTTTCAAATGGTGGGAGGTATGAGGATTTATTGTTCTTTCACTACTGCTGGGAGTTGGTGAGACTTTTTACTTTACACACCCTGGGGTGCTTCAGTCCGGTGTTGCAACACATAACTACTACAACTATTAATTCCTTGCAGACTACAGTGTGCACACTCAGTGTTCTTAAAGGGACCTTGGACAATTCCCAGAAAAGGGGGACCCTTGTTATATTGCCCAACATTAGAAGTGTTGAAGTTGAAACTGTTATTTCACTGTTCTTATTGCACTATAATATATTACATTTACTGCATATTGTGTGGTTTATTGTCTATTACTTTGGGTATAGTAATCGCTGCTGCTGCTGCAATTTCCAGGGAGTTGTAAAACCCCAGTACCTGACTTTAGCCCTGGGTGGAGGCACTTCAATTATCCAAACCCCGCAAATATTTCCCTTATGGAACTTCAACAACCAATCTCTACCATCCCCAGTAAAAAAGCCCCTATTCTTGGTCAATTACTCTAATCCCAAGAGGAAATGTGGTGGTGCCTGCTTCCTAACCAAATCATGCCCTGCTTCCTTACAGAGGCAAAGGGTCACTGGGTTTCAGTATGCAATGTATATACATAATAAAAGACTGTAAAACCTACTTATGTCTCTCCAGCAGTTTGAAAACTGCAACTGTCAGCACCTTCAGATAAACTGACAGCTGTATATAGTGCTATAGAGAAAAAGCAAATGCACAGTAAATTTAGGGCTAGAAAACTGTCAGATGAAAATCCTTAGGGTCTTGTAAAGTAATAAACATGTTACTCATAAGGCTCTGATTATTATATTAGTAGAATATGTTAAATAGTATAATATTAACAAGGCATTATCATAAGGAAGTTTAAGATGAGTCCTCAAAATGGTGATTTCTTATCTCTGTTGGTTCATAAATGCTTTTGAAATGGATGTTAATACCAGTAGTGGCCTAGCAATACTGGCATACTGTATGCTCTTATAAAGGAAAAACAGGGACAAAAAAACCAGGAGAATTTGTCATTGCAAATACCATTGAAACTGCATGGTATGCTACTGGTCATATTTTGAATATTTAAAGTTATGCCCAGCCTTTGTCAGATTACAATAAAATAAAATGCCGATATCTGCAAAATGTAAGAACAAATAAGTTCTATTATGCTTTGTACGGGTATGGAATCTATTATCTGAAAACCCGTTATCTAGAAAGCTCCAAATTATGGAAATACCATCTCCCGTAGACTCCATTTTATCCAAATAATCCACATTTTTAAAAACGATTTCCTTTTTCTCTGTAATGTTAAAGTAGTACCTTGTACTTAATCCAAACTAAGATATTGTCTTTAAACCTAAACAGACGTTCTCTATGCTTGAGCACTAACGGGCATGTTTTTCTTTCCAGGATCTTTGTAAATTATCCCTTTTTTCTTTAGACAAAGGAAAGACATATATTATGACAATAGAATCTTTTTTGAACTGGAATTTGCATATTCCTCAAATGACTATTGTGACAGGGTGTTTGGGAAACACCACTGTCTTAGAGCAAAAGACACATAAAAGAGTGCATTTAAACTGCATTGTATGTGATGCAAAGGAATATTTGGCTCAGGTAGGGTTAATATTCCCTCTCAGCCAGGTAATTAAGTGGCAGCTGAGAGAGGATCTACCTGGCAATGTAAAAGGGCCGTGTGAGCACAGTTCAGGGCTCTCCAGGGAAGTGAGGGGCTGTGAGAGACAGAGCTGGGCAGAAGGAGCTTTGCTGCCAGCAAGAGAGTTCCAGAGCTTGGAGCCTAAATCCCTTGTGGGGAAAAAAATAGAAAAGGACTGGCAGAGGCTAGTGAGTCTGAGTCCCAGGAGGGGAAGCCAGCAGGGCTGAGTGTGAAGCCCAAATACTTCAAGGTGTAAGAGGGTGAGAGTTTCCCTTGATGGTGAGCGACCAGAGGGGGGAAAACCCTGAATGTTTGGCAGTGTATTTACTGAACTGTACCCTGCATTTTCTACAGTGAAGTTGAACTGTTACCTGAACATTTTTCCGTTGCCTTTTTGTTGGGAATGTCCAGTGCTTAATAAAGCTGTGTTTTTGTCGGAAGCCTTGGTGTCCCTGTCTCTAAGCTCAAAAATTCTACGCTACCTGCCTACCAAACGCTAATTCCCCCATAAAAGTGCATGTGCAGGCCAGTGGCATGTCACACTATACAGTAAGTAATGGTGCAACCGGGTGCTGATTATTTAGCCACATGGTGGTAGTACTGAGCTGAAAACTAAGGTTTTTTTGTTGGAAGATGAATTTAGCTCCCTTAAACAATTTCAATTTGTGCATGTTATTAAAGCTCATACTGGAACCAAATACTGTCCACCATTATCATTGCTATTTCCATGATTTTATCATTGCTAAAAGTCACCATCTGTCTGTGCCATTACCTGACTCTGATGGCAATGTTTTACAGTGTTTTATTGTGTCATAATCCCATGTAATAGGCATATCATGCATGTGAAGACACATTACAGTGAACCAACTTTGAGGAAACCAAGACTGATATATAAGGAAACCATTGTTGATTTTTTCCACTTAAACATTTACATTTATTTTCTGAACTAGTATTAACTTGCATACACTTAAATAGCACATAAGTCAAGGGCACGGTGGGCTTTCTATACGAGAGGTTCCCAAACTTTGGGCTGACCCTAGAAAGTGAATTCTGTCTCAGGGATGGAAACCTGTATATCAATGAGATTACATTTTGGGAATGAAGATGCATAACTTGCAAATGGCACAACAAGAATTACTTTCCTGGAGTTCTGCAAAGCCAAGGCCTGCATGCAGTCTTTCTAACAGCAATCTTTCCTTTCTTTCAAGGACAAAACCAGAAAGACATTTTAAAAAATTCATAGATACATTTCAAAAAGGACACATCTTTCTGTTTCGCCACGTAATTTCAAAACAGTTCTGCATGGGCTTAAACCATCTGTTGCAATGTCGTTGGCACAGCAACATTACAGCCATAATTTTTTCCCAACAGAGGAAAACAGCTGTCGATTGCTGCTATTTGCACAACAGGATTTAAACACATCAGAGTTATGTAATAAAAGTATTTAGTTTTTCCCAGGAGCTACCAGCTGATAATCGCTATACCTTATTAGATCTAGCCAAGTTCAATTTTTGCAATTTCTATTACACAGTCATAAATATGTACATCATGTTGTGTATTTATCTGCTAACCATGTATTAGCTTGAGATTACTAATGTGAAACAAGTGAATTTGGAGGGACACCAAACCACTTATGTCCTACGACTAGTGCCATAGGAACAGGGTCGCCATTAGAAATCACGGGGCCCTGTACAACAAAATTTTTGGGACCCCCTGGGCCCCTTGTTCCGCTTAAACATTTACATTTATTTTCTGAACTAGTATTACCTTGCATACACTGAAATAGCACATAAGTTAGGGGCACGGTGGGACCTCTATACCAGAGGTTCCCAAACTTTGGGCTGAAAGTGAATTCTGCCTCTGAGATTACATTTTGGGAATGAAGGTGCATAACTTGCAAATGGCACAACAAGAATTACTTTCGTGGAGTTCTGCAAAGCCAAGGCCTGCATGCAGTCTTTTTAACAGCAATCTTTCCTTTCTTTCAAGGACAAAACCAGAAAGACTCTCACCACATAATTTCAACAGTTCTGCATGGGCTTGAACCATCTGTTGCAATGTCGTTAAAAGTTAAAAAAAATTGAGGCCCCAAAAAAAAAAATTTAAAGATTTTTTCTTTTAATTTAAAGAAAAAAAAAAAACATTGGTGGCAGGGGCCCCCTTACAAGTTACAAAAAAAATTGGGACCCCCAAATTTTTTTTAAAATAAAAATTTGTGCCAGGGCCCCCCTTATAAGTAAAAAAAAAATTGGGGCCCTAAAAATTTTTTTAAAAAATAATACATTGGTGGCCAGGGGATTAAAAAAAAAAAAAACACAAACTGGTGTTCAGTTGAATTGATCTCAAGGCTTCAGGACGTCAATTTCGGCTCCTTTTGTGACTTCGGGTCTTTTCGCCGCTTCAGGACTTCAATTTCAGCTGTTTTCGTGACTTCTGGTCTTTTCGCCGCTTCGGGACTTCAGCTTCGGCTGTTTTCGTGATTTCGGGTCTTTTCGCCGCTTCAGGACTTCGGCTTCGGCTGTTCGGCTTTTAGGCACTTCCACATACGGCATCCTGAGAAATGGCCGCCCGGCTCGGGCGCTCATTTAAAAAATGCAGCACTGCCGGCCCCCACTTTTATGCCCGGGACACTTGCCCCCCCTGTTATGAGGATAAATATTTTTGTTTTGGTAACAGCATACTCATCCTCTGAACAAGCTCTCTTACTTGCAAAAAAACTCCACTGAACAAAACAAACACTGAAACGTGTCATTAGGGGAAACAGCTAAAATATGGGTCATGTGAAAAAGCAAAAATAACTAATTTGTCTTTGCAAGATAGCAGTGATTTAAAAACATTAACAATAATTGCATGTTTTAGAAATCACGTCTGCATTTATTGCTTTCTTACTAATACCGTAGTACCGTAACCAGATAAAATCAATCCCTACCCACACCATAGGCTCTCTCAGAAAACTTTCAACTTTCAAGTACCATCTTGCATTTATTTATCTGGTGTCCACCCACATGCTGGAAACAATTAAATGGTTCAAACAAGTTTTATCGAACATGCCTATGGGGAATGGGTTGGACATTTGAGTTCCCATTCAGTGCTTTTACTATTTGATACATGCAAGGAGCTAAAGTATTGCCTTCTAGCCCATGTACCTTATTCACAGTCAGGATCTCCAAGATGGCTGTAGTTGGGACAGTATCATAACTTTGAAGGCAACAGGAACCTAGGCTATTGGGGGACCCATTAACGTCTAGCAGATCTATTAAATCATCGGTGATCAGTTATGTCACACAGCTTGCAAAGAGCAAGACACATTATTTTGCTTGGGGGCTCAGTGACTGTACATTTTACCCCACAATTCTCCAATCATAAGTTGAATTAATTTTGAAAACAATTTACGGTTTTCACTTCAAATTTCAGGAGTAAAACTGGGATTTCCATCTTTTGTTTTCTTCTGATGTGCATACAGTTTAGGAGATGTTGGACAAGCCCCAAAAAGGGCAAAACGTGTGGCAAAAATCAGCCCCAGATTTAATTTTTCCATTCACTCAAAACATGTGGCATGTGTGTCCTAAAAGGGGTGGTTCAGCTTTAAGTTTACTTTTAGTATGGTATAGAATGGCCAATTCTAAGCAACTTTCAGTTGGTCTTCGATATTTATTTTTTATAGGTTTTTAATTATTTGATTTCTTCTCTCTTCCTAGCTTTCAAATGGGGATCCCCATAAAAAAACAAATGCTCTGTAAGGCTACAAATGTATTGTTATTGCTGCTTATTATTGCTACTTTTTATTACTTATCTTTCTATTCAGACCCTCTCCTATTCATATTCAAGTCTCGCATTAAAGTCAATGCATGGTTGCTAGGGTAATTTAGAATTAGAAAACTGGAACGCTGCTGAATAAAAAACTAAATAACTCAAAAACCACAAGTAATAAAAAATGACCAATTGCAAACTGTCACAGAATATTGCTCTCTACATCATACTAAAAAATCATATAAAGGTGAACAACCACTAGAAAAAGGGGACCCTCTGTCATGTTTATATTTAGGTGTTGCACTGCCACATGCTGAAGTCCAATTCTACAGTCATTCTCAGATCCGCAGATAAAAATTACAGGCAGGTTACGTACGAGATAGGGTCTGTAGGTTTGTTCTTACATTGAATTTGTATGTAAGATGCAACGTGTACATTTACCTATTGGGTGCAACTAAGAAATATGTTTGTCTCAACATAGTACAGGTATGGGACCTGTTATCCAGAATGCTCGGGACCTGGGGTTTTCCGGATCATGGATCTTTCGATAATTTGGATCTTCATGCCCTAAATCTACTAGAAAATCATGTAAGTATTAAATAAACCCAACAGGCTGGTTTTGCTTCCAATAAGGATTAATTATATTTAAGTTTGGATCAAGTACAAGGAACTGTTTTATTATTACAAAGAAAAAGGGAATTACTTTTAAAAAATTGGATTATTTGGATAAAATGGAGTCTATGAGAGACAACCTTTCCATAATTGGGAGTATTCTGGAAAACAGGTTTCCGGATAATGGATCCTATATACTATTTATATTTATTTTTACCTTTCTGTGCATATTTATTTTTACATTTCTGAGCTCTGCAGTAGACAACACATGCTAAATGATAATAAAGACCAAGTAAACCAAAGCACATTACTGTAATAGCCTCTGTTTGTAAGTGTGAGTTGTATGTACAGTAAGTCGGATGTTTGTAACGCAGGGACTTCCTGTATATAGCAATATACAGTAGCACTTTGACCAAAAGCCATTTAGCATAGTTGTAAGGAAACTACCTAGAATAACCATACAATAGTTTGAATTAGGACCAAAACTGGAAACACAAAAAGTATGCGTTATATGTGAACATGTGCATATTTTTGTTCCTATCCTGACATTGCTCTACCTAAATTTGTAAACTTTCAGCTGGATTCAGAAGAGAGGGGAACAAAAATTATAACCCAAAGACATTGTGTGATAAAAAACCAAAGTGGTATAAATCCATACTAAATACGTCTTTGCTTTTACAGTCTAAAGGGCATTCCAACATGTCGGGTTACTTTCCTTTTATTTATGTAATGTGCAGCTGGATTCAGGATAATATGCAGAGAGAAAAGCACAAGCAAACTTTAGCACTAGTCCTCCCTGCAAAGTGGACAGAAAAGTCCCATGAGTCCCAGTATAACTCCCCCACCAAATAATCGACCATAAGACTTTTTGGGTGAAAAGGCCGCAGCTTGTTTATTCCATAACCTTATTCAAAACTTTGATAAAATTATCCACCAACAAACCATCGTTATTATTATCAAAACAACGAGTAACGATTTGACATGTGTAAAATTACAAGCCGCTGAAGGCTGCATATGACATTTAACCATATCTTTGCAAAAACTTAACGGTATTCCTGTTAACCTACCCGTTCTCCAGCCTAAGGCTAAGCCACGCTTGGTTAGCTTGCATGCATGCTTAATTGTGACAGTGACTAGAATTAGTTGTAGTGGTATTAGAAATTCTGAGTCATCACAGTGTAGAAAATAAAACAAATAGATAATGATAAAACAGTAAAAATCTTTTTTTTGCCTTTGCGGCCCTTTAAAACTCAACCTATAGGGTATTTCATACAAAGTGAAATTGCAGGAGGAAGACTTGGTTATTTGTATGCAATGTATACAAATCAGGAGAATGCTGTTTATGTGGTTGAAGACGCTCGAATAGGTTTTTGGCTGACTTGCTGGGGTTTCGTCCTGACAACTTTATACCATTGCTTTCAGTGATGAGTTTTCCCTCTGGGGGCTGCAGGTAAAATCACCTTGGCAGGACAAAAAAAACCTTGTTCTAGACTGATGAGCCCCAATATGTGAGAAACTGGTCTGTCCTTGGGAGCTGCTACATAAATCCTTCTGCTTTCAACTTGTGCAGTTAGTATGCAAGGTCTGCTGGGCTGTTCTATTGTGAAATATTTTATCTTCTTCTGTCCTGTCACAACTCCTCTTGTTGACACCAGAAAGAACAGGCAAGAAGGAGGGAGACTGCATTCCAGAACATACAGAAGACGGCAAGAAAAGGAATAAAGCAGTACTTTTCCAGCAGTGTATATGGAGATGGAAGGGGGGTGGGTAGGAAGGAGGTGGACTTCTGGTAGAACAGACTTGACAAAGCACAGAGAACAGCAAACTGCCCATGAAAATAAAACCAAGTTCACTTACTAAGAAATGCTATCAAAAATTAAAATGAGTTAAATGTAAACAAGTTTAATGCTGAACTTCACCTTTCTAAAGAAATACTAACCATTGATTACATTTATAAAAACGTTGCATTTATTAAATGGAGGAGGGGCAAGAATCGCTCAGACTGTCAAGTAAAGGGCATGCTGGGAAGAGACTATGTGGTTTGAGTGTGAAGTTTGTAAGAGTCCCTCTCCAGTCTGCATATGTATTTGCAGGCGTCAGTAAGCAGAGGAAATGGGTGCTTCCCCTCCAAGTTTCCTGTACTCACTTGCCGGTTAGATTGTGCTCACAGTCACCGTAAAAACTTGTAGAGCAGAACTGTGGGACAACCCGTCTGCTACCGGCATCTGTGTAGGGCAGGAACTAAAACAAACAAGGGAAAGTTGGGCAGGAACTAAACCAGTATTCCCACTGTGATGTGCCAGGGGAAGCAGTGAGGACTGATGGACAGAATGGATGACACAGAAAGCATTGCAGGGATCCTGCTGCCTGGGCACTTACACTCTCAGCAGTCCTTGCAGTATGCTCAGGATTTTCAGTTCAAGGAAGAGGATATTGTCATTGTTACTTATCCAAAATCAGGTACAGTACCATGTTCATCTGGATAGGAAATAAGCCTTTATATGGATGCAAAGGAAGGGAAGGGGATGCCAACATATATTTCAACATTTTTATGAAAGGAAACGATTTCACTTGGGGGAGAGTATTCAACTTGGTTCCCCAGATGATGATATATTACAGCTTCCAGCATGAATGTATGTTGCGGGGGGCCAAAGTTAAGGCCAGATTCGATTCACTGAGAAAAAGTTTTATCGCATGAAAACTCATGGACGAGATTCAATTTGAGATTTGAGCAATTAGAGCAATTCAATTCAGAAAAACGTATCTCACTTATTATCGAAATCTCTATTCGAGCCAATGGGGGAAAACTGGAACTGCATTTTGAGAAAAGTTTTTTTCTCCTCTAATTGAATCTCGTCCATGAGTTTTCACGTAATAATCCATGAGATAACTTTTTCTCACTGAATTAAATCTGGCCCCTTGAGTGATGCTTGACCTATAGCTTGGAGCATTAAGGGGTTATGTAACAAAAGGCAGGGCTGGATTTGCAGCACAGGCGCCCCTAGGCCCGCTAGTTCCTAGTGCCCGACAGAGGACGACTGCACGGTCCAAGCGCCCGCCACCCTAGCCCCTGGGCCTTTGTGGCCTCACCACAAATCCGACCCTGACAAAAGGGGCAAAGTTTACTACAGGTCTAGTCATCTATAGCAACCAAGCAACTATAAGCATTCAATGGTCACCTGTTTAACATCTCATTAGTTGCTATTGGTTTCTACATCAGGGTAAATTTTGTGCCTTTTATTACATGCAGGGGATAGTGTAGTACGGTATTTCTGCTGATACTATATCTAATTATATACTGCTTCTGATGCAAATCCACTGATGGAGGTAATTGCAGCTTTTAAGACATACTGTACATGTTGATGCAGGTAAGTACTTGTTTCTTCTGCTTAATACAGGCTGAAAGGTTATTTCATACTTCTCTGTAAGTAATGTATCCCACAAGCAGTATACACCCCAAAAATATATACTTCAAGTACTGTGCATGGTCATGAACATATTTTAAAAAGGCAGACTATATAGAAAAAAAATGCTTGGCACAAAAAGAAAAAAATATCCCCCTGACCCGGCTCCAGACATTTGTGGCTAAATCCAGTGGTGGAGTTGAAGGAGAGGGTGAGTGCCCCTATTTTATGTGATTAGTGCATGTTTCATTTGGCAAGAGAATGGGCTATGCATGCCCCTCCTGCCTACTCCTGGGCTACTATCAGACAAGTGTAGTTCTGTGGCAATAAAATATATTTCAAGACAGAGAGCTGTAGGTACTATTCATGCCCATAATGCTACAGTTAGGGATGTAATATGGCACATCCACAACCCCTGCATCTACATACATCCCTGACTGCCCAATGTGGCAAGGGCCAAAATTCCTGGCATCTGGGGGACTTCCATTGGCAATAATATTTAAATCTTGTACAAATGATAAAAAAATAAATGTGAAGAGACCAGTTCACATAAATAGTGCTACATAAAGGGGTTGAGAGATGTAGGTGGTTACTGGGCAGATACATGTTTGGGAGCAATAAGGGGGGTTCTAGTACAGTACATGTATAGCAACATATATACATTTCACCACTTCCTAATGAATTCTATTTCTAATTATTATTAGTTAGCTGTGGTCTTGGTTATTGTCTGGGAAACATGATGCTTTTATAATAGAATATTTTTTTTAAATGTACTCTGCATTGCAAAACATTTGCATTCCTGAGATTGTTTTTAAATTCTAGGTCATGGTGCAATGTTAGCGGTCAGAAATGTAGATCTGCCTCATCAAGGCAAATTGCCCTCATAACCAAGCTCAGCACCCTTTAAAACCCATAGAGCAACAATGCTCTACTGAGTAGTTCTATATCATTATGGAATCGTGCAAACCAATTGATCTGTTAGGAGGCCAGTGATATTGGTGTAAATTAATGGCAGATTGAAGCTCAACACCTTTGAAAAAATCCTAGATACACATTTCTGCCTTTGCCACATAGGGCTGCTGAGTCTTTGATTCTATGGAACTGCACTATCTCATTTGTCAAATAGGAAGTCACATTATTTGGGGGTAAACATGTGACAGATTATACTGATGATTTGTCAACAAAGTGTGGTTGTGGAATGCAAAATAAAATCTTAAATGACCTGCTTGTTTTTTAAACAGGCAGTTGATGCCCCTCTTCCCTCCCCCCTTTATTTTCATAAAAACGATCAATAAAAACTACTAAAGTTTTCATTTCAGACCAGTATACACAGCCAAACGCCAGCTGCAGGTTGATACTTGTAGTTCCAGTTCCACCAGTTTTACAGAAAGACACGAGAAGAATTATAATTAAAGCACTGAAATACAAATATTATTAGGTGATTAATATGTGCCTTTAGCTCTCATGTACTTTAAGTGTACTTTAAGTGTAATTTAAATAATAACAATAATAATTCACAGATTGATCTTTTTGGTGTTTATATAAAAAGATTTTTTTCTATTTAATGCATTAATGCATCTATTTAATGAATTAATGTACTGCAGTTGAAACATTTTCTTTGGTCTTTGTTTTCCTCTCTTTGCTTGTAAAGCACTAATATATATAGTTGTGTTTTTCCCCTTTTTTGACCAGAATTTACATGGGATTTTTGTCACTGCCCACAATTTTGGCATTTAGCTGGGAATTTAGTGTACAGGTCAAAGAAATAACATTTACAAGGGTGCTTAGTAGGTAGGCATGTAGGTAGAATGTTGAAGCTGAAAGGTGCTGTACTTTTTAGAATTCTCTTCTGTTCAGCTACAAAATAGAAAGGGATAAAACAATATGGAATCCAATAGAAACAGCACAGTGTCTGTTCCGTTTAACCTCAATGCAACCTAGATATTCACTGCCAATTAATTAGACAGAACCGCAGATCCAATGATACTTTTCTGTACAGTCACATCCTCTTCTCAGTCTTTTATACAGCTTAGTCGGGCCCCTTGTTTCCCCAAACATGTCAGTAACTGCTATTCAACATAAAGCCTAAATATTGCATTCTGATTATTTTTGTTGCTCTGTTTATATGCAAGTTTTTATGAAAGCAATTAGCTCCTCTGTAGCACCTGAGTTTACCATCTATCTTGTTCGGCACTATGTATATTGTATATACGGTTGCTCTGAGCAACATTGTGCAGACTTTGTTCTTAATCCAGATCATATTTGTACACACACCATTACACATTTGATGCCAGACATGCTTAAAAAAGTAGCCTAAAATTTTAAAAATAAACCATAGGTTTTGTTTCCTTGTTTCTTCCCAAAATAAGCACCAATCACATTTCAAACTGCATAAAAAGTGTATTTTCCAAAGGGCAAATAAACTAATTCTACAAATCAACAAAGAAAGTCACCAGTAAAGACAAGCCACCTATAAGGTTGGGACTGAAATGTCACATAAAGCATAAACCTATTCTGTTATCTACCATTGGTCCAGACCCTTGTTCCCCCACCGGCAGTTCTCTCCTCCACCCCCTAGCAAAGTGGCTGGCCGGGTTGCTTTGGGTGCCCGTCCAGATTGGTCCGGGCCTGAGCTCGGCCTTGTCCTTACTACACTAATGGGTGTGCTCTTGCACTGAAGGACAGGACCAGGGCTGGATTTACATTGTGGGTGCCCCTAGGCCCACTGCTATTTGTCACCCCTAGGCCCACTGCCATTCGTCGCCCCTGTCCCCTCTCCTTCATTCGTGCACATGTGGAAATTTCATTGGGAATTGAATTGGCACATTTTAAAAACTTATCTCCTGTTCATCCCCAGTGCTTCCAAATAATTTGCTGTGTTTGGGCAGCATGCAGCCCCCTAAAATACTGCTGCCCTAGGCCAGGCCTTTGTGGTCTTTCCACAAATCCAGGCCTGGACAGGAGCGGTTGAATAGGGGGCAGGTGAAGGGATTCCCAGGGGACACCCCTGTCTGCCTCTCTTGGATTCTGCTTTGACTAACACAGTCATAGCTGTATCCAAAGACTGTGCTGCAGGTCTCTGTCCTCAGCATGCAAAGTGCAAAAACATGGCAGCATGTAGCTTTTTATTGCACTTTGCACACTGCATTCAGCTTTGTAAATGAGACCAATGGTGTTTGTTGCAAACACCTGTCTATGTAATGGTATGGTGCAATTACATTGTCAAATGTTACAGATGCTACAAATTAAGTAAGCCTAAGTGCTATGGCACACTGCAATTTCCAGCTGAAATAGGCATCTTCATACAGGTGCTGCTGGCACATTTAGCGATTACCACTTATAAATGCTCACTGAAGAATTTCCAAGACATTTGCATGACCTGTAGGTGCATCAGTAGGGTCAGAGTGATTACCATGTGAAGAGACAAATTTGAGTTTTTTTTCTCCCACAAAGCTGGAATGGGGTGGTAGCAAAACCCCAAAATTGGTGTTATGCGACTTAGCTCTAGCGACTTTCTGTGGTAGTTTGGGATCAATACAAACTTGTGCCAAAGACTTTACATGACTTATTGTGGTTATTTCTGTGTTTCCTCATCTGCTTCCTTTCTACAAATGTTCCTTGTTCCTTGTGATGCCTAACACACTAGCTATGCTGAAATAAATCAAATGATAAAGCCTGGTCTATTTTTAGTGGTGTGTAATGCAGTGACACAATATGCCCCCTTAAAGCCCTTGCAGTAACATACCAGAGAGATGATCTAAGCAAGGCAGTGGAGTAATGTAATAAAAGGTGCAAAGATTGCTACTTGTTTAGCCACCTATAGCAACCAATCATCAGGAAGCATTTACTGGTCAACATTAGTTATTCGTTTCACGTCGCCGAAAAATTTGTGAAACTGCAAAAAAAATTTTTTTACTCAAAATGCATTAAAGTCAATGCGACTTTTTCGTCCAAGTGCATTAAAGTCAATGAGCGTTTTTCTTCTGGAGATTTTTTTGTCCAAATGCATGTGCTTTTTCTTATGGGCATTTTTTCAGAATGGCGAAATTCGGAATTTCATCGTGAATCCATGGCTGGCGATTAAATTCGCTCATCACTAGTCAACATAGCTTCTCACTTTCTATTGTGCTGATCTATAGCACATGCTCTGGGCTTCTGTTAGTCACCTGACTGTAGAAACACTGTATATGCAAACAAAGTTCACAGTACATGGCTAAGTAGTAATTAATTCAGATTCACTTACATGACAGTACATAAGAGGGTCACTGACTCTGGCAGCCAAAAAACTATTCCTCTATGAGGCTACAATTTTATTGTTACTTTATATTACTTATATTTCTATTGGGTCCTCTCTTATTCATGTTCCAGTTGAAACCACTGCCTGGTTGCTAGGGTAAATTGGACCATAACAACTAGAAAGCTAAATTCCGAACTGAGAACTCCAGAACAAAAAGGTATTTAGAAGAGGGACTAATTGATACCAGAACTGGTCCTTCCCAGAAGCATTTGAGCTGCATCAGCTACCAACCCAGGCTCCATTGCTCATAAAACTATGTGGGATAAATTTCTCCTCATCAAATTGGCAGGACATACACTAGAAATCATTCATGTGCAGCAAAGCCTTGTAATGCCCTAGAGGTCAGGTTCTCCAGTGGGCCCCTAGTCCGACTCACATTACAGAAACAGATAAAAGGCAACAAAAACATAATTGTCATAAGCAGACAGATGCATTTATTTATATTTTATTGTGATACTTACTGTAGCATTTATTTTTCTATGTTTTTAGGCACAACCTGGATGCAGGAGATTTTGACTTTGATTTACTGTAGAGGGGATGATGACATAGCTACAACTGTCCCTAATTGGAGGCGTGCACCCTGGCTTGAGCATATATACTTTAAAGATGTTATTATAGAAGGGAATGGCCCCAGAATCATCACAACCCACCTTCCTAGTGACGTGCTGGCACCTGCACTGCAAAAGTCTAAAGCAAAAGTAAGTTCCCAGATCGAAAGTTCAACTTATCAACTCCAAAGATGTCCCAGGAGTTACCCAGTTTTGGACCCCATCCCCTAGACTGCAGTTCCGATTATTTATTATGTCGCTTTCTACAACCCATGACAGAGCTGCTAAGGTTATAGAAGGTACTTTCCAGCAAGGTGGTGTTTCTCTTACAATCTGTACTGTGTTCCCAGCTGCTCTTACAGCAGCTCCTCAGTTTTCCGGAACTAACCTGAGCCAAACAGAAGCTGGAACTTTAAAATCATGTGACATTAGATCACATTCCATGAGAAGGTGGCAATTTTACAATTTTAATTTAACGTGCTATAGTTTTTCCCTGCCAAACAGAATTTGGAAGTGGCTTTAGACTACATGAGAACAGAACTGCATTTTAATTTTTGTAATTGTAATTTACTAACTGTATTTTTTTTACTGGGATCTTGCCAATTTGCACATGCATATTAGAGTTTTGATTCTTGGAGGATTAACTATTTGACTCAATACAAAAAAAGGGCATTCAGTGCATGCTTAGTTGTCCACCTTAAATATTAGTCACATCAAAAAAGCTCTATCACAACCTTGGGCTTCCCCATTCTAAAAAAATTCTATTTGCATTCCCATGTATTTGTCAGTCTTGGTGCTTGCTGCCATCTAGTGACATTATCTGCATACTAAAATACACTTTGCTTGAATAGAACTTGAATGATTGACGGGAAAGTGAAAAAAATGTACACTGATAATGATATCCTTTAAGTTAAAATGCTTTCTTGTTGCTGGGATCTATGACCCCCAACAACTAAACAAAACATTTTAAATGTCAGGCTGTAGAGAAGCAAAACATGAAAGAAAAACAGTAGATCAAACTACAACTGACAAAGAATATCACAGTCAATAATATACTAAAAGATCATTTTATGTTGATCTGTCCTTTTAAATCACAGACTAGTTAAAGGGTCAGATCTCAATATATTATATACGATTGTAGGGACCTATAGGATATCCTATCCCTATAGAGTTAATCCCCTACCTTTTGTATGTAGTTCTCTTTTCCTCTGTTATTGGGCCAAGCCCTTGTAACTGGCAAAGTGTAACACCCACACCTATTGGACAAAGAGTGTAATGACACTCCCCTGCCACACTGCTATATAGTGTGTGCAGGGAGTGTCCTCTTCCTTTTTGGCTCCTGGTGCTGCTGCTAGGTGAATCTCCATTGAGCCTGGGATCACCATAGGCCCCAGTAAAGCCTTTACCCTAAAGGGACCTGACACCTTTAGTGCCAAGTCGGGGACCAGGTAACCCCGTGAACGAGGACCAGCTAGCATAGTAAGATATTGTTATAGTCTCTCTAGGAGAGAAAGACAGAGAGGTGTAGCAGAAAGAGCAGCTGTCGCTCCAACAAGGATTGTAGGAGGAAGTAGCTTCCCACAAGGCCTGTTTGCCTTTAGAGCAGGGACCTCAGTTGTTAGGGCAGTAGGTGAGCAAAGGACTACCTGAACCCTACCTGATTGATCCCGATCCCCTCACTGTGCAACGTCGGTCGAACTGGGATTTGATGTACACCTGTCTGCAATATCTTTTGGGAGTCGTATCTGTTTGACTGTGAACCTTTACTGTCCAAAGAGATTCCACATGCTGTGTCCTCAGAACTATTGTAAGTAAACCTGTGGTCATTTGCCTTTGGCATAATAAATCTTGCTCCTGTTTTACCTTTTTAAAGAACCCCCTGGCGTCCATTATTCTACTTTTGTACTTATATGCCTGTGAGTTGTAGTTCAACTACAGTTTAAAGGGGAAGCTTCCATTTGGCGAAGGCTCTGCCCTGGGTGAGGATTCGCAATGTAACCCATGCTCACTACCTAGCTGGTCACCCTTAACTCCTAATTGGCAGAATAGGCCAAGAAAGCGTTACATTTTGGCGCCCAACGTGGGGCACGCCCCTAAATCCAGGCTATTTTTGTATTTTTGTGATTTAGTGTTTTTGTGCACTGTCGCTTTAAATTTTTGTGACAGGCGGCGGACCCGATTGGCAAAGGGCTGCCTGCACGTCTTTCTACTAAATTTGCTAGGTGTTTTTCCCTAGTATCTCAGGGCCGTGGGTTCGGGCTTGGAGGTTCTATTTCCCGATACACGAGCCTGCGCCATAGCTCAAGTCTCGCTAGCGCGAGATTTCGCTGGCGCCAATCTTTTTCCCGCGCAGTAACCTGTTGGCGCGCTTTGGGATTAAGGCGGTCCCTGACGTCACGTCCCGCCGCCATTTTGTGAAGGGACTTTGCAGAGAGAGGACGTGTGCATCACTACTCCACCTGTTTGTGCCTGTGGACTTCCGGCGGCTGCCTAGAAAGTTTCCCCGCACTTCCACCCTTCACGCCAAGCGGTACCTGCTTGCTACCGTTTCTCATTTCAGCAAACCGGAGGATTTCAGCATCGCTCCTGTTCAAGGTGCTGCACCATCACGGACCACGGCTGTGGCCCATCCACGTGCAGACCTTCCGGACCTCACTGCTAATTGCCCTGCGGCTGCGGGTATAGTGGAGGACTTCCTACCTACATTCTTCTTGCCGGTAAAACCTTTTTCCATTATTATGGCTGACCATTCTTGGGAAGGTTGGGCGGATGCGGAGGAAAACCTGTCTGGGGCCCCGCTGTTCTCGGATGAGGACATAGAAGATGTAGACTTTGGCCTTAGATATATTTGGGCCGGGACATATGGTGAAAAGCTCAATGTCCACTTTAACCGGATAGTTGTTCCCTACTGCGGGCACTGTACCCGTGAACTATCCACCGAGACCTGTAATTTCCACTCTTCGTGCCCCCATTGCTTTCACGAGTGTTGGTTAGGTCCCTATGTACTTTATGCTGATCCTAAAAAAGGCATAAAGACCAAATCCATCGCTACAGACACAGATGGACTGTCTTCAGTGTCAGGAGACTCTGCTCCTGCACCTGTTCCCGCATATCCTCATCACCTCTCCTCAGTGCGGCCACCCAGCATACAGAGCCTGCCCACACCTCTAAAGGCTTTGTCTATTTCCCAGTCACAGGGAGTAGGCGCTAGTGGGGATGCAGCCACACTGAGTGGGAAGCCACGTGTTCCACCTGGAGGGAGGGGGAGTACTATGCGCAGGAACCCTGATGTTGTACCTAGGCCTGTTACTCCTAGGCCTGTTAAACCCAAACCGACCACGCCTAGGCCCGCTACTCCTAAGCCAACCACTGCATCTGAGGATGAGGCCTCATCCACAGTGGTTCCATCAGAGTATTCCAGTTCTCAGCAGCCTGTTGCCTGCTTGTCTAAACCATTGCTTTCTCCAGAGGCTCAAGGATTCTGGGTCGCTCAGGGAAGGGCCGACCCCAAGAAGGCACGCACAGTTTCAAGGGTGCAACGTATTATCAATGCCCGTGTTCGTGACCGTTGGGGTTATCCAATGCCCTATGCACCTGAGTGGGTTTATGACGAAGTGGAGAAGAATTTGGAAGAATGGCTGTATGGAGAATTGTTAAAGAAAACAGATGTGGGACCCAAGGGATTGTTCCAGAGCGATCCACAGAAGCGGCAGCGTGACATGGTCTTCCTCTGTGACACCCTCAGCGAATGGTGGTATGGGCGTACCATTTTAAAGCACCATGTTAAAAGTTGTGGGAAGTTTCAAGAGGACCGCTTCTTCAGCTTGTCGTCCACTCTGCCTAATGGAGGGAAGGTAGAAAAGCCTCACCCTTCCTACTATTTGTCCTATGAACATACCCTGGAAAAGTATGGTATGATCTCTTGAGCTGTCCACAGTGGATCCGGCTGGACCCT
The DNA here is from genome assembly GCA_038501925.1 of Xenopus petersii. Classification (NCBI taxonomy): domain Eukaryota; kingdom Metazoa; phylum Chordata; class Amphibia; order Anura; family Pipidae; genus Xenopus; species Xenopus petersii. Next base: position 53,533,402 of record CM076678.1, on the reverse strand, counting down.
GTGTGTTGTAACATTTTCAGTATGCCTCTATGAGTGAGTATTCCTCTTAGAGATGACTTGTTTACACTTGAGGACGTCGTTTGATTTGCCCCAAGTTTTGGGCCTTCTTCATTGTTCTTCAAGATTGATGCCCCAAGATTTGGGCCTTCTTCATTTTGTTTGTTCACTCATTGCTCCATTTCTGGACTTCTGAACATTGTCTGGAACTGTAAATAGTTGGGTTCATGAGACAAAGACTGCTGAGCCCCACCAAAACTCTTCTACCTCTAACTACTCATTGAGTAGCACCTTTATTCTTCGCCTTACTACTCCCCAAGTGGCTCTCAGGGACTTGGTACACTTGGGTAGGGGGGGTGTGCTATGGAATAAAGCTTTTGGTTATGGTGGGGTCATGTAACTCAACTGCACTGAAAATGAGTGTTCAATTGTGAAAAGAAATGTATGCTAAAATTTTCTTTTCAGCCAAGCCTGTGCCTGGACCTCCTGATACACTATGGAGGGTTCAAGTTTCGTAAGTCAAGTGCCTGAGTGTTCCTTTAAGGACCTCATGAATGTAATAAAGTTATGTAACTGATGTTATTTGCACTGAAACTTATCCAATACAGTATTGCACTTTTTGCTCTTTACTGTTCTTTTCTCCACAGTACCCATTGTTACCAGGTATTCCTCAGGAGAGGGTACCAGAAGAGTGATGTTCAATGGTATTGTTGGTTTGCACTTATATATTCACTTTGTTGCTATTGTGTTTATATCCTTTCACCATTGTCGGGACGAAATGGATTTTTCCCCCGGGTGTATGTAGGGACCTATAGGATATCCTATCCCTATAGAGTTAATCCCCTACCTTTTGTATGTAGTTCTCTTTTCCTCTGTTATTGGGCCAAGCCCTTGTAACTGGCAAAGTGTAACACCCACACCTATTGGACAAAGAGTGTAATGACACTCCCCTGCCACACTGCTATATAGTGTGTGCAGGGAGTGTCCTCTTCCTTTTTGGCTCCTGGTGCTGCTGCTAGGTGAATCTCCATTGAGCCTGGGATCACCATAGGCCCCAGTAAAGCCTTTACCCTAAAGGGACCTGACACCTTTAGTGCCAAGTCGGGGACCAGGTAACCCCGTGAACGAGGACCAGCTAGCATAGTAAGATATTGTTATAGTCTCTCTAGGAGAGAAAGACAGAGAGGTGTAGCAGAAAGAGCAGCTGTCGCTCCAACAAGGATTGTAGGAGGAAGTAGCTTCCCACAAGGCCTGTTTGCCTTTAGAGCAGGGACCTCAGTTGTTAGGGCAGTAGGTGAGCAAAGGACTACCTGAACCCTACCTGATTGATCCCGATCCCCTCACTGTGCAACGTCGGTCGAACTGGGATTTGATGTACACCTGTCTGCAATATCTTTTGGGAGTCGTATCTGTTTGACTGTGAACCTTTACTGTCCAAAGAGATTCCACATGCTGTGTCCTCAGAACTATTGTAAGTAAACCTGTGGTCATTTGCCTTTGGCATAATAAATCTTGCTCCTGTTTTACCTTTTTAAAGAACCCCCTGGCGTCCATTATTCTACTTTTGTACTTATATGCCTGTGAGTTGTAGTTCAACTACAGTTTAAAGGGGAAGCTTCCATTTGGCGAAGGCTCTGCCCTGGGTGAGGATTCGCAATGTAACCCATGCTCACTACCTAGCTGGTCACCCTTAACTCCTAATTGGCAGAATAGGCCAAGAAAGCGTTACACGATCTTACCATGGAAGCAATGGTATAACTAGCAAGGACCAGGCCCTCTCACTGGAAGACTTTGGGGTACCCAGCGCACAGTTCTCTTCACACAACCACCACCCCACCTAGATGCCTGCTCACTTGTTTGCTGCATAACGACATGGGGAGTGGGACTACCATACAGCAGACCCCATGTCATTTAACCATACTTCCTTTACATCAAATAAGTGTGATTCCAAATAGCACTTCAGTGATTAAATATCTCAGTCCAATGGACCTTAAAGGATAAGTAAACCTTTAAAATAAGTTAATGTTAAACAGACAAGGGGGCTGTTCTAAGCACTTTTGTAATTTACATTCATTATTTATTTTGTTTTTTTTTCCCAAGATATTAAGGGATACATGTGCTGTTAATATGAATGAATTTTGATACAACAGCACCACCTGGTGGTCATTTTCTGACCAGTCTGACAAAATGTGATTAACTGGTATGCTAGAGAGTTAAATGGTCTTTGAGGATTTATTAGTGATTGTAATACATTCATTCTCCAACCTTTGTTCTCTGCTTTCATTCAGGTTATTTATGTTGCAAGGAATCCCAAAGATGTGGCTGTTTCCTACTACTTCTTTCACAAGATGGCCAGGTTCTTACCAAACCCTCAAACCTTTCCAGAATTCCTGGAGAAGTTTCTAGAAGGAAAAGGTTAGAGATACGAATGTTAGTGTAGTACTAAGGCTAAAAACATTATCACTGGCACAAGTTTCTCCTGGTCTTTCTGTATATGCTTTTTTGTTACATCAGAAATGGTTAGACTATTTGTGTTTCTTAAAGCTCACTACGAGCAAGTGGTGTGCAAGTTTTCCCCAAACCCATGGACCTCGGGGGTTGGGTGAGTTCATGACATAACCTGTGGGTTTGAGTCACAGGAAAGCTAAGGGATTTGGGCTGGGGTGGGTACAAGGAACTATGGGTAGGCAGATGAGGCACATGCCTAGGGCAAAACTGTGCATGGGGGGCAAGGGCATTGATATCCTGTTTTGTGTATCCCTAGTCTGGGTCAGGTGAGGTGAGCGGCCAGGTTGCTTACGGAACCTGGAACCTGACCAGCTTGGCCCCGCACTGGGTATGCCCAAAGTGGCTTTTTCCCAGACCAGATCTATTTTACTGAGCTATTTTATTTAATAATGAGAGGTTTACCATTTATTCAAAAGTTTTTACATTTAAAACTTTCATGTTTTTGTGCAGCTGTGATTTTGCTGTTTGCAGCACATTTGAGTTATTATTACTATAAATAATATAAATAACATGCCACAGCCTATGCTTCAGCACTATACAACTGTGTACATGGGAGTTTCTAGAGTTTCATATTTGTATGCATACAATTTACTATATAAAGTATAACTATATAGGTATAACAGTATATTAACTATATAGGGTCAGGTAGACTTAAGTGGTATTTAAAGTAGCTGCTTTTCTCTTACATTTGCCCACAGTATATTATGGTTCTTGGTTTGAGCATGTGAAGGACTGGCACAGCGTCAGCCAGACCCTGGATTTCTTCTACATAACATATGAAGACATGCAGAAGGTATGGCGTTACTTATGTCAATTATGTCTTTGCTGTAACATATATTGTATTTTTTTGCCCTTTACATGAATGCCCTTCTGATTTCTTTGCATGCACTCTCTATTAAAAGGATACTGTCATGGGAAAAAAAAATTTTTTTCAAAATGAATCAGTTGATAGTGCTGCTCCAGCAGAATTCTGCACTGAAATCCATTTCTCAACAGATTTTTTTATATTCAATTTGGAAATCAGATATGGAGCTAGACATATTGTCAATTTCCCAGCTGCCCCAAGTCATGTGACTTGTGCTCTGATAAACTTCAATCACTCTTTACTGCTGTACTGCAAGTTGGAGTGATATCACCCCCTCCCCCCAGCAGCCAAACAAAAGAACAATGGGAAGGTAACCAGATAGCAGCTCCCTAACACAAGATAACAGCTGCCTGGTAGATCTAAGAACAACACTCAATAGTAAAAACACATGTCCCACTGAGACACAGCCTGGCAGAAAGCATTTCTCTCCTAAAGTGCAGGCACAAGTCACACGACCAGGGGAAGCTGGGAAATTGACAAAATGTCTAGCCCCATGTCAGATTTTGAATATTGAATATAAAAAAATCTGTTTGCTCTTTTGAGAAATGGATTTCAGTGCCGAATTCTGCTGGACCAGCACTATTAACTGGTTCATTTTTGAATTTTTTTTTTCCCATGAAAGTATCCCTTTAAACACATATGGTATTTGAAGATGGATCCTAATACTTCCTATCACTCTGGGAACTCATATGCCACTTAAGTGGTGTCATTTCCTCAAGCATATCAAAAAGAATGCATAATGTTCTAAGATATCTATTATTAATAATGAACCATTACACACACATGAGTAAATGTTTATACATTTACTTGATGATACTCCAGTGCCTTTCAACCTACATAGTCCATAATTGTACAGATCCAACAGTGGAAAGGCAATCCTGGCCAACCTGTTTTTCTGTGTATTCATTTCATCCCATAAATACTTTAGGAAAGAAAAAATTATTTTCCTCAACAATAACAGTTTTTCCCAACATTATGAAGCTATTATAATTTGATACTGTAATTAGTCTTAAAAAGTAGACCATGTATTTATCCTGCAGCACTCCTTGCTGGACTTTTTAAAAGCTTTACCAATCATTTTTTTGTTGGATATTCAATGGTGAATATAAGTCTCTGCTTCACTACCAATTTTATTTTCGTCTTTATCTAGGACTTGAGAAGATCCATAAAGAAGATATGTCAATTCCTGGAAACTCCCATGTACTCCAAGGAAGTGGACAAGGTGGAGCAGCACAGCAATTTTGCTGTTATGAGTCAAAATTCCATGGTGAATTACACCCTTATTCCATGTGAGATCATGGACCACACTCAGAGCAAGTTTATGAGAAAAGGTACTGTAGATTAAATATTGCACAAAACTCGACTACAATTTATATCAATAATTATATTTCATTTTAATGTAGTTTAGGGTATTTTGTTGCTTGACAAATCCCTAACATTCACTGTGGAACAAATTTATAACATTGGAATAAAATTCATTCATTGTAGTTGCAGTGATACAGTCTAACCGAAATCAATTGCTCACTGTCTGTATTGTTGTGAGATACCCTCAGTGTAAACCTTGTTATCCAGAACCTTAAAAATGAATTAAACCAAATAGGGTTGTTTTGCCTCCAAAAAGGATACATTATATTTTAGTTTGGCTAAGGTACTATGTTCTTATTATAGGGAAAAGGGAAATCATTTAGAATTATTTGCTTAAAATGGAGTCTATGGAAGATGGGCTTTTAGGATAACAGGTTGCCAGATAATAGATCCCATACCTGTATACTCAGCCTTACTGCATAACTGTATCAGTATTGACATTAATCTGGTCTGTTTCTGTGGACACTGAGAATTTAACTTATACTCATATCCAATATGGAAGGGCTGTACATTGCTGAGCTGTTCAGGGAAGGAAGAATAAGTTGTTGACAACTGTACTAATTAAGAAGCATTCAGTGTCACATGGGAACAGATCCTAGGCAGAAATATCTGAGTTTGGTTTGTCTGTGTGGGGCGGGAAGGAAAACAGTGGAACACAGATCATAGATATGGGGAGAGGAGGGTAGCAGATTACAAATTAAGAAACAAGCGGCCATATGTAATAAAAGGCACTATGATAGGCCAGGTACAGCAACCCATAGCAACCAATATGATTTTTGCTCTTTTAACAGGCGATATATATTGTATTTACTGATTGGTTGCTATGGATTACTACTGCACTGGGGCAAAGTTAGTCTCATTTCTTACATAACCCTATATATTCATTCCCGAGAGAGAGATAACAGATGTATCTGACATGGATACTTTATAAACGAGGTTTAGTATTTTAATCTCCTCCATGTTATAGTTCACAAACATGATATATAAATACCATATAATGTTTATACTAAAGACTGCATTGTGAAAACTTTACTGTAATATTGTCTGTGTTCCAGGTGTCGTGGGAGACTGGCAACAACATTTCACTGAAGAGCAGAACGAAATGTTTGATAAGGTTTTTCAAGAAAAAATGTCAGACTGTGATCTACAGTTTATTTGGACCTTAAAATGAACTCTAACAATGCATATTTCCAGAACTCTGTAATTGCACTTGGTATTAGGGTTGACACCCGGCCGGTATTTTACCGGCCTAGCCGGTAAAACACCTTCCAAGGCCGGGGCCGGAATTACAAATTTACCGGCAATGTAGCTGCCGGTCAATTTGTAATACCCTTCAAAAAGACCCCTCGGCCTGCCCCCAATCCCCTGTAACTTAGCTTTTGTCCTCCCTCTTTGGGTCTCGTGTTGTGGCCCCCCCCCTTTTTGCATCACGGCTCCGCCCTTTTTGTTCCTGCCCCCACCAGCCGGTAACAAATAAAAGGTGGCAACCTTACTTGGTATATTGATTTGGCCACAAGATACTTTGTCAGAGCAAGGGTTTGTGGTACAAATGGGCCGAAGTGGACGAATTTTGTGTTGGTTACATGCATTTTATTTTTATAATAAAAAAAGCCATGACATAAGAATTGCCTTATATCATAATGTGAAATTATATACATTTTGACATATAGATAAAAAATAATAATGAAAGGAACATGCAAATTAATTTCCTTTTGTATCACAGCTGATATGACCACAAGTTCCATTCCATTCCATCCCTTGAGCAACACTCCTTAATAAGGTGGGAAATGTATTAATATACCCAGAGCCAATTCAGCACACATGAACTGACACAGAAACTTGTAATCATAGAAGAAAAGAACAAGTAATCAGCCCTCCTTGGAGATAGAAATATGAAAAAAACATATGCATGAAAGGGGATATATGTATCACAGTAAAGGTTTTGTAATGCATGCCCCATAGCAGCAGGGAGTATGGAAGAGTTTTGGAGCAACCACCTTTTTCTAACTGCACCAATTTTAAACTATATTATTTCTCTTTGGTTTTTGATATTGCTACTGGCTGTGCTGTTCCTTGCTCTGTGCTTATATTGACTGTAACGTGTGTATCAGGAAAATAACATTGTCCACGCTACTTTGTAGGGGTTGATGTTAATGATAATGGATTCTCTGTAAAATGCTGGTGACATGTCAATTATTGGAATAAAAGATTAAATACAGATTAGGATGAAGGATATTAATACTCTTTATAATACTCTTTATAATAATATCCTTCATCCTTATCTGTTTTTAATCTCACCTGCCATTTAAACCCTGTTGCCCAAATTACAAATATTAAATAGGTCATACTACAGATGACCACCTTGCTTTGATCTAATTGTTTTAACTATGTGCTTTCTGCCCAAACTGAGATCAGATAATTAGAGGTTACTTAACATTACTACTTTTAAAAAAACAATCCAAATATGCATATATTATCCTGGCAGAAGAAACATGAAACAGAAATTCAGTGTCAGTCATTCCAGGTATAGGCAAAGAGAAAAACAGCAAACATCCCCTGAATCATATCTGTATCCTGCTTTTAAAGGCATTAAGATAATCTGACCCACATTGCATATTTTTGACAGTTCCCATGGGGAAGATTCCATTATGTCACTGATGCAGTGAAGCAGCATGGTTTTCCTCTCTTTTTAAGTGGGTTGCACATCCTACCTCTTTGCATGCATGAGAGCGGTTCTTATTAATGTGTTTATACTGGGTGTAAAAGCCCCCTCATAGTTCCAAGAAAAAACATTATTCAGCACCACTAGTGAAGGATGACACCACTGTAAATGTGGCCATGTACATACCAATAAAATCATATGATGGCTAGCCTGAAGATCCCAACTGATATCTATGTACTATGGATATCAGCATCTGGGCAGGTTTGAAAAATACATCTCTATATATTTATAACTGTATTCATATAGCTCTACTACACTGTACATTTTTTTTTCATTCAGAAAAAGCACAGCTAAGGAGGAAGAACATCATAAAAATAAATATACAAATACAAGTATAGGATTTCTTATCTGAAACCCCATTATTCAAAAACTCTGATTTCCTTCTTCTCGGTAATAATAAAAATATAACCTTGTACTTGACTCCAACTAAGATATCATTAGTCCATATTGTTGACATAACAATGCTACTTGGTTTATTTAATGTTGAAATTATTTTTAATCAATATTTAAAAAAATAGGTTGCAAACCTGTACATAGCATACTTGCCTTGTGGTAAGAAACATTGGAGTAAAGAGGACCTTCTCCAAAGTGATTATAATCCGGGTGTGGGTGAGTCCACAACAGTGTATAACCCATAGGCTGTGAATAAGTGTTTGTGGAGCACAAAACACAGAAGGCTATAGATATGTTGTGTCAATAAAGATTTTTTTTTTTACATATTTTTCTGGTGACCTATGCGTTTTGAGTGCCTGACTCCTTCTAGGTTGATTTATATCATACAGACACAAAGGATTGGGCACTGGCAGCAGGGTTATAACAAAAGGTTAACAGCTTTGCTCTTAGGATAAAGCTGAAGGATTCTAGCAGTAGAGTCCAAGGCTTATTGCAGGGAAGAAAAGTCTAGGAGACCAGTTACTAATAGGTTGCAACAGTCTAAGAGAGATAGGATAAGGCATTCATGAGTCAGCTGCTTGAGAACGAGAAGTGGCAATATTAAAGGGGAAAAAGAGGCAGGTAAGCAGTAGTAGTATTAACATGATTTCAGAAGGCTAGGGAATGGTCAAAGAGTGTCCTCAGGTGTTGTGTCAAACCAACAGTATTAATAAACATGCCAACAGTAGTAATCATAAAAGATAGAAAGGGAGCAAGTTTGGGTGGAAAGACTATGAACTCTGTTTTAGCTAGGTTCATCACGAAGGAGAAAGGTAGGAGGTGTATAAAAAGAAAAACAGAGAATTAAAATAGAGTAGTGTAATTTGGTTATAAGCACAACTGGCAGGGGTGCTTCGCCAATGAGGCAAGTTGAGGCTGTTGCCTCAGGCCGCAGCGCCCCACTAGGAACCAGGGGCAGCAAAAATGCTGCTCCTGGTACTTTAAGAACGAATTTCCGGGGGTGGGGAGGCAGCAGCAACTGGGCATATCTGACAGATTTGAGGTATAGCTATTACCTATTAGGATCAGGGAACAACTGAGGGAGGAGGGGGATACAAGAGAGAGTTAAAGGAACAGGAACACCAAAAAATTAAAGTGTTTGAAAGTAATGAAAATATCATGTAGCGTTGCCCTGTGCTGGTAAAACTGTTTGCTTTAGAAACACTACTATAGTTCATATAAACAAGCTGCTAAGTAGCAATGGCGGAAATTGAAAAAAGGCTATATGGACAGGATAAATAGTGGATACCAGATAACATTATGTTCTATAGAGCTTATCTGCTATCTGTTGTGAAACTTGAGCCTTGAGCCTTTTCTCCTTTGAATAGCTGCCCCCAACAGCTTATTTATATAAAGAATAGTAGTATTTCTGAAGCAAACACAAACACAAACAGTTTTACTAGTGCAGGGCAACACTGTATTATATTTTTATTATTTTAAAACAATTTAATTTTTTGATGTTAATGTTCCTTTAAATATGTCACCAGTGTGAGTATTCTGAATCCAGATTTTGAATAAGTAATAGCTGAGGTTGAGTGTGTGACACTGAAAAAATTGACAAGATGATGATGTGAAGGAGAGAGATGGCCACACTGTGTATTGCCTGTGCAGTAACCCGACAGGCTGAAGGCTGATTAGTCGGATGCCATAAGGGACATAGGGCTGCCAGATTGGCCAGTGCCTTTTATTAAACATTTCATAATACACACTGGCATATAGGCATAAGCAGCCAGGCAGGGTCAGAGTGGGCTGTAGAAGGGGTAGTTGCTATCCAGGTCAAAGTTCAGGGCAGCTTGCAATTGTGAGAATCAATATCAAATTAAAATTCAGGGATGCTTTCTAGTTTTGAAATACTAATAGCTATTAAAATCTTTCAGTGAGTCCTAGGTCTGTTCACAAACATAACTTCTAATCAGTCATTGGATCATTTGCCTTTTTGTTATGTGCACTGGGTCACATTTTTGCATGAACATGTATTATATTTGTAATTGCAGATCATTTCACATCTCTTCTCATCTAATTTTTTTTTGATGAAAACTAATCCGACCAAACTCCCTTCCACGTTTTTAACTCATTTATCAATAATTTTCCCGAAATTGCTGCAACAAAATTGACTTTTTCGAATTATTGGACAAAATCCTGATTTTTTAAAAAACCATTGACTTCTACATGACCTTGACATGTTTGAGATGGTTTTAGGGTATGATAAATCTCTAAAAAATTTCCCCCAAATGTCACATCTTTATGTTGCATAATACTTTTTTGGTGGATACCACAGACCACAGTGATTTGAGATCCTATCGTGAGATCATCTTTAGCAGGATGAATTACCAACTTGATAGCAGAGCAATCAACTGCACAGCATCTTTAAAATATGTAGTGTAATCAAAACTACGTATATTTATTAGTAGAGGGTCAGATGCATAAAAATAAAGTAACAATAAAAAAGATACTTGATACTGTTTCTATACACTGTTGTGCTATACCTTTATTTCTATTAAGAGAGCAGCTGGTTCTGATTTTCTATGCCAGTGGTTGTTACAAATAAAACTGACATAAAAAACAGGGCCTGCATGAGGCCAGACTGATTGTATAGTAGAAAATGGTTTCAGTTATATGATAGTGGAAGAATGCACTGAAAATAAGATTGCACGTTTATTCCCAAGCAGCTATGGTGTTGTTTTTCAATTTAAAAAGAAAATATATAGATACTGTAAATTAGATTAAGGGGAAAACGTTCAACACCACGGGACATTTAACAAAAATCAGTATAACGGCTTGTATGGAATCATTTTCCTTTTATGTTATCATTTTTTCTAGAACTTGGCCTTGTGCTCTTTTGTTGTGTGATGTGAACTTTAGGGGATTAAAATACAAATGTGGTTGTGTGAATACAGCATTCTACTGATTTGCTCTGCTAGCAACCTTCTTTTGAAAATAATGGTACAAATGAGTAAAAGTTATATAGAATACATACTGAAAATGTAAAAAAGGCCTGTGCTTTCTTTCCCTGCAGTAGTAGTAGTAGTAGTAGTATTAACATGTATATAAGATATGCAGTGTATAAATACATTTGCCCATTACCACCCTGTACTTGAGGAACTCTTTGTTCAGTATACACAGTATGTAAATGCATTACTAAAGAGATAACTTCCAGCCTTTGTGGAAAGAAGCCCTTGAGGGAGGAAGTGATATTCACTTGTTACCTGCCGTAACCAAGGGCAACTGTCACCAAGCTAGCAACTCACCTGGGTTATACCATATCCTATATATCTGAAAGGGGTGCTTAACAATAAAAGGAACAAAACATGTTATAAGAACAAAAGATTTAAATTTAAGCATAAAATTGAATGTCTATTTGATGACTTTTTTTTTACGCTTCCTTCAAATTCTCTTGTACGGGAGTATATAAGCAGACTGCTCCTTGCAAAAATTTGGAAAGCCCCAAGTGCTTTCATTGAAAGTCTGGAAGCTCTTGAAGAGAATTCTGTACTGGAAAATCAACCCAGAAGCTCAGCAAATAAAGGTAAGGGCTTTAGTTTAACACTGGTTCATTACGTCCACAACTGCAGGTGCACCATAATGGATGTAAAACAGTGTGTGTTATGACATGTTTACTAAAAGGTACTGTACTTGTAACCATACACACAATGGGGGGAATGTAATATGCTTTGCTAGCACAAAAAACCTGAGCAAAGACGCTTGCGAACGTTAGCGACCGCGTTTGCGTCCTTTTTGACGGATTAAAGACTTCAACAAATAGTTTTTGTGAAGGTTCGCAGTGGATGTACAAAAAAATTTGCAATCGCAAAACCTATTTTGCAACAAAATATTTAACGAAACCCCAGAGCAGGTGCTAATGCTAAACCTTTGACTAGTGATAATGTGCAATGTAATACTCACCAGCGACTGATTTTATTTTGTGAGCAGTGCTAAACATTCGCAAAGATACCATTTTAAACAATGCTTGCGAGTTTTAATTACATTCCCCCCAATGTGCAATAGTGCTCTGCATGCAGTCACAACAACACTGGATTTATGGGTAAAAAAATCTGAATTGTGTTACAATTTTCATCCTAAAATTGCACTTTGCATTGCATTTGTTAAGTAAATGTGTCTTGATTCAGCTGTTAGAGTGAGTGGAAATTGTAGATTTCATACAGATTATATTATATAATCTGCTATCTGTTCTTGAACTTTGGCACCCAGATTCCACAGCCTTAATGTGTCACTGGGATGTTGGGAGCTGGCATACAAAACAGGAGGAGGTTCTCAGGCTTAACATATTAAGGTCAGAATTGTCCCTGACAATAGGGAGGAGCACACGGGGAAAGCACTGAGTCTGCCTCCTCCAGTAGCACCAGATTTAAATCCAGCCCTGCTTGATACTGAAATAAGTTCAGTAGAACCCCCGAAGAGTGTAAAATCCAGGAATATTTAATATCATCAAAATGTGTTAAGCAATGTATTCTTATTCTTTTTTTGATTCATGTACTCAAAGGTTCGAAATAGAAACAATTGGAGTTGGAGCAGAACACCCAGTAAAGCCGAGTATGCTTAGCCCCTCCCCCCCAGCAACCCAGTTCAGAACACCTGCTGTAGTATTGCCATATTGTACTGACCAAGCGTACTGAATAAAATATAACTTTTAATTAATTGACAATTAAAATATAAACGCACCATGCGTAAACAGTGTAGCACCCCACAACAGAAATAACAGTCACTACATTTAAGAGTGCAGTGCTAGACCGTGTCCCAAAAAACCACTCAATTAAAAACTGTGAAAGGTGAACAGATGGTGAGACTTACGAGTTTAGTCTCAATAATCAAATTCTTTTTACATCAGGTAAGTAACAAGCCACAATGGGCTGCCCCCTCCCTTCCAGTCCCACACGGCGCACCTGCCTGTCTATGTTGGGAGCGATAGGAGCTGCTCTCACCATCGTCCACCTATGCCGCCTTGCCCTACACGTTTCGCCGCGTGAATGACTTCCTCAAAGTGAATTTCGGTCATGGAGTTGCCGTTTAAATATCCTCTCGCCGCATAGGGCAAGGCGGCATTGATGGACGATGGTGAGAGCAGTTCCTATTGATCCCAACGTAGACAGGCAGGTGCACCATGTAGGACTGCAAGGGAGGGGGGCAGCCCATTGTTGCTTGTTACTTACCTGATGTAAAAAGAATTTTATTATTGAGACTAAACTCGTTATTTAACAAAAGTCTCACCATCTGATCACCTTTCGCAGTTTTTACTTGAGTGTGTTTTAGGGACACGGTCTCTTAAACGCAGTGAGTTTGTTATTTCGGTTGTGGGGTGCTACACTGTTTACGCATGGTGCGTTTATATTTTAATTGTCAATTAATTAAAAGTTATATTTTATACAGTACGCTTGGTCAGTACAATATGGCAATACTACAGCAGGTGTTCTGAACTGGGTTGCTGGGGGGCGGGGCTAAGCATACTCCTTTACTGGGTGTTTTGCTCCAACTCCAATTGTTTCTATTTCGAAGTGTTATTATGTATACAACCATATGTATACAACCATGCAGAATAGCCTAGCTTTAATACATTGTATTCATTTGGATGCTTACTACTATACTTCGTAATGTACTCAAAGATATAATTAGAGTAGTCAGTTTTACAATACAATATTATACAATATATTTTATATATTACTGTGTTAATGACAAGACTTAAGCATTGCAGCATTAATGTTACACCATGAGACGACATATGCAAGGCCTCTTTGACAATCACATGCACAACCTAAATCAATAAGTGATTTAGGTAAGGTTGCAATTTCACTAATAATAACTAACTATAGTGTGATTTCGGCTAACTGCTCATTGTTCACCAAAATATCAGTTTGGGTCTTACCATTATGATCTTACAGTAGTAAAACAAAAGATGATGGCACTGTTTATTTATTATGACAGAGAAGGGAAGTTCTGGCAGGATGAAAGCTAGAAAGCCATTATATGTTAATATTTAGAAGTGATAGCATGGTGCTGCCGCAGAATTGTAACAACAACAAGTGTAACTTTACAATGACGAATGAAATTCTTAGAGATCAAAGGGGCCTTATAATTGTATGTATACATTGTAGATAAATTGCTGAGCTTTTCCCCAGAGCTGTCTCAGGGGTTTCATTATGTAACAAACAGATTTATACAAAATGACAAATACTATGGCAGCAGGCCATTTATGGTTCCCCTTGTATTTTAATTTTGTTAATACTTATAAAGTGCTTCCAGCATTCATTTCAGAAGACAGTTAGGCCATGTTTTTACATTACTGATGCAGGATGGGTCTAATCTGTAGCTGTTAAATGTCCTAAGGCATATTCTTGAGATGTTCTCATTGAGTAATGCAGCTGGGACACAAGCTAATGATTCTATAGTATGGGTAAACAAGAAATTTATAAGAACTTTTCATCATAAATTCTCATTTAGGCCATAGCTGATTCAATTATATTGTACTTATCTATGTGTAAGTGGCCGAGCATTTTGTGGAAAAACATTTTGGACCTTTCAAATGTGTGATTATGTGGAAATAAGTCTCTTGCTTTTATTTATATTCAAGTAGAAAAGATATAAAGATCAGGAGGTGAAGGTGGCACCCTTATGGCTAAAGCACATCTTAATGTATCTCAATCCTAATGTCATGTTGCCCTCAAGAAGAACATTGCCCTGCCTGCCTGACATCCCTTCTTATCTTTGTAAGAATAAGAATATACAACCTATGGTAACATTATTTCTTCTATGGTCTTTGTTACCCTATTAATCCACATATGTCATAAAAGGCACTACGTCTGCAGCAATGCACTTGCGGCGCTTCGATTTCAGAAGTCGCCGAAGTTTCCTTGTGAAGCCCGAAGACTCGCCGCGAGTGCATTGCCACAGCCGATTTTTCATTTTAGCAGGCGGAAGGCAGTTCGCCCCAAAGAAGAGGCGATTAGTCGCCAGGCAACTAAATCTCCCCGAATCTGCCCTGTGCTAAAGCCGTAAAGCAAACACATGACTTCTATCAATGCTAAACAACCAGGGTCAGACTATAATTACCTGAAAAACAGGAAAATTGTATTATCTCTTACAATCAGCAATTATATAACGGTGACTTTTTGGAGTTTAGTTAGTCTACCACGTTGGGGGTTATTTTCTAAAACTCGAGTTTATCAATAATTCTTCTCGAAAAAGTTGGAGTGAAAAAATGGCGTAACAAAATTGAGTGTCAATTCGAATCTTACGATTGACTCTCCAAAAACTTGATTTAATCAAATGTTTCCTCAGAAAACCTGACTTTATCGGATTATTGGATGAAAACCCAGATTTTATTGGATTATCAAGTGTACATCACAATGGGATGGAGTATTTTTGGATTTGGATTTTTAGCAGCTTAAGGGTATGATAAAAATTGCTAAAAATGTGACTTATTTTTCCTTCAAAATATTTGAGTTGTTCCCATTAAAAACTCGACCAGATAAATTCGAGGTTTAATAAATGGGCCCCATAGTCACAAACTCCAAAAAACCAATACAGTTTCTCTTAGGATCAGATTCAAGAACAAAGTCATGCAATAATATCTATAATTCCATGTATTGCTGAACAGTTCTGGCTCCTTAAGTAGTATAATATATTACTGTCTCCTGAGATGGTCAACAGTGAAATCCAAGCCACAGAAAACCTCCAGCCGCTCAGTAAACATGGCAGCAGCTTGCTTTTTATTTTCAGGTGTTCTCTGTTTGCTTATATATTTTATGTTCCACAGATGGATGTGACAGTGGATTCTCATAGGACACTTTCCACATTCCATGGCTTTGCTCCAAGATCAATTATTATGGATCGATACACCATTCACCAGAGGCTGGGCAGTGGGTCCTTTGCTACAGCTTACCTGGTGACAGACGCCAAAGATGCAGGACACCAGTTAGTATCATTGTCACTCTCAGGAGCTCTGACTGTGCAATTATTCTACACATAAATATTATTCTACACATAAATATTGTTTATCAGATTTTATAATCAGCAAATGCACAAATGATTACAGTGAATATATTACATAGTCTCAATTTGCGCGGACAATTAGCAGGGCCTTACTTTATGATATTACTCTGTAAATGTGAATTTAGTGCAAAAACCATTAATTATGCATTTTCTGTTATTATGGTGATCATGTTTACAATATGAACTAGTGTTTAGTAACATTTCCAAAATGTACTACTTTAAACATGGAATGTAGGTTTTACACTCTAAGCATGCAGGAAAGTATGTAAAGCCCTTCATTTGCTGTAACTTCCATCCCTCCCACAAACTCTGTGGATATTGTATTGTACATATCCATCATCCATTACTTCAGCTTTGTATTGTGCTGTCATCTGCCTTGTTTGATATTCTCGGATTTAGGCATCTCTCACTACAGCTATGGGTCATGCTCCACCAGCTTCTCATGTCCCCTTGCCTCCCAAAATCCTTTTCCTATCTCACAGCTAGCTACATTTACATGCTGAATATAAGCCCCACCTTTATCCCTTGCTGTCTTTTGGGACCTAAAATGGCTTCATCCAGGCTCCGCATCATTCTTCTCCATCCACCTATTTCAAAGGCACACTCCGCTTAATCCCAGCCTTTTCTTTAATTCTAGAAATGACTGGGGCTCATTTATCAACACTGGGCAAATTTGCCCATGGGCAGTTACCTATAGCAACCAATCAGTGATTAGCTTGTTAAAGCCAGCTGCAAGTAGAACAATGAATGCAGAAATCTGATTGGTTCACATGGGCAAATTTGCCCAGTGTTGATAAATGACCCCCACTGGCTTTAGACGAACTGTAGGCACAAGAGAGGAAACAGCCTCTGGGCTGACGGCTTTAAAAATTTGTACTATTATAAAGCATAACGGTGTTAGGAATTAAAAAGCATAATGGTGATTGACAATAAGACTTCTTAACATTGTACCCAGAGAATTCTAGCTTCTAATATATACTTGTATAAATTCTATTAATAGCCTGACAAGAAGTTCAATTCTGCCAGTCTGCACTATGGTGTCCTAGGAACCATTGGTATAAAGTGCTTGGTGTGTTATTATATTGCTTTCTGTGTGAATGTTCAAAATATCTTATGTTTTTTTGATTTAGCGTTGAGTATTGAAAGATTTCCTTTCAGGCTCATGTTCAGAAAAAATGGTCTGTCTAGCATGCATTGTTCATGGATGTTGCTTTTAAAAATTTGGGATGTAGCAGTCGTAAGGGGAAGAGCATACAGGGGCAGTGAAATACTAATCTGTAGTGGCTGGAATTAAATAAGGCAGCCTGTGATACGTTTTTGTACTGGGATATATAATTCCCATCTGCTACTGAACATTCTTTTGTTGCTTTGTATTTGGATATCACATGGTCCAACATGACTCTGCAAGTTTTTCTCTGCACTTCCTTATGTTTCGCTACTTAATAAATTACTTCTCTGTCTGAATGAGAAGCTGTTTATTTGGTTTCAATAGCAACAGTACTGGTATCTGACAAGTGCCTCTGTCTGTTGTTTCTGGAAAGAACCTCGATTTGTCCAGTGACCCCTTTTCCTCATATTTTTAAACCGTCCAAGACATTATGTTATTGCTTAAAACCATAGGAAAGAAATTGGCAATCCAAAAAGTCAGTTTTCAACAGATATTGTTAAAGCATAAAAAATACAGCATAAAGCATATAATGCCAAGAGGGTTTCCTTGGAAATAATGTTTTATTTGAAGGTTTGAGGTGGCTAAGCCTCCCTAGAGCAAATACCAATTAATTGCCAACAACATACATAATTGAGGTATTGTACATACTGCTCTGTATCTATAATGCCATATGTTCTAGCTTATTTTACATGGAACATACACTATTTTTATCCAAGGCCTTGGCCTAGGTGTGGCAGGATTTTAGGGGCGGCATGAAGCTCAACCATACCCGCATCAGTTTGGGAGCTCTGGGGCTTATCATGAGATACAATATTTATTTTAGATTTCCCATGCGCTAATCCCCATTACTCCTGGGTGAGTGACCTCATGATGAAAATTAGTGCATGTAGACAAATGAAAGGGGGGGGGGACAGGGGTGATGAACGGCAGCGGGCCTAGGGGCTATGTAAATCTGGCCCTGCTGTCACACATTCCAGGGGTATTATACATGAAATTGCCACTGCACTTACCTTTCCATGTGTTATTGGGTATTATAAGTGGAATAGGTTTTGGGAAACTAGGATGGAATTTGGGTAGAGAATGTCTTATTAGTCTCCCCAAACACAAAAACATCTGAAATATCAGGTTACAAATTAGACCTGTCCTGATCTACCCAAACTCTGTAAATTTTCCCATGAAACTCAGTCCCTTTCTGTCTATAATGTGGGACTGTCCTGTCATTTAATTTAATGGAGTTCTGATACTATTCAAGTAACTGGATATCCTCAGGAGCTCATCCACCGGCTGAAAAAACGCACAAGCGTTTCACAAGAAACTCTTTTAAAATAGACTCATGATACATTTTTAAGGTCCATTGATGCAAGAACAAGATTTTGAACACTAATGCGCCAGTTCAAGCATGCTTGATGAATGAATGAAAGTGGTATTTCCAGGGTCATCTCAGTCAACACATACAAATGACTTTCATCTAGTCAGTCCCATGCTTGTGCTGTTATGCTGGAAATTATGCCAGGCTAATAAAACTGTGTGCCACAACTTGAATGCTATTTACCAAAGTGGATGCTAATTTGCTAAGTTACAGTTAAGTTTTTCTTTAGAGTATTGCATCACTTTTGGAAAAATAACACATTATGGGTAAAAAAACAAGTTGCCTCAATGAATGCACTTTGCATATTGCTTTCATATCTCTGGGGTAGGTACTGATGTGAATAAGGACCATGCCAAGACTTACTAGTGCCCAAAGCATGTACATTTTGCCTCAACATGCTCACCCATCCACCAGCTTCCACTGTGATAGTCTTAGGGCAGCTGGAGTTAAAAGCACAAGCCGTTTATTTGATTTTGGTTATTTGTGTCCCCCTTTAGCCTACTCTGCCTACCCCTAGTTTAAGCCCTGAAATACATTATGTAATATCTCTGTAAAGAGCTGTGGAAAATTAAGTGCAATATAACATAATAATAATAATAATAATAATAATAATAATATTAATAGGGGTTTAGCAATCAGACGCCTTCATGATATGAACAGTAGAGGGCAGCAGAAGACCAGGTTTGCGGACATGATTTTATTCAAGCAAATGAAAAAGTTACAAAAAGAATGAATAAGCTTTAATTAGCGATTTCCCTAATTACCATGCAGTTTTTGGTTTAAATTACACATAACATTAAGTCGAGACAGAAAGCAGTAAGTAACTATAGTTTCCTGATATTTGGTATAGCTTTATCTTAATATTGTCGCAAATATTTAATAAGAAGCTGATCTGTTGATAGCAACCCCACATCAAATGGATAATAATATCCTCCAGATCAATTAAACTCTGCTCCAATTACAGATTTCGTTTATCTGGCTAGTGCTATTCCCAACCCTGCTTTTGGGACCATTTTTAAGGCACTGATGGGTCCAGAGCCGCAGACCTCAAAACGTATTTGTTGCAGTGCTACAACTATTACAGCGCTATTAAAGGAATTGTGTAACTCTCTCAATCAAAAAAAAACAAACAAACATTTTTTATAAGTGAAGTGTGACATTGATTAGAACACAGAGATATGTAGATCTTGTTCTAGGGAGAGGAGGAAACCTATAGACCTCTTTAATGTATATTCAGTAGGGGGGGGGGAGCATGTAGAACCTCACAACCCCTAGACACATATTCACTAATGATTCCAGCACTGTATATGAAAAATTCCTTAGGATTTTAAAACATACATTGAAGAAGATCAGACGATTAATGGATCTATCATACATTAGAGAGGCTTATGCTGGTTTATCTTTTCCTGGAGGTGGTAGGGCACTTACTGTATTTTTAAAGCCAGTTTATTAAAGCAATCCAGCTTGACCTTAGCTGTGTTTGGCACATTTTCCAAGTCACATATTGAACGCTAATACTATCGCTGATATAAGAATAGCAGACGAGGGGCAGGTAAAGAGCAGCTACAGTATCTGGCTTTCTACATATGTATATAGATATGCTGTGTTTACAGGTGTAAAAAATATGAAAGAAGTTGAACATCAGAGACAATATCGTGATAGTCAGCTACTTGGTTTATGCCAGGGCAATTGAGAACAGAGTATACAGAACATAAAGTATAGGTGATAATTTTCAGATGAAAACATATGAGAGATTATTAGCAGTGGTTTTGTTAACTGGAATAGCCCATTCTCCTGTAGGTGGCAGCTGCACCCACAAAGAACACATGAAGTAATGGGTAGTCTTCCACATACCATACAATACTATCTGCTAGTTTTCAAATCCACAGAATCCAATCCTTTCCAATGTTTGTCTACTGCTAGGAACTGATTTTGGCAGGATGAATGGGACAATTGAGTGGTGAATATATATATATATATATATATATATATATATATATATATATATATATATTTATATATATATATATATATTTATATATATATATATATATATATATATATATATATATATACACACACACACACACACAAGAGTCATGGATATCATGAAAATGATATCCTTATAAATGGTGCTTATTGATGTCATCGGCTATAATTGGAGCTTTGTGATGCAATTTCTGTCACATGACTCACTGAATCTTATGTATTATAATAAATAAAGTACCCCCTGTTGCTAAATATGAGGATATTAAAAGTCACTTTGGAGTTCCATGACCTGTATAAAAATACTTGGGGGGCTGTTCTAATTTGTTACATTAGTTGATACATTTCTCATCTCTGTCCCTACTGAGTGGAATCCCTGATTCTCATTAAAGGCAGCTGTTATAACTGATAAAATAGTTGCTAATATTCCACAGATGCTGAGAAATGTAACAGAAGCTGCATCTGGATTACTGAGCTGCCAGACTGAAAGCCAGAGACTGGAACATTTTAAGTTTAAACCTTAGTTTTTTTTTCTGTGCTAGATTGTGGTGTCAGGCTTACGTTAATGCCTGGATCCCCACATTTCTAAATCTGGCCCTTCCAGTGCACACTTTTCATGTAATATTAATTGACATACTGATGTAACTTTTTTGAATACCAAGTGATGCAGGATCCCACAATACCGGCCCCGGGTTATTTGCAAAACTAGAGCAAACTATACTCTGGAGACACAACCTATAGCAGTTGACAGACCAGCGTTACTTTCTGATTGATTGCTAAGGCTTCCTACCGCAGAGCCTTGTGTATACTACTAGGTGTAATATTAGACTTATGTTCTCTGGAGAATTGCAGGCAGCATTTAGTTGTCATCAGTTTGACAAGCATTTGATAGGTTGCCATGGGTTACTAGACCTAGTTCAAAATAATGTATCAATTCATGGACACAAGTGTTGAAGATGTAAGCCCACAATTGGGTCTATCTAAGGTGAGAATGTGCCTGTGAGGTTGGAGGTGCAAGCTACCCTTTGCACCATATAACTGATAAGAAATCTGATCATAAGCAGACATTAAGTACAGGGTTCCAAAATACCCCTATGACCCTAGCTTTTATGTCTGAATGTCAAGCAAGCTAGAAGGCCAGGGGCCACCCACCAAAATACAGGCAGCACTGCATGTGAGTAAGACAAAGCTATTTGAGCTCCTTTGTAGGACATAAAAATGCACAACAAAATGGTTACCTGCAAAAAAACAGGGGACTTTTCGTCATAAGCATTGTGTATATTGCCTCATCTTTCATGAATTAAGCTTAGTGCCTTGTTCTGTTTAACCCACTAGGAGTCTTAGATTACTTTTAGGTTGGTGAACTAAAACTGATTATTGACTACAACGAACATTCTCAAGTTTATACTTTATCATGACTAGCCATCATGCAGATACATCACACTGAGTCTGGGAGAATGTAAAATTATGTTTTGCAGCAAGTTGTAACTGGGACTGTCACAGTATTAATTTTAATCTGTCAGCTTCTCCGAGTAGCTGAATGTAATTTACTATCTCTCTCATTTCATTGAAATCCTCTTTCCCTGTATTTCAATTTGAGAAGTTATCTGCAGCTCAACGAGGTGAGGTCTAATTCTGCCAGGATGACAGGAGTGCTCTGTAACCAAGTCTGATTGAAATATGGATCAGGCTTCCTTATTCAGCACAGACTCTAGTTTTTTCTCCCTTATGGAAATTAACAGGTAAAATGTGTAAATTAGACAGGCGTAATATATATATATGTTCTATTATATCTTGTTATATTATGTTAACACGAGTGACTGGAAAGTAGCGTTTCTGTATCTCTCCAGGGGGGTTAATATACGGAGTGTGGTTTTTGTAATTGTGCAGCGTTTGAATCAGTGTTCCTTAACCTTTTTTACCGGTGGCCCAAATAACATCTGGGAAACAGCTTGAATCAGCTTTGCAACCCAAAGATTGGTTTAGAGCCTGTTATGAATCATATTTTAATTCCTATTTTATACTGCAGAAAGAAACTTTGTATTATTAAGGAGGATCATAGAGACCAACACGATGACCAGTTTTTGATCCCAACTCATACAGTAGCTCCCTGGCATATAAATGAAAGGAAAATGAAAGTAGGATTAAGAATACATTTATTAGACCCTGTATCCCATAGTAACCTAAATGAAAATCAGGGGATCTGGGTCCCAAAAGTGTGCAAGTTATATTGCACATATTTTCTATATTATGGGGTGATTTTGAAACCTGCCCCCTGGGTTGTCTATATTCAGGTAGTTTTTATAGGGCATTGCCATTTTGGCAGGTGTGTTCACTGAAAAATTTGGTGGGGAAAGTGTCCAAAACGACTCTTTGTGCCACTGCCCATATTGTTTAGCCTGGCTTAATCCTAGTGCAATCTTTAAACATTTACATAATCTTGCAAAATACATTGAAGACACACATAAACATTCCCTGTTTCATAGTATTTTTTTATATAAATCATGCGTGAATAGGAACAAAAAAATAATACTTGTCCAATAAAGGGAGAAAAAGCTTGATAAAGGCTGCAATTCCACATGCAAGGGGTTGGGGTATTTGTTGATGGAGACAAGAAGATTAAATTGTAGTGGTGGGCTCTTGAGTTTTCGTGACCTAAAAAAAAACCCAGATAAAATTCAGCACTTGAGCCCTTGGGTCTTAAATTATTCTCCTGGTAATCTATGTGCATTGAATATGTGACAGTTTAACATCAAGTTTCCTGTATGTCCCTTATATTTCTGCTCAGACAGATGTGCATGCAAGCCTGTCTCGGTTGCTATTATTAATAGATATTACATTTTTGCTATCTATATTTAGAAAGTCCTGTTACACCTTCTGGAGCATATGCCTGACTGCCACAGATATGTTGTGATAAGAGTATAACTCTGTATAAAGGCCTACCACCCGCAGGATATTTTGATTCAACAGCACACTCATGCACAAAATACCCTCTGAATAGTTATTCTAAGGAATGGTTCACCTTTAAGTTAACTTTTAATATACTATAGAATGGTTAATTCTAAGCAACTTTCAATTTTTCTTCATTTCTTCTTTTTATAGTATTTGGATTATTTGCTTTCTTCTTCTGACTCTTTCCACCTTTCAAATGGGGGTCAGTGACTCCATCTTAAAAAAAGAATGCTCTGTAAGGCCACACATGTATTGTTATTACTACTATTTATTACCGATCCTTGTATTCAGGTCCTCTCCCATCTGTATTCCATTCTCTTATTCATATCAATGCATGGTTGCTATGGTAATTTGGATCCTAGCAATGAATAGCTGAAATTGCAAACTGGAGAGCTGCTGAACAAAAAGCTAAATAACTCAAAAACCACAAATAATACAAATTGAAATCCAATTGCAATTGTCTAGATATCACTCTCTACTTCATAATAAAAGTTAATTTAAAGGTAAACAACTCCCTGAACTTCAGAGTGGGTCTGTATATTTTTTCAGAATAAAGACCCATCATATCTCTCCTCTACACTGTTCCCATGCCTGAGACAGATTAAACACAAGAGTACTTTTGTGTACTTTTGTATTATCCTGTGATAATATCCTTCCTATGGCAGACTGTATTCAGCAACCGTTATCTTATTAAAAAAGGAGATTCCCAGCCTCTCCAAACACTTTAAATGTAGCAATAGTTAATTTGTTTTTATTGAAAGTCAGTCACGTACATCCATGAAAACATTCGGACCTACCAGAGGTCCACGATAGCAAGTGGAATAACATACAGTAACATGTACGTGAATCAAGGTCAGTAATGAAATAGGATGACAAACTGAAGAATAAACAAATAAACAGGGAGAATGAGCTCTGATATAGTAAGGTATATTTAAAAAAACAAAAAACAAAAACAAAATACTTCCTTAGGTCAAGGTCGATTACCGTAAATATGAAGCCAAAAGCCTGTTAGTTCGCTGAGTCCTGGGGGGTGAATTCGGAGCTGTTGCGTTCCCATAAAGTGTAGTCTGAACATAGTGAGAGGTTTCCCGTAATAGTAGATTATCCCTAAGAGTTTCTAAGTCATACCATGTAGTGTTTTGAAAAGTATATGTGGTCAGATATTGAAGTGGATGTGGGAGGCTATTGATGTAAGCGCCCCAAACAGAGAAGAATTTGTCCACCTGTTGTTCTTTTTTGGTTGTGGCCTCCAGCCAGTTCATATGAAAGATGTAATGTAGCTTTTGTTTGGTAAGTAGAAGGGATGGGCTGTCTGTAGAGGGCCATTGGTGTAAGATTGCCTTTCTAGACGCTGCTGCCAATCGGGTCGCTAGGTGTTTCTCTTCCCTAGTTAAATTTGTATAGTGTTTCACCGAGCTAAACATTGCCCATTCTATAGTAGGTTGAATCGATTTGTTAGTTATCTGCGTCCAGTAAGAGGAGACATCCTGCCAAAAGTCTGTAATTTTGGGGCAAAACCAGAACATGTGCAAGAGATCTGCTTGGGGGCTTGACATCGAGTACAACCATCCGAGGGGAGATTTCCCATTTTATAACGTCTTTCGGGGGTTAAATATGAATTATGGAGAATCTGTATGGTCATTTCCTGATATCGACTGGCTGGGAGCAACTTCATCATTCGGACATGGAGTTTCAAGGTGTCTGGGGTTCATTTGTGGTATGGATAGCGTCCATTTAAACAGAGAGTCCCCTACTGTGTCTAACATCTGTATTCTTAAAGCTTAAGGACCTCCTGTTGCAAATCCCTGGTTCAGTTAGCCCCCTGGAAATAGAGTTAACCCTACCTCTCTTTCATTTTCTCAGCTGTAGACTGGAAAGTATTACAGGGATAATTTACAAAATGTGGTTCAAATAAATATATGAGTATATGTAGCAAATGCTCAGGATATACAATACAATATGACTTAAATGGATTGCTATCCATACAGTAGAGGGTAACCCACAGAGAAAAGTCATTAAGTAAATGCAAATGTGTATGCATATAGCATCTCAATATGAATCTAGCTAGAAAGATTCCTTTAGAAAATGGTTTCTAAGATGTGGTTTTGAAAAGGCTGACTGTGAACGCTTGCTTAGCTTCAGCAAGAAGGGAAATCAAGAAACAAGGGGCAATTAGAAAGAAGTGTTTTGTCTGTGAAGCAGAGGAACTGGATTGATAATACATTGTCCTGAGCTGAACCTGAGGGATGTATCAAGAGATACATTCTGATATAAAGACAAACACTTTATGTGCCACTTGATAGAAAGTCCAATGAAGGGCTTCAGTAGCAGAAGGGAAGGAGCAATCAAGAAGATGATTAAACTATGAAGCAACTAAACAACAAAGAGGAAAGGTAAGATCTAGGGAGCAATGTGAGTAAAATTGTGTTACCATCATATAAATAAAATTAAAACCTGAATTGTGCCAGTGAATGGGGAGTTGGATATATAAATATGGTTAGTGTTTAGAAAGGAGTACATTATATTAAATGGCTCAGTCTCAGACTGGTTGTTGGTTATTCCATTATCTCAGATGTATAGCACAGAGAGAGACAGTGAGATTTGGGAGGATCTTTTTTTACTTTTTTGTTTATACTATATTGTGAAATTATAATGTATACATTCAAGGCAGTGTTCATGAAAATATACATGATAAAATTACAGTATATTCCTCTCACCTTGCTGATGAAATGTTAATTACTACTAATAGCTACAAAACCAACTTTCATAGCGACTTCTGTAAACTTTATGTAACTTACGTAGTGAGCAATGACAACAGAACAGTGTTACAAGGGGCAGGCAGGTGGGTAAGGTTTAAAATTAAGTCAAACTCCACTGACCCCCCAATGAATTAAAAAAACTCCACTGACCTCCAAGTAATCAACTTATTGGCACATAAGTAAGAAGGAAGTCTGATAAGGTTCGATTTGAGGTTAGGCAGAGGCCTCTCTATTCCCCTGGAGTTGCACAGTCCGTGGCATTACCCAGCCCTGGTGAGGAACAACAGAAGGAGGGGGAGTTTGGCCAGTCTAGGGGTGGAGCAAGGGGCTGGTTTTACCTGTATAGGTGTACTTAAAGCAGGAAATGGGCAGACTTACTAACTATTGCCTCATGAACCTTGCTCCCTGGTGTGGACAGCTAGACCTACAGTTGGATAAAGGAGTTGCAGTTTGGTTTAGGGTTACCTAGCAATACATTTGTAGCTTTACAGAACATGTGTTTATAGATGGAGTCAGTGAAAAATCAGTCAGAAGAAAAGGGCAAATAATTAAAATAATAAATAATGAAGACCAATTGTAGAGTTTCTTAGAACTGGCCTTTCAATAACATACTAAATATTCTGTCATGAGGAATTTTTATTTTTCAAAACGCATCCGTTAATAGAGCTGCTCCAGCAGAATTCTGCATTGAAATCCATTTCTCAAATTAAGTCATGTGACGTGCTCTGATAAACTTCAGTCACTCTTTACTGCTGTACTGCAAGCTGGCGTGATATAATCCCCCCCACCCAGCAGCCTAATAACAGAACAATGGAAAGGTAATGAGATAGCAGCTCCCTAAAGGTGGCCATAGACGCAAAGATCCGCTCGTTTGGCAACATCGCCAAACGAGCGATCTTTCTCTGATATGCCATTAACGAGCATGGCTATATCAGGGGTAATCTGAACAGTGCTACGCAATATGTTGGCGCTATATAAATACATGTTAATAATAAAATGTTCGGACGTACGGCCAACCGACCCGATTACGATGCTCAATGGGCTCCGGCGGGATCGGTCGGGTCAAAATCAAACCTGTCCGATCGGCCAAACGACCGATTTCACCCGGATGAAAGATGTCAGCACTCACCACACACGATCCGAAAATCGTATGAATCCTCGATTCGTACAATAGGATCTGTGCGTCTATGGCCACCTTAACACAAGATAACAACTGCCTGGTAGATCTAAGAACAGCACTCAATAGTAAAATCCACTAGTCACATTGAGTTACATTGAGTAGGAGAAACAACAGCCTGCCAGAAAGCAGTTCCATACTAAAGTGCTGGCTCTTTCTGAAAGCACGTGACCAGGCAAAATGACCTTAGAAATGCTTAGCTGCCTACACACCAATATTACAACTTAAAAAAATACACTCGCTGGTTCAGGAATTACATTTTATATTGTGGAGTGAATTGTTTGCACTGTGTAAACAGTGTAATTTACATCATAAAAATCACAAAAACAGAATCCCTTTAATTAACCATTAATGTCATAGAGTTGCTGAATATTTTTGCTTGTATAGTGATAGCTTAGTAGCATAGCCATAATCCTATTAATAATTCTGCTCAATACTAACAAAAATGTGTGTATAGGTTTACTGTCACTGTTACCACCTCGTTCAATGAATAGTACAATCAATTCCTTCCAGAAAGGCACTATATTTAAACATAATTTAAAAAAAAATTTGAATCTTGAATATATCATTGCATTGATGTTACAGGGGCAGCAGGCTGAAGAACAGATAACAGTCTGTTACACAGTGTGCTCAGCTCATTTTTCCTAGGTGTACAATGCATTGACCTGAACCCAGGTCACATCCCAACTGTACATGCATATTCAGCGATGTTGCTGTTCGCTGAGTTAACTAACTGCAAATAATTCATCACTCATTGGCTATATCACAGCATCACTATGAAAGCAATGAACTATTTTCAGGAAAGCTAGGTTACATTGGATAACCATTCAAATATTAGTATATATTTTTTTGACAGGGTGACTAAGTGTGTTACTATATGGCGTTGGGTGGAGGGTTGATAAAGCTGTGGCCAAGGCAGTGAGTTAAATCAGTTATAGAAGAGGGGTTCGGGTCATGCTGGAACAGAAAAACAGCTTTAATAAAAGCAGTAGCCCATGGTTGTGACCCATCAACATTTCCCTGTTGGTAGAATGCTGGAGTTAAAGCTTAAATACAGAGTCCCAAAATGTATATTCCTGCTATAAGGAGTGAAGAACCAAGGGGCCCCGGGACAACGCTCTCACTTTTGTGCCCAAATTACTTTTTTCAGATTTTATTTAATCTCTTAAGGAAAATAAGATTGGTTGCACTGCACTTACACTAAAGGTCGGGCCGATAAAAGCTGCCGACAGACCGAGTCGGCAGCTTATTGGCCTGTGTATGGGGCCCCCCAATGGGCTTCCCTGATCAAGATCTGGCCGAAAGTCGGATGGGACAAAAAACCGCGTCAGATCACAGCCACATCTGTTCGTTGATGCGGTCCCGCAATTCGACCTCCAGTTCCCATTCGTTAGGATCCGATCGTTGGGCCCTAGGGCCCACAATCAGATCAGCCCGATATTGCCCACCCCAAGGTTCTCTCCGTGTATGGCCACCTTTAGGTACAGATGTTACTATAGTATAAACAAATATTACATTTCTGCCTCAAGAAAAGATCAATTAGCCAAATAGTATAAAGTATTTTATTTCTAAATATTTCAAAATGAATCTACTGGCAAGATTTTTGCAAACATTTTTTATAGTTGTTTGCCACAATTACAGTTCAATGTCTTCAAATTTGGATCATCTTCCAGATAGTGGACTTTTTCTAATTTTACTGAAGTCATTTACTGTAGTGGTTAGTTTCTATATATTTCATACAGCCACATTGCTCAGGTTGTGTTTAAACAGCAGAACAATCAGTTCTTAATCTGTTTTCAGTGTGCATTGGTTGTTTCAGCAATTAACTTTCTCAGCAAGACAGATATGCAAAGGTCTCTTTACAATCAGCAGGCTGAAGGCACTAGGGGGAATAGCATAGGCCAATTAAATCAAGGGGAATTGCAACTTCCAAATATTCCCAAACCAATTAAGCATCTTAAAATGACAAACCAATGCTTGGGAGAGAATACAGGGAATTGTTCACAATGTAAGTCCAAGGCTAGTGCTTATGTGAAGACATTACACGTAATTGCATCTCAGGAAGACTTCACTGCAGCAATTACCTTTGGTCAGGATAAATATTTTGACTGAATTTTCATTTAAGGTAAAATATTGAAACCAAATCGGGATTAAACTAATATAGTCCCCTTGGGTTTCTGAAATGTTAACCCTAGAATATATCAGTATATTTATTTCAAATTAGCCCTAAATGTTCTATGCTACTAATTAAATAACCAGACTGAACACCAAAACTTATGGTAAATAAGAGGGACCAGAGATCACAGCTTTATTAAACATTTACAATAGTAAGTCCACGCCACCAAATGTGGCCCAGTTAACATCACATGTAATCCACCAACGAAGAGCCCAGAGCCCTTTGCTCTGCTCCTCTTGGTTTCTCTCTTCTCCCAACACACGATGACCACAGGTTTCCACACAAGCCTAACTGTACGATCACAGCCTGCAAGCCTGGGCATAGCCTCTACCCTCTTGTACTATCTCTGTCCTGCCACATTCTGCAATTAAAAAAGAAGGGACTTCTAAACCAGACTATGCTGCAGTCTCACTCTCTTTGTTACCCCACTGCCAAACCATTGCAAATGGCCTCTGGACCCACAACCTTCTCAATGCCATCCTGTAAATTGGCACTGAAAATATCCAAACCAATGTCTGAGAGGTGCACTCCATACTGCCCATACAATCCTTGGGCAATCACCCAATAATCCATATTATTCTACCTTCCCTGCATACAGTTTGTAACAAAACATGAATGTAAATGACAAACAACTTTTACATCCAGCTGTACTATCCCTATGCCTTAGAAATGGGCCACCCACTGTTCCTTTTACTGCTACAAATTCCTGTATAACCCTTCCACTGGTAATTTTTAGCTTGTTGTTTTTGTATAATTATCCAGTTACCTTTGTCTAACTGATTTTTTACATTTCTGATTAAGCATAAGACTGAGTTTTCTATATTCTGATGTCTGCCCTTTGCAAACCACTTTGACTCCTCCTTCTTAATGGAGCTACCAATTCGCCTATGCCAAAGGTCTCTATAAATGCTAATGTTAAAACTGACCAGAATAATTTTCTTTGTACTTGTAATTTACCTGTAATTTGGCATCAAATTAACTGTCCAAATTATTTCTAGTGATGTCGTCCTCCTTGTTAGCTACTATGGACTGTACTATTGTTACTTCCTCATCCATTTTGTCCTTAAAACAACAACCATTGCTTCCAAGCTCTGTGATATATTTTCTATTTTTCTTTATCATTTGCATGACTCTTGAATCCCAAAACTGTACTGTAAATGGGAAAAAAAACGTTAACATCAAACCTGGACAATGAGTTTGCAAGTATATTGCAAACACCTGGTATGTGGGTGGCTCTAAAGATTGTGTTGTTTTCTAAACAGATCCACGCAAGTTTCCTAAATGAATTACTAGGGTGGAAGATGCTGATCAATTGCATAATGCCTGCACTACGCTCATATTTGCTGTCCAAATTAGCCTCCACTATGCCATTGTGCTAGCCATTCCTAAGCACAACATTTTTCCTAGTAACATGCCCCAAAACAAAAGTAGTGGCCTAAATAGTGCCAACTCTTGGTTGGATCGTGCTGGCTGACCAAATTCCAAATTCTAACTTTTTAAATCCTTTAGAAACCTATCCTAAATGTACAAATTTGCCTTAGCTGCCTTTGCTAGTATTACTTTGGTGAGGTCTCTTTGCTATTGCCAACTAACTTGTTAATCTTCTATTAAATATTCTACCCCATAGGTATCCCCCTGCCAGCAAAACTGAGGGTTACTTTCTCTTTAGGCCATATGCTCCTAATTAGAGCCCTAACCGTTTCAACATTTAAAATTGGTAACCATCTTTCCCCAGCTTCCGCATCAGTTTATATTCCTAGAAAGGACAACTTTGTTGTAGATTCTATTGCTTCTCAGCTGCAGTAAGGATACCAAAATGTCTGCTCAAAGCTTCCAGGTGACAAAATAACTCCTTACACACCATTGGTCCTTTTTGACCTACTACTACAAAGTCAATTAGTTGACTATGCTGCTGTAACCTGATTTAACTTCAGCATTCACTACAACATTCACAAAATGCACGATTTCACATAACCCATGGGTAAATATCTGTTCACAAAATAACTAGCCTGAATGAAAACACGCACAGTTGAAGTTATATGGGTATAAAGCTAGCAATCATAAAGCAGAGTCTATATGCAATTTGTCCATCTTTTGCACCCTTGCTATTTGTTCTCACTTATACAGAAACATGATCAAATGACAGATATTACATTGATTAAATGCTGTATTACTCAAAGTTTACCTGTCTAAGTACCACCCCTAATGTGAATATCATTAAACCTTTTATTGGGAACTCTATGAATGGCCCACCATTAGGGGCTCTATGGCCCACTATTCTACCCAGAGAAATTTCCTTTCTAGTTGTATGTTTAGTTACCTTGGGATTGTTGTATGCTAACTTTAATAATTATTTAATATAATTAATACATTTAGCAGCTTCTCTATCAGCAGAACTGCTTAGCCAAGCAATTCACTTAATTAATCTACTTTAACTGCATTTGGTGCTATTGTTATTTTGAAAGGATTTATCCAGGTCTACATTTTCTTTTTTCTTTGAACAATATACTGCAGGATGATTGCCCACACAAATATGTCTAAATGTACAATTCATCCCTCTTTCACTTTCCTTCTCATTATCACTCAAACACCTTGCTGGCTACCATTATTGTATCTGGTATTGTCTGTTCTGCTTTTTCTATCCCCATAAACCCATTGCCCCCAAACCTCCATATCTTTCTCGCCAGAGCTTATAACATCATCAAATTCTAATTTTTCCCATGCATAGCATACCAATATCCTAGTAAATGTGCTATACACAGTAGCTCTGTAACCCCTTTTTCTATGCTCTCCATATTCCCCTTTTTAATTGCTTTGCTCCTAAGCACCTTTAAATATTTCTTAAGTGTCTTATAAATCAAAATCCCCTTTAGACTCATTCTCTGTCCAAACTATTTCCTTTTTCTCTGTAATAATAACACAGAACTTGATTTAAACTAAGATATAATTCATCCTTACTAGGAGCAAACCCAGCCTGTTGGGTTTATTTAATGTTTGAATAATTTTCTAGTAGACTTAAAATATGAAGATTCAAATTATGTAAGGATCCATTATCCAGAAAACCCCAGGTCCTGAGCATTCTGGATAACAGGTCCCATACCTGTAATTGTATATTCTTTATTCAATAAAATGTGAGAACTGGACAAGAGTCTGCATACTTTGGCATCAGACTTCATTCATTCTTATGTTTTAATGAAGGTAAAAAAGTATTTTTACTTCTAAACATTAGTTAAAATCCAAGCAACAGCATCCTTTTATTTTAAGCATTTTATGTAGGCCCTAGGCTGTCTTTATTCCAGAGTTATTGATGCTCTTGAGATATTTATGTTTTGACACATCGTCTTATTGCCTTCATAGCTTTAAATGCCATTAAATGCTAATGTTTAACAAAAATGTAGCTGGACTATTTTTGCACTGCTGCTATTTTTAACTTTTCCCCTGGGAGAACGATGGCTTGTTAGTAATTGAGACTGCCGATTTTAGTAAAGAGTTAAGTCAATAGATCACATTTGCGACTGAACATTTAAAATAAAACTGATCCATCTCTGCCGCTCTCAAATTAACTTAATGATAACTAACCAATCAGAACTGGACATAAACCAAGTTGTCAGTTTGTTATTTGTAACTACTTTAGATATGTATAAGAATAGTTACTGGTAAATAAACAAATATTTTGATTAAACTATTTATTAATGAATACTCATCATCAAGAATACCTATGTACAGATGCTGTATAAGAGTATATATATATTTACATAAATATAACATAGGGAGTGTAGCATAACTTGCTCATGCATAATTAACAAAATTTCAGTGATTGTATGGGAAAAGCTTAAGAAAAGCGAGGATAAAACTTGAACCATGATGTATGTAAATACTAGAAGCATGCCAAATAATTTTGGGGCCTGAAAGTAATGGCAAATAATGAGCAAACTATGTTTTATAACTGGGTAACTCATTTGGAGAGGATAAGTAAATAGTGATGGGTACAGGGATCCTTATGACTTGTTCCCATATAATAAGCAAGGACAATTTTCTGAGAGATATTCCTGCAGAAACCTGGAGGATTAAATTCCCAGTGTTACATTTTAGACTATCATAAACTCTGATGGAAATAAAAAAAACTCACTTGAGTTAAAGTAAATAGTTTCAGTCCTCCACAGTACAGTAGAATAATGAGAAGGGAAACAGCATGCATAAAACAAAAGAACCAGCTTTAAGAGAAATAAGCCTATGGCATACAAATGGAGGGGGGGGGGTGAGGTTAGGAACAGCTTCACCTTGAAAAAAAAAGTTCTTCTCTTCCTTGATGCCTAAATGCAACCACTGGCAAACCTGTGTTTGTAACTTTACATTAGTGAGACCCAATAAAATTGCAGAATACAGCTGACAGATTGCTTGATACAGACACCAACTAATAACATACACTGGCCATATTTCCCATCTTCAACCCTGCTTGTTCCTCCCATTCTGATCTATGGTTTATAATAAAAATGTCAAAAGAGTTGGGCATGAAACCTGAATTTAATTAGCTCTTCAAACCAGCGTGGGCCTTCTAATTAACTTTGTATTAAAAAGAGAGTCTGTTTGGCATATTTCAGTTCTCATGGCACGGAACCTTGCAAGTAGCAATGGTTTGAAGTCTGTGACTAGAAGTCGTAAGCCAGAGTTTGTCTGAGCCCCATGTTGTGCAAATCATCAGGTTCCTATTATTTTATTCACAACACGACTTCAAGTCACAGAAAATTGTGCTGGTATTTGTGACCCTGCTGGATCCTGTCTCAGTTTTCATTCTGTGCGTTGCAGTCAGAACACAGCTTGGGCAGGGCCAAGCCAAGGCAGAAAGATGCACAAATAAGCATGTTGCTATGGATGGGAGTATCTCCATGCACATTTAAGTAGCCGGATGGCGAACATGGAATATTTGAAAAAAATCAACCAGCAATGAAAGGACTGAGTTTGTCTGAAAAATTAAAATATATAATTCTAAGAATCATATGTAAGATCACACAATATTAGTTTCACATTCTAGCTTTTGTCACACAAACAATTTTTATTACTTTGTGACATTACTAGCCTTTGCGAAAAATGTGGTGAACTGTAGGTCACAAGGAACCTGAATTGCTGGTGGATATCCTAGAGTAGATACAATAGATTCAATTTATCTCCATAAATGTATATTGCTAAAGCCTTTAGATGTAATATTTTTCTTTTCTATATACCTAGGAATAGGCATGCTGTAATAGGAATAGAATAGCAATTTAGTGCATTTAAGTACAAAGAATAATAAAGTACAGGTAGGATATCCCTTTTCTGGAAAATCATTATCCAGAAAGCTCCAAATTAGAAGGCCATCTCCCAGAGACTCCATTTTAGGCAAATAATTCTCATTTTTGTATATATATATATATATATATATATATATATATATATATATATATATATATATATATATATATATATATATATTTGTAAGAAATGACAGCCAGGCATGGGTGGAGGGTGACATTTGTGTTTGGGGAGGCTACTTAACCTCTTCCTTGCCAGTATGTTTTGCTGTTGCCTGCTTATGTCCCATAAACTGTATAAAGGGTATGCCATAGAAGAAAGAAGAATCACTGTCCTGACAGTTACCTAATAGCTAACACTCTAGGATTTGAGTAAAGGAAGCTGTTATAGGTTTTATGATGACCTTCTGTAATGCCCCAGTAATAAATAAACAAAATGACAAGGGATTTCTTTGCCTCTGACTAGCAGCAAGATGGGTATGTTAGGCGCTTATTCCCACTTTATAACAGACTGCTGCTTTGAAGATACTGACAACAAAGTGTAAAGGGAAGAGGGTGTATGCCAGGAATCTCATTTTCTACCTTGCAAAGACCAAACATGGAGTAGCTTCAATTTACTCTCCAGGCTCCCATTATTCTCAGACAAAATCCACTAAATGCCTTTGGCTATCTATGGATACAGAGAGGTGTATTTTCACACCAGCTTGGGGCTGCAGGATGAACCCTGGAAGTAGCTGAAGTGGAGGGCTTGGGTTCAGGGCCGCCATCAGAAATCGCAGGGTCCCATACAAAAAAAATTCCTGGGCCCCCTGGGCTGCGCCCACCACAAGCCCCACCTACAGGTCCGCCCTCCACACCCCACAGGTCCACCCCACACTAAAAAAAAAAACATTGGTGGCTATGGTTTCCACATGTTAATAAAAAAATAAAAAAATATTGGTGGTCAGGGCCCCCCCCCATTGAATATACATTTGTGGTCAGGGACCCCCATTAAAAAATAATGGTGGCCAGCCCCCCCACGTTATAAGAAAATTGGTGGCCCAGGGCCCCCCTTAAACGTCCATGTAATAAAGCATGACCCCCCAGAAGTTTAAAAAAAAATTGGTGCCCAGGGCCCCACCACACGAGGGACCACAAAGGTTTACCTTTATGGAGGCCCTGCCATGTTACACTTACTTCATTAGTGTGGCCCACCTGCTGTCAGTGAGCTGCCAATTACAGAAGGGAGGAGGGGAGCACAGGTGACTGCATCTTCTTCCAGTGACAACATTTTCTTCCCTTATTGGTCACAGAATTTCAAGTCCTGGAAAAGCTGCATGGTGATTGGATGAGCTGGAGGAGAAGTTAAAACCTCAGCTTTTCAATCCCTGAGCAGCTCAACCGGGACTTAAACTCAGTGAC
Organism: Xenopus petersii; assembly: GCA_038501925.1. Lineage (NCBI taxonomy): Eukaryota > Metazoa > Chordata > Amphibia > Anura > Pipidae > Xenopus > Xenopus petersii. The sequence continues at coordinate 53,497,233 of CM076678.1, read as the reverse complement.
CAATAAGGGGAAGTAATGGACAGAAGATACCTCCCCTTGTGTTCCTGCCCTGCCTTCCCGAAGTCAGCAGCTCTCAGAAAGCAAGGGGGCCGGACTAATCAAGAAAGTGCGGAGTGGCTGGTCCCCCTTATCCTCGGGCCCCCTACAACTCTCCCCCTGTCCCCCCCTGATGGCGGCCCTGCTTGGGTTGGATCCAATGCACACTAAGGGTAATGTCATAGCACCTCACTACTTAATAATGTGAGATCAGTTAGCATTTCTAGCATATTGTTCAACAAAAGGCACCACAAGCAGAGAGTTGGTAATGAAACTCCATGCACATCTTATAGTCAGAGACACTGGATTCAGGCACCACAGGCACAGAATAAATAGTAAAATGCTGTGGATACTTACACTCCAGGCATTTTATATACAAGAGAGTGTTTCATGCACAGGGGGAGGATAGAAATAGTCAAGGGAAGCAGGTGACACCATTAAATCTCTCCCTGGCTGACATTTCTGTGTGCAATGCTTGTGCAGAGCAAAAGCTCTGCTCACTAGTGATCTGTACTGGCATTGCTGGCATATTTGTCCTGAACCAAGCAGTATAGCTCTTCTCTGGTTGGCACAGTTTTTATAGGCGGAAATGTCAGGCAGCACATCTATCCTGATCACATCACTTTTTTGCTCATCCATATTGTATAATGTTTTATGATTAGCAAAAATTTGTACCAGGGACAATTTTCCCTTTAAGCGGTGCAATTGTGTGTGTTTACGTACAAATTTTGAGGCCAGCGCACAAAAATTTGTGTGTGAAAACATAAAATTTTGCAGTTATTCTGACCTGCACACACAGTTTAAAATATGAGCACATAATATTTTTTTTGCACACATAGGAATTAGAGGAAACTTTAACCTTGGTGTGCAGATTTTCTCCTGAGATCAATTTACAGCATTTTCAAGTGCCGTTTTGTTGCTGCTATCCAGTACCAGTGATCAAACCACCTTTTGTGCAACAGCGCTAAGTAGTTTTAATTGGAGAACCACATATGGTCAGTTACTAGTGTTTCCTGTTTCTCTACTTACGTCTTTGCTATACCATACTGAATGTGGCATAGCTTGAGCCTATGTTGAATAGGATAGCAGCACAGATCAATAAACTGGGTCATAGTAGTGTTGTGTGAACTTTGACCCGGAAGATTCTTTATTGCATCTTTAATATTTCAGACATCCTTCAATCTATTCCTGGTATTTAGGATGTCTGTATTAAAAATATATTCCTTATAAAGGTGAATGTGCTTTCTCACACTGCCTCTGACCTCAACCACTGCAGCCAGAAGCTCAGAGAGGCCAAAAAGGCAGAACCTAGAACTTGCTATGTATGTACTAAATTGTAGATGCTGCAAATGTAAATGCACTACTGGTTTTCTATAATAAAGACTTGAGAAAAATATAAATGTTTACAACTATGTTAGTTTATCGTGTTGATTATTTCATTGGCATTTATGGAAGGTCGGACGCAGTGTATTCCTTGTACGTTGGTTTCCAGAGAAACATTGCTTGTCATTCTGTAAAACCAATAACTCTGCTCCTTGGATAAACCTATTAAAGTCTCTCCTGATGGGCTGCTACCAGATGTGCTGCCTATTTGTGTTAATGCCTTGCCCTTTATTAGCATTTTGTGTTGTCAATACTGCACTGCTCTTTTAATATTAAAGTGAAAAGCAAAGCAGGTCAGGCAGTTCTACTGGACCATTTTGTCCTCTGGAACAGGGCTTTATGGAAGAAAGCTGTGCCATGGATGAAAGTAATATCACAGTATAAATCACTTTTAATTCTGTACATATCTAGTGAATATATGTATCTAGAAATCTATGCTGATACAGATGTTAGTAATTATTTCATGCCCAAATCACAGAAACACCATTCAATTGCTAGAGACAGCAGATGAACAGGGGCTTTCCCTAATATACAGTGCACTATCTTTCTAAGGACACTGTTAGTTACTTGGGCCATTTATGATGTGGGATGCACATCCATCCCAAACCCATGCCCAACCAAAATTTATCCTTAAGTATCACTGCAAACTATGTTTAATAAGGATACATACCTATCCCAAGAGCATCACAAATGAAGCACTGGGGACATCCACTGGAAATATAGTATTTCTAAGGGACATCAATGTTGAAGTTCTGAAGTCAGACCCTCATATGATTTGAATATTCATCCTATATGTATTATTAATTATTACTACAGAGAAAAACAAAATTCTTAATATGCCTTAACAAATGTTTATACAATGTACACTTGCAAATAGGAAGAGACAGAGGTGTGTGCTAGAAGCATATTCTACCTTCGGCAGATTGCATTTTGCTGCTGCTGAAACCAGACATGAAGATGTTTTTGGGGGATGCCAAACCCTCATCGCCTGTTCCTTCATCTTCCGTCCATTCTCTAGCAGTGACGGGGACTTGTGTTTACAAGTTAGATGACGTGACTTCATTTGGGGAGGAGCAGCTCTAAATGAATAATGAGGCTTCCATGAATTTTTAATAGAATTTTACTTAATAACGTCTCTTAATATTTAATTCATTTTGCAGTGTTTAAATGTGTTCAGTGGCCATAAAGCTGAGGTGTGAAGTGAGGCTGTCTTAATGTGAGATGAATAACACACACTTGTTGGGGGAGGTGACTTTCCAATCAGTGTCGGACTGGGAAACCCAAACATTTTAGACTAGGGGCCCATCAAAATACCTTAGATCAGTATTATTAGATCAGTACTAATATAATTCCTCTCCTCATGCAACCTCTATTCTGCTAGTCTCTTTTCTTTACATGGTATAATCTATTATTCAATCTATTTAGTCTCTTTGTTCTCATAGAAATAGGTACTGGCCATGAAATAGGCCAAATGTTTTGAAGCAGGAGGGCCCACTGATACCTGGGCCCATCGGGAGTTTTCCTGGTATCCCTGTAGGCCAGTCCGACACTGTTTCCAACTAAATGGCAAAACTAGAGGGCAATCTAATACTGTGCTTCCAGATCAGGGGCAAACGTTTTCTAATCCAAATACATATTAATTGCATATACCTCCATCAGGCTTATACTGTATTATATTAACACAACATTTTGGACATGATGGCCCAGGTCATTTAAATGAGACATATTCTCTAAAAAGAATCTGCCAGTGCATTATACCACTTCTTACCTACTGAATTCTCTGGCTGTGCAGGACACAACCACCCCTCATTTGAAACAGCAACAGTAGCAGATCTATAGTGAATTCCAATAAAGAGAGCATTTTTTAAGATAATATTAATTTTTAGCCCCAAGTAAAACCAGCACCATTATTGCCTACAGAATTAGTTTTTCTTTCATATCCTTTATTTCTCCTTTAAAGGAGAACTAAAGCTTAACTAAAGTAGTAGGCTAGAAATGTTGTACATTATGTTTTGGGCTTTTGTACCAGCCCAAGGCAACCGTGATCTGTGTCTCTAAAGATGTCTCTAAAGATGCCCCATTGCTGCTATTCAGAAGCTGAAACTTTAGGCTGGTGCAATAAGGTCAGTATATAAACTATGGCATTTTTAGCCACAATTATTTTTATGGTTTAGTTCTCCTTTAAAAACTTAATAGGACATACCAATATATGGAGATGCCAAAATATGTTTTTCAGGAAAAATAAATGTAGACTATGCATAATGATGTATTTCCAGTGATTATCTTGCATAGCTCAATCCCTTTGAATTGTATATTTCCACTTACCCAGTAGAAATCCATGCATTCCTATGAGACCTTGGCTCATAGACCAATAAACTAAAGACCATGACTCCTATTATAACTGACTTTATACAAGAAATTGCAATGATTTCTACCTACTCTGAATTAAAGGACAAATTTATTATTATTCAAGTTTTTTTTTCTGTGATTTGCTAAAATAGCAGACTAAAAAGCTCATATGTGACTATATTCACTATCAAGCTTTTTACTGAGATTTAGTCAATATCAATGGTAAAAAATTGGAGTATTGGGTATCTTGGGGCTAAAACTCAACCATCAAAAGATTTAACCATTGCATTAAACATGCAGATCCTGAGACTGATCCAAAGGTTAAGCACTCAGCCCATTATTTAGTTTAAATAGGGAACCTTTGGAACACCATGACCCATGAACTGCATACGCAGATTGATGTGGTCCTTGATTATGCAGAATTTTCATCTGACTCAGCTAATATCTGGACAAGTCCAGTCATTTTTTTTTATCTCATACACAGGCCAATGGGCAGCCAGTCTGGCCAAATCATTAGCTATAGCTGCCTATCTATAAGTACCTTAAGGGTAAGCACACAACGGGAGATTCGGGGAGATTTTGTCGCCTGGCGACTAATCGCCACGTCTTTTGCGCGACTATCTCCCCGAACTGCCTCTGCGTTTTTCCCCATAGGCTACAACGCAAAGTCGCCTGCGCTAATGCACACGCGGCGATGCGTTCTCAATAGTCGCCCAAAGTTGCACCACTGAGGCAACTTCGGACGACTATAGAAAACGCATCGCCGCATGTGCATTAGCGCAGGCGACTTTGCGTTGTAGCCTTTGGGGAAAAACGCCAAGGCAGTTTGGGGAGATAGTCGCGCAAAATACATGGCGATTAGTCGCCAGGCGACAAAATCTCCCCGAATCTCCTCGTGTGGTCTTACCCTAAGACTCAAATCCTCCAGAGATCATGCATATGAGCCCTTTGAAGCAGGGATTGTTTCTTAATAGAATAACATCCATTTCAGAAGTAACCCTTCCCAAATATATGTATGCCTGTGTTATTTATCAATTTTTGCATTGAGGACTGTATTTTGACATGCCAATTACTATAACTGCCCAAATGGTCATTTGCAAAACTGTTCAGATAAAAATATACCTGTAAATGCTTTCTTCTGCATGTTAATGTGCCAGAGCTTATGGCAGTTTTAAAAGTCATACATATATTTCTTCCTCAGTCCTTTTGTTACATAATCTCTTTTAGATAAATAAAACAAATGAGCATAAAGCTGGCATAATCTTCCCATTATTTGACCACAAAGGTCACTCAATAAATGCATGTACAGTAAAATATTCCTTTTGTTGCTGAGTATCTTAACATTTTGTCCTACCTGTGGCTATCTTCAATAGCCAAATTTCTTTTTCAACCACAGGAATTAATGAATCTTCTGAGAAACTTTGCCCTACCCATGTCTAGAGATTGTCTCTGTATTGCCAGTTATCATTACCAAATAAGGCAAATACACATAATAGACCATATTGCAGAGGCGTTATAGTTATATGTTATTGTTGCTATGCTCAGAAGAATACATTATTTGTATAGTAATAGCAATGAATGAATTATTAAGACAAGCTGTAAATGCAGACCACAGACTTGTATTATGGGAAGACACTCTAAAGGAAGAAATGTGTCTGCTTAACTGGGTTCCCCTATTTATTATGCAATGTAAGTGCACTTATTACAATGGTTATGATTGGTACTTGCCATCTCTGTCAGCAAGGAGAGAAAGGTTAAGTTGCATGCCTGCAGTACAATTTCAGCTTGATGTCTTAGAAGATTTCCGTCCAATATGAGTTGAATGTCATTTACTCAGTAACATATAGGTAATACGTAAAGAAGAAATGATGTCAGGGGACTCAAAAAATGTTATGACCCCTTCCTGCATGTTGTCAAGTAGGGGACATTTTTCATTTAAGGCAAATGCCCACACCAAAACTTTTTCCCTCTGAGTTTCATCCTGAAGATGCTAAAAACAAATGGTGTTCATACACTTTCCATCCTGCAAGTTATCTGGCTGATTGGGGCATATTCTGGGAAATAGCAGTGCTCAGTTCATTCTGTCCAATGGCCTGAATTTTACAGCTTTCCCAAGCTTGTCAGTTTGGACTGACTGCAATCCATTAAGTGGTGCGGCTTATTGAAAATGGTGCAAAGTTTAGGATGCTTAATAGGCATGACTGTGCATGAAGATACATAACCTGTGGGATCTGAAGCGTGGTCACAAATTTCCTAATGGCTTTTTGGGAAATGTGAGTTTTGTGTATGTGCATGTAATTTGTATAAATTAAAATAAAATATGGTTGCTACGGTCTACCATAGCAACTATGCATTGATTTGAGTAAGAGACTGAAATATGAATAGGAGAGGGACTGAATAGAAAGAAGAGGAATAAAAAGCAGCAACAACAATAAGTTTGGAGCTTTACAGAGCATATGTTTTTTGATGGGGTCAGTGAGCCCAATTTAAGCTGGAAGGAGTCAGAAAAACAAGGCCAATAATTTGAAAACAATATGCAAAATAAAAAATTAAGACCAATTGAAAGGTTGCTTAGAACTGACCATTCTAAAAAATACTAAAAATTAATTTAAATGTGAACTACCCTTTAAGTACAAATATAAAGGATTCTGTCGTGTTGCTTGGATACTGCAGCTTGGAAACAGCATCTATTGCTTTGGGTCAAATCTCTGACTCATTGGTTTCATAAGCTGTATAATTGTTCAGTTTTTAGCAGTTGTGTATTAGTTATTAATAACCTAATGTTGCTCCCAACCTTGAAGGTATTTTTGTAAACCTGGCGATGTACTCCCAACGTCCAATTCCAGTAGTGGTACCGCAAAACCACCAAAACTTTATAAATGTGCACAAATTGCACTTTGAAGAACCATGTCAAATCATCAAGTTATTTGTTTATTCTGGGCCTGGGAGGGGATGGCTCAGTGAATGGACCCATAGTCTCTCATGTTTCTGTGCTAATAACCTTTTAATATCTTGTAACCCAGTTGCTGTTACTAAGTTTGTGATGAACATAAATTATAGTACTTGAGGAAGATAATGGTGGGTTTCTAAATAAATACATCCTGACATGGGAATTGTTAATGCATTGTGTATGTAATATATACTTAGTAGTATGGGGTTTTTAATTCTTCTGAGAATAGTTGATATATCAAATAGAACACTGAAGAAGAGCAACAGCAGAGAGCTGACATGCCCAAGAAAATATTTAAGCACCACTGAACTGAAAGAAAAATAAATCTGACACTTTTGTCAGTTCCTGTATGGAGTTTGACTATGGGGAGCATTCCTGGTTGTGGACCAACACTAGACTTGGGTTATATCCTGGGGTGTCTGATCTGCTTGCTAGTTAAACTTAAATCCAGGGCTTATTAGGACAACTAATAATAATCAAGTTGTCTGATGTTGCTTGAACAGCATGTGAATTGCAATACTTTTTTATGTAAAGCAACAGTTTGCCTTCTATCTGAACTTTGGTTGAATGCTGTGTCCTTTAACCTTGAAATGGCACATTGTGACTTGTGGTTGGCACCAAATCATATGCCTTTTTACTGTAAGTTCTTGCTCAGCACTGTTTGCCTGCAACAGGTCTTAGTTCCCTTCTGATTCAGTTCTTCACTTTGTACTACTGTGTACTTTTGGCTCCCTTGTGGACACTCTAGGAGACTAGCTCAGTAAGACTGTTGGAAGCCAAGTAACTGATGTCCATTCTCAAGGTCAAAGCAGGTGGTAATAGGAGGAAGAGCTCTGGGCAGCAGGTGTTTCCCTGTAGGTTTGGGTAGCCTTATGTGACAATTATTTTCTCTAAAATGGTTTGTTCACAAGTGCTTATTTCTGTGTTTTTTTTTCTACTTTCTGTTGCTTTTCTGCTCACATAAATGCCAATCAGGTATCTAGCAAAGCAGCAAGCCTGACAAAGCAAGGTCTGCCTGCAGATACAGTCCTCGATTCAGTTAGGCAAGGTAATTTTCCAGAAACATATGTTTGAGATCATTTTTTGGTTAATAGTACTTTATTTGTGATTTGCTTTACAGCTGCAGTAGAAAGACCATAACAGCTTGATGGTTTTGACACATCAATTTGTGTATTCACGCTCCATAGAAATGGATGAACTTTGCAAAATAATATTGCTCATTTGATTGAGCTAAAACCTAGCATTTGTTTCCAGGAAAAGCCAGCCGGCCCCAATACAGCTCAGAGTGGAGAATTGCCACCCATTGATGCCTTGATAAGGTTATACATTATATCTATAGCCTAATTTAATGACACAGGGCAAATTAGCACCTGGTCATTAACCTATAGCAACCAAGTAATATTTAGCTATGTTCAGCCCGCTGCAAGAAGAATATTGAAAGCAAACATTTGACACAAATACTGATATTAAAAAAAGGGGAGGAAATGTGTATTTTTTTGTTTTTTGGTTAATTTTGATTTGAATTAAGATACGTTTTCAGATAAAAATATTATTTCTAATTAAAAAATCTTCTGGAACCTTAAAATCATGTCAGAGCCTGCAACTTGTGCCTACTATACTGTATATCTGCAGAGCAGGGTTGGATGTTTGTATGTTCCATCTAACATATATTCACAGACAGCTATTTAATTTCAGGCACCCAAGTTGTTAGGAAGAATGATGAAGGGGTAGTAAAAAATGTGACTGGAGGTCTGGAAGCCCCATACAATAACATTCATGCCAGGCTTTTCATGCACCTTTCTCACCAGAGGTGGGAGACACTTGGGTCCTAAAACCTCTTTTTAGAGCCCAGTAAGGATTTCAGTACCTTTGTTTTGAGGCTGTGTCAACTTAAATACATCTCCACAAAAGTCTCCTAGCATTAAACAGAACTTGAGCTTTGAGTTGCCACCTTTTGGTCTGGTCTAACTCCGGGCAGGGCCAGATATGTAATGGGGCCGGGGTCATGATGCAATGGGGCGGGGTAGTGACATCAGGGGCTATGAAGTGGCAATCGACGATTTGCCGATCGGTGCATCAATCATAGGGGATCCTGTCCAGTTTTCCTAATCTGGAAAACCCGACAGGCAGTTTTGACCCAGACAGCCCTTCAAGAAACCGGGTTGTCCGGGTCAAAACTGGACTTGAGCTTCATTTATGAGCAGAGAGCAGTCAACGTATCAGTGTGTTTAGGATGATGTAGCTGCAGGCAGAGGATGAGACTGAGTATTTCACCTTGTGTCTCTCACGCCTTCTCATTTGAGATTGTAAGCTCTGTTAAACAGGACACCTTTACTTCCTGTACCTAGTAGATAACCTGTATTTGAGATATATGCCCTTCTATTATACAGTACTCTGGAATATATTGCTGCTTTCAGCAGTTTAGCAACATGGCACCGGGCCACCTGCAAAAAAAAATTCAGAGGGGCCCAGCATGCACAGAATCCTATTTGCTCACTCACATGTGTGCCTTGCCAATCTGCAGTGGCCAGTAGACAGGTCTGGACTGAGATTCAAAATAGGCCCTGACATTTCAGATACACAGAGGCCCAAACAGCACCTCACCAGCCCATTAAATAATGCCTGTCTATGGCAACTTACAGCATAGTTACATAGTTACATAGTTAAATTGGGTTGAAAAAAGACAAAGTCCATCAAGTTCAACCCCTCCAAATGAAAACCCAGCATCCATACATACACCCCTCTCTACTTTTAATTAAATTCTATATACCCATACTAACTATAGAGCTTAGTATCAGAATAGCCTTTGATATTATGTCTGTACAAAAATCATCCAAGCCATTCTTAAAGGCATTAACTGAATCAGCCATCACAACATCACCGGGCAGTGCATTCCACAACCTCACTGTCCTGACTGTGAAGAACTCCCTACGTTGCTTCAAATGAAAGTTCTTTTCTTCTAGTCTAAAGGGGTGGCCTCTGGTACGGTGATCCACTTTATGGGTAAAAAGGTCCCCTGCCTTTGTACTTGTAGCAGCCCCTCTGGCATTTGCCAGAACCCACAGATTGCCAGTCCGGGCCTGCCAGTGGACATGCAAATTTTCAGGCAATAAAGTGGCTATAGAGGTGGCTGACCCAACAGTTCAGGCCCCCTTGGTTTTCTGGGGTCTGTCTGTCCTCTACAGTTATGTCACAGACTGCTTTAAACATACTTATTGATAATAATAATTACCTATGTCTTATTAAGCTAAATTAAAATGTTTTGACTTCATTTAATACACCATTGAATACAGAGGAAAGCAAAGCCAACAATCAGCATATTATGAGGCAATTAGCTGGTTTTTATAATGATCGTGTATTTTAGTTATTCCCCGGTGACAAAACTGATATGACACAGAGAGGCAGCTTATTTTATGGCACTGGAACAGACTATACTATAACAACACACTGTTACATGTTTCAAACTGAAGCAAGGTATCATCTGTAATGGATGGTGTTTGTGGTTCCTTTACTTAAATGATTTCCTGACCATGGCTTATAGTGTTCCAGCTTCATTATTGAGCATAATTAAACTGCTAAATATTATTTGCAAAGAAAATATATTTCTTGAGTCTAAACCAAAATCATTTTTTTCTGTTGCCAGTACTCATTAATTAATGTTCCTTTGAAGAATGCCTATTAATGCAGAATATGTAGGGTTGAAAACATTGCAAACAAATTGATCTTAGGTGACCTCAGGATGTTAATTGGTTATATATTAAAATGTATTTCTTGGAAGTATAGCTATAAATTATTTAATGGGGCCAAGGCCAACCATATTTTAGTAATTTAGACATGCAAGGAATTAAGGTCTTTGTAATTAATTATCACTGAACACTTGTGGCCGAAATTTAACAGAGCTTCGACGGGGATGCTGGGAACTGTAGTTCTGCAACAGGTTTTATTTCAAGGGTTGAACTCACTGGTCACATTACACTAATTTCTTGTGTTAAAGTTCCCTGCAAACTTTTTAGCTTATGATCTCATGGTTCTAGTATTGCTTATTGCCTGCCTCTAGCTGAACTCCTGACTCTTTGCATTTTTTGATAGGGGAGCTTTCTATCCATGACTGTGTTGCTAAGTTATCCTGATATACAAAGAGAACGTTACAATTCTGCTATCAAATGCTGTGGTGTCATTAAAGCCATGAGAGCGTGACAGAACATCTGATTCAACTGTCAAGCATTCTCTATTCATTTGGCTTTGCCAATATAAGATGCCCACTTGCAAACACGCAAACGCATTCCATTTTAGAGCACAATCTCAGGCACGCAGACATTCATTTGAAACATCAGCGCATTATTCCTGCTGATGTACTCTGTCACCCTCAACGATAAAAAGATGAATTTAGATTTGCCAGTTGACAGGCCAGTTGTGCAGGAAAAGCACTATTATCACAAAATGGCCTTCTTTATTTTCCAAATAAGCCAATGCTGCTTCTAAATTCCAGCTACTACTTTTTGTTAAATGTAATTAATATTTACTGTAAAAAAATTCTAAGTGTTCTTTATGACTTCATAGAGAAATCTTTTCTATAGGAGTCATATGGTTATATACTTCTTTTAAAGCAAAGCAATTTCATGCTTAACTGAGATATGAATAACAGATATAGCAGACCCTTAAAGGGACTGTCATTTCCCAGTGGAAAAATTAAACTATAAGGAAAGACTGCCAAGGTTGGGGTTCTTCTCTCTGCAGAAAAGACACTTGTGAGGGGTCAAGATTAATCTTTGCAAGTATATTAGAGGACATTAGAGACAAATAGCAGGGGATCTTCAAGGTGAATGAAGTGAGTTTGTGGAATGCACTGCCGGGTGATGTTGTGATGGTTGATTCTGTTAATGCCTTTAAGTGTAGCTTGGATGATTGAACAAGCATAATATCCAAGGCCACAGTGATCTGTAATGATCTTCCTTCATTTAGCACTTTACCAGGGACAGCAAGAGAGGAGAGCAGCAGACTTAGGATCTCCCCTGCCCACAAAATGTAGATGATTATTTAAAAGAAAAAAAAAAAAAAAATCAACCCTGTACCCTGTACTTTTGGTTGGCACCATCCATGCTCTCACCTTCAGTTTGGTAAAAAGCAGTAATGGAACTAGTAGTTCCCAGGCCCCACTTCCCCCCTGAACGCAATTTTTATGCCTGGTTTGTTCTGGCAAGATGGTCCAGCAAGCCCTGACCGTATGTGGGCCCAGGTGCTATCGCACCTGCCAAACCCCTGGTGGTTCCGCCCTTGGCAAAAAGTATGAAAAACAACTCATGCTAGAATGTTTATTGTAACAAAACTCCCTTGTCCAAGGCTAAGGTCATAATATATGTCCAGGTGGTGCTGCAGCATAAATCTGTTGTCTCTAGAAAATGGCCCTAAGCATAATAGGATGTTAAGTACTAAATGCATGCATGAATCTCACCTGCTTGGAAGTAATATACTTTGTATCCCTCATAGATACTAATTAACAGTGGGATAATGCATAATATAATGGTGCCCTGTTACATTTTTATGTAGTGTTTAAGCAGTTTCCAGTCTGTATCCAGAACGAAATTATCAGCCAAGGGTGGAGCTGGTATTATATATTTGCTGGCAATACATTTGCATTTGCACCCGGCCCACCCCTTATCCTTCTTTCGGCTTTACCTCTTTTCCACTGTCCCTTTATTTCCCCACCCAATTTACCAAATTTTCACCTGATTGGCCCACTATTCCATAAAATGAGGATATAGATCTTCTTTGCATCAGGTAAAACACAGCACCAGTAGATCTATGGAATTAGCCCTTGGGAATATCATGATAGCACTCCCAAGTTGAAATAACCGGAGTCTTGATGAAATTGTCCAAAAGGTAAGTATTGGCCTTGTATCTTGTGCCTTCAAAATCTCGACCAGCCCATTTTCATAATCCCCTCCCACCTATACACCCATATTTAAAAACTTATTACACACCACCTGCTCCATATTGAAGCTTACATGTGTCTGTGTGTGGATGATGCAGAGTTATTTCTTTTATTATTGGTAACGAACTTTACAGGGACAGAACCAAATATAAATATTTTATGCAAGTTGTTACTCTGATACAGTGGCTTTTAAAGGACCATGAGATAGTAACCTGATCATAGGGGTAAGGATTCCTGTTTTACTGTTGGCTTAATTGAACTGTTTGTCCACTTCCAGTTGTTATATCTGTAACGTAACTTGAATAAACAATCTACAAAACCATTAGCTCCTCCTTGTGGTAACAAATGCTCATAGCTTCATTTTCCATGTCAGATGTTCCCCAGAGGCAAAAACCACTTTCTGGACAAACAGATTATTAAGAATTGATGAAAACTCATATAGCGAATCTTCCTTGAAGCTGAGTGTTCATTAATTCTTAATAGATCAATACATTCTTAATATTTTTGAGCCCTGTGCCTGCTGGTTGCTTCAGTGTCATCTAGTGAAAAGCAACACAACATTATACTGTATTTGAATTACATTTTATAGGTAAAGAAAGTCAGTGACCCCCTTTATGTGAGCTTTTTCCTTAATTCTTCCTCCGATGGCATCTTGCACCTGGAAATTGTATTAAAAACTACACAAACAATTTATCAACAGTGTCATCAAATGAACATACCAAGTTGAGTCGCTAATTTGTCAGAATTGCGTACAGGTCAGTTTTGTGCTTCTTGAACCATACAAATAACCTCCGGAACATGAACTTGCTATATATATATATATATATATATATATACATAAATAACACATCCATTACATAACCGTTTACTTTGCTGGAACAATTAAAAGAAATAAGTGAGAAAAAATGGAGAAATTCACCATAAACTAGTTACCCATAGCAACCTATTGGATGCTATGGCCAGAGGAAACGTTGCGTGTATTTTTGCATATCCCTCTAAGAATTTACTGCTCCAGACAAAGCTAGCTCATATTATGACCCAAAGCTGTATGTGACAATTTTTAAAACAGGTCGTAAAGAGATAATTCATCTTTATTACATCTATCATAACATCTTCTTTGCATGTACTTTTTAATTTTTCCGTAAATGTAATGTCTAATGCTTTTCAACCCCCCCCATTCCTCTGTGAGGGGGCTGCCATATTTGTACAGCAGTAGTTCTTTAGTGTTAGAAATTTTAACTGACAGGTTCAGGAACTCCAAGTAACAGTTACTTACTAAAAGCTGTCTTATGAGCAAAAAAAAATGATTATGAACTATAGGTAACTTTTCACATACATTACTATTTTGAATAGTAGTTTTTTTGTGTCATCACTTATGGTTAAATTTACTAACCAGAGACAATTCGCCAGCGACAGCTTCGCAGCCATCGCAACACTTTGCCAGGTGAAAATTCAATGCAAAGTTTGGTCCTGGTCGTCGGACGCTGGTGAAATTTTGCTAGCTTTACTTCGGCAATGCGAGCAAATCAAAGCGAAGAAGCGCTAGCGTTCAATTCTGCCTAGCACAACTTTGCTAGAGGTCTTGCGCTCAGGCTAATTTGCATATGGCGGGAACTTTAAAGTTGAATGGACCTCTTTATGTTACATGCTGCATCTAATACATTACATTTACACTGATAACTACACATGCCAAGGGAACCCTAATAAAGTCAATTGAGTTGTTATAATGCCCTACACAAAAGCCCAGTGTAAAATAATGTTCCCATATGTTATATAATGTATGGGGGAAACAGGTTACACAAAAAAATTTTTTAAACATATTTGCAGCCTATCACCCTGAGAAAAGGAAAAGACGCCAGCGTTTTTTGGACGTTTTTCCAATATTAATATATGATGTAAGTAACTGAAGATTGAGGAAGTTCTATGCACTCTGTCTGGTCTGAGCTGGCGTAGGCAAGTCTGGTGAAAGAGGTAACGGTCAGTAAAATCCGCATTTTAGTGAATTTGCGGAGTAACGTCCATTTGCCAGAGCGAAAGTCGACTGGCGTTAGAGCGTGAATCACCACTAGCGTCTATCTCCTTCGCTAGTGAAGTGATGCCTGCGCCCGTTAGTAAAACGGCGAAGTCCCTGAAAGCGGTAATGCTGGCAAATTGTCGCCAGCGTTAGTCACTTCGCCCTCCTTTTGAATTTATGTTTTATTTTTCTGTACTATGTGTATATACAGATCTGTAAACTGGTTGCCATAGGGGAACTCCAGGAAAAAAAGAGGGCACCTCTTTCTCAGCGATATGTTGCTCCCTTCAGACTTGGAGGTGTCAGCACTTCTAGTACAGTGCAGCCACCATCAACCCAAAAGCTCCTTGGTGCTGGCACTACTGTTAGATGGCTGCTAGCAGAAGTAGCTCAAAATCACCTTGTTTCTATACAGGCATGATTGTAAACTAGTGGCTTCATGGTCAGAGTGCTGCTGTAATTTTGGTTTGCACCAAACTGACGTAACTAACAGAATATGAGTTGCCTATATCAGTTGTGGTTATATCCCAATACACATAAATATTTCAGTCTGCTTACATTGATCACTAATTTATTGGTTGCCTTTAAGCTGGTTCTTGGCAATGATGTAGATGTAAAATTTACTTTTGGGCCACCAGTCGGGGTGTAACTACAGAGGAAGCAGACCCTGCAGCTGCATGGGTGGCCCAGGAGGTATAGGGGCCCCATGAGACCCTAATTCATATACATTTTCAATTAATAATTGGTAAAACAGGTAAATTTCTAGACATTTTAGGGCCTGAAAAATACTTTGTTATGGGGCCCAGTAATATCTATTTATGCCACTGCAGCCAGCGGTTAGCTTTGTGCAGACAGCTGCAAGTAAAACTTTTTACTTTTCAGCCCAGGTGCAACTTTGCCCATGTTAGTATAAAATAAGCCCCAGTGTCACTGTCCGATCCGCAGGTGCTCACAAGACTCAGTCTGAGCAATGGAAGGCCATGTTATCACTTGCTTACATTAGCTCATTATCTCCCTCTTTAATACTGACAGCCAGATGGCAGCTGTTTTTTTATACTGTGTAATTAAACTTGCATTTTACTATTTCCAACAGAGACAAGAGGAAAGACAGAATGTTGGATATTTACAGATGAGCGTCTTCCATTTTTGGAGGGGCTCTTTCCTATAATCAAGCAGCACATCATTGAGTGATGATAATTAATTTACTTGCCAGGAAATCTGGCCGTGTTTTTAAGCTCATAACAAAGGAGGTTTGGAGATGGACTTGTCTTTTGGTGCCACCAGCAGGATTTATGCCAAGGAACATAATGTGTACAAGTCCCACACAGGCTCCTCTCCCGCTAATTCCTTCACAGCGGTGGGGGTTACAGACAACACATGGGATGCTTTAGTGCAGCATTCGCTTACCCTTTTGATTGAAATTGTGCCTCATTTATAATGAATGCATTCTTATGAATATGCAGACCCTAGCTTCATTCCCGAGCTACCTACTTTTACTTGCAGATCATGGTGTGTAGTGCACTACTCCCAGATACACATACTGTAGCTTTTGCAGTCAGATTCGGATGTGCAGGATGAGACATCAGCTTTGGGGCTCAAACTTATTACTTTGTGTTTTGAATTCCCCATGCTAGGAAAATGTAATAAAAAAACATAGTTCAATGTCAGATAAAAGCTGCTTAGTCCATTAAGCTAGTCGTTTTCCTAGATACTTTTATAGCATTTGAGCCTTGGGGAATGTTTACCTCTGGCAGCATTAATGCCCTTAGCATTTACCTTGATGACTGCTGTGCAGTATAAGGATTATGGAAAATGGACATTTTCTAAGACAGATGCAATATTATTATAATAAAGATTCACTATCCTAATATCTTTTTTTTATTAAAGCAGTTATATCAAAACTATTGCTTGCAACAATCACTAGCATACCCATTGCTCTCCTCTGTTAGAGAAGCTCCTTTGCACTATGCTGCAAATGTTCTTCACAGGAAAATAGGCTTCCATGTTGCCATTTTATTTAAAACATGGCTCTGACCTCTCCATCAATATCATATAGCTTAGATATCCTTTCTCCCAATTGCTCAGGTCCGAAATTCCTCAAATCTTGACTTAAACCCCCTTTAAATTTTACATTAGTTATGCACTGTAAAGAATTCAGCGTTCTTAAGCAAGCAGTTGGAGGGACCCCAAGTACAAAAATGTTACTTCTGAATGCAGTAACAAACAGCTGGGCTATAGAGTGTGGCTAGGGTTGCCACCTTTTCTGGAAAAAAATACCGGCCTTCCTATATATTTAACTTTTTTCCCTATTAATAACATTGGGATTAGCCATAATTTTTACTGGCCAGGCGGCAACCCTAAGTGGGGCAGGCAAGCCACCCTAGTTTACAGAATAAGCACTCTCTTTTGAGAGTTGGACCCCACCAATAATTGTATTGTGCTTTTATCCACTAAACCATAGTACTTTTACAGATGCATGACAGAAAGCCAAGACAGACATTAGGCAGATATAAGAGCATTATAGAAGGTGAATGAGGCTGTATTGAGGAGAGGAGGATACTTCTCTGAGGAGCGGAGGATACTCTCTGATGAAGTAATTGTACCTCGTGATAAAGTTCCTTCATCCCTAGTCAATATAGTTACTCAGCTAAATTGTCATGAACAGCAAATTAATATTTGCTTTTCATTGGGAATAGAAGGGGTGGCACATGGATAGCAAATTGTGTTGCTTAGTGCTCCAGAACTGATGACTACCCCTTTGTAAATGAGTCTTTTTGTCACATAAATCCCACTTATGCATGGGCCATGTACATTTTTTGTACTACAGATATGGGACTTGTTATCCAGAATGCTCAGGACCTGAGCTTTTCGACGGATCTTTCTGTAATTTGAATCTTCATACCTTAGTCCACTAGGAAACAATGCAAACATTAAATAAACCCAGGCTTTTTTTGCTTTCAATAAGGATTAATTATATCTTAGTTGGGATAAAGTACAGGGTACTGTTTTATCATTAAAAATTCCAAAGTTCTGATTATTTGGATAAAATGGAGTTTATAGGATACTATAAACTATTGCTCTGTGAGGCTACAATTTGTTATTTGTTAAATTGTTATTGTTGCATTGTATATAGCTTTCTATTCAGGCCCCTCTCCACTTCATATTTCTATTTCCAAATTAACGAAATGCTGAATTAAAGCTAATTCATTCAGAAAACAAAAAATCTAAAAGTTAAGACCATCTGCAACTGTCTATATTATACTAAAAGTCAATTTTAGTATTATTTTATTACTTTAATAAACTACCCCTTTAAAACACTATTCATGCACAACAAATCCATCATTGTTGTTGTTTTGTTGATGGTGACAGAACATGCTTGTTTATGTTCCGGAATCTCATATAATCTCTATCTATTATCTATCGATCTATCTATCTATCTATCTATCTATCTATCTATCTATCTATCTATCTATCTATCTATCTATCTATCTATCTAATCTATCTAGTCAAAAGTGTGCATGCCATTAAAAAAGGTTACATGCCTGGTGCAGGAGTCTGTAGTTTATAAAACATTATATATATACACACATACATCTTAATAATTATATATTTTCTATAAATCTGTTTTTAGGCACATATACAATAATTTTGAATTTTGTTATAGATATATGTCTATACAATTTTTAAGGACCTGCTCTTTGAGAAATAAAATACAAAAGAGACAATCTCCGTAGGCAAGAGTCAGTGTTTAAGGCTAATAGCACATTCTGGAAATGCTGACAGGAGGGGACTGAAGAAGAAAATAATAGGTGACAATGCCTTCTTCCAGATCATTGGCAAGGGAAAGCTTTACTGCTGGGTTAATTTCTCAGGACTGCACATCAATAAATTGGAGCGTTTTCATATCTTCTCCTGACGCAGGCAGCGATTTTCTTCAGAGGATGAAGGCTGCAATAAAACGCTTACCTTATTCTCAAGGGAGATGGCTTAGCTCCTCACCACTCCTGCACTGCCTGGGAATTAAACACATTTCCAACAGACTGAACAAATGGAAAGCATGTGTCCCATAGCAACAGCTTTGAAATCACTTCTACATAGAGCTGCCAATGAACACTGAAAAACCTTAGGTCTCATTTCTATATTCCATTGTATGTTAGGTCCTGTAATTATTACTCTTCTCTTATAGGTTCAAGGTACTGCATATCAAGTACAATGCTAGACATATACATATTATTACAGAAGCAAGCCATTCATTTATACTCTCTTCGGTAACATTTTAGTGCCATAAATCAAAAGTCCATAATTTCCAGAGCACTCTTTCACTATTGATTACCGTATCAATGTTTTTAAAGGGATTCTATCAGTAAAGCAGAACCCTGCATTGAAATCTGTTTTTTTAAACAGAAATTTTTATATTTACATAGGCTTAACATATTTTCAGTTTCCCAGGTGCCCCCAGTCATTTAACTTGTGCTCTGATAAACTCTTTACTGCTGCACTGCCAGTTGGAGTGAAATCACCCCCTTCCCTTTCTCCTCCAGAAACGTATTAGCAGAACAATGGGAAGGTAATAATGATAACAGCTCCCTGACATCTTCATTGTTAAAAGGCTCCAGTGTCCCACCTAGTGGTAGATATAAGAACGGCACTCAATAGTAAAAATCCAAGTTCGGCTACCCCAAGTTGCAACTCCTTCATTTACACTGAGAAGAAGAAACAATAGCCTGTCTGAAATTTGTTACATTATGAAGTGTTGGGTCTTTCTGAAACCAAATAACCGGCAAAATTACCTTAGATGGCTGCCTACACACCAATATTACATAAAAATACATTTATTGGTTAAAGAATAAAATTTTAAATGGTAGAATGAATTACTTGCAATGTACATAGTGCCATTTAGTAATAAGAACTATACCATAAAAATCATGATAGAATCCCTTAAATATAATCTTCCAGGATATTACACATTGTAATCTAGTAACAATCATCATAATCATTTATTAAACCCACTGGTGTATAAGGCATCAAAAATCACTTGTACTTTTGTCTGTCTTTGGCCAGTTTCATGACTTGTGCCCCACGTTGTTGCAAGTACACAGGTTCTGCCTCATCTGTATGTTGCCATATCACTCTAGGGCAGCATCTCCTCTGCCTCCCATCTGGTGTCCTGGGAAGAGCAAGGCTGGTGGTTGAGTCTTAGTACATGTTGAATCCATCTCCACCCAATCTGCTAACAAGTAATATTTCTCAAGTAAAAAAGCATTTAAGTATACTAAAAAGCATAATGATATGCCCTTACTTCTGAAACCTTCCTTAGGAAGTTACTGTATGAGGTGCTAGGTAACTAGAAGGGCAAACAGGTTCCCAACAAATTATAATAATTGGTCCCATTTGGCCTAAGCTATTGTTGATGTGTTGAAAGTAACATAGTAACATAGTAAGTAAGGTTGTAAAAAGACACACGTCCTTCAAGTCCAATCTTTTAGTATTTTTTTAATCTGCATTGTTCCTGTCTTTACCCTGTTTTACAATCTCATAAACATGTTTTTCTTTTGGTATGATAGAGCCCCTGTTTTCCTTTATATATATATATATATATATATATATTATGATTTAAAAAGGGTCGTGAAGGAGGCCATTTGTGCCAAACTGGAACAACCATCTCTCAACACTGCCTGACAGCAACATACAGTGCCACTTTAACATCCTTACCCCTGCAGTATCCCAGCTATTCACACTTCCAGAGTCCTGTAAATGAAATTTAACACCATTTATGGTACTATTGTGACTAGATTAAATAAATTCAATGGAACCATTGTGATTGGATGTTGGTGACTGTACTTCCCTTAATCCTGAGACATGCTCATTATTTGGCTTTATTCCCCACTAATCCTTCTGCAAGTTCTAAGGATTTAATATTTCCTGTTGGCTTTCTCTCAGCCCTGACATGCAGCATGGATTTTCTGTCTTGGTTAAACAGGGCAGAAAGCACAGCCACTTGACATTGTTCTGTCACTTTCTGAGCCTGATAAACTCATTACTTGTTGCTAAGTGAATCTGCTCTGTCCTCAGCCTGCCAGCACAGTGTATAAATACTGACAGATCTCCTCTGCCTTTATCTCCTCTCTTTGATTTTCCTTACCATTAATTTCCCTTCCCAATGTCCTATGTGTTCTTGTTTATTGGGGCTTTGCCTTGACTATCAGTTGAAGAAAACAACTGACAGTTTTGGGTGGTAGAAGTATTTTACTTTCCGTGAGAATCTGTCTCTGTGTCTTATGTGACCATCATACAAACAGCACCACAGGGACTCCAACATAAACCTCTTATTCTCATGCTTTTGTCTATGAAAGACAAAACCCCCTTGACTCCTCAAAGACCTAATGATTCGGAACATTCTGTAATACATTCAGTTTCAAAGATGAAAAATATTTTCATTTTTATGTCTACAGAACATTAGGATGTAACAAGTTGTATCGAAAAGACATGCTTAGATTTTTGTTATAGCATTACTATCTCTATTCAGAATTTATATAGACTAAATAATGAGCAGTTTGCTGTCTCATTCCCAGCAAGGCAACATAAGCTAACAAAACCAACCATACACTAGGGTCAGTGTTCCTCCATGTTATTTAACATCCACCTTAACTATAATTATAACTAACTAGGTTAGGGTAACTTTTTTAAAAAACACGGGTACTCACATACATAGAAACCCATTTATCAAAGTACTTCTTTTATTATTATTTTTATACAACATGGGATCAACTGAAAAATAAGAGAACACACCTCTTTAATACAAAAACGAATTGAAAAATATTTTGGAATCCCCTGGCTCTGTTTTTCATGCATAGTAACATAGTAACATAGTAACATAGTAAGTAAGGTTGAAAAAAGACAGATGTCCATCGAGTTCAACCTTTTTTTTTTATTAACTACCTATCTGCCAGTTGATCCAGAGGAAGGCAAAAAACCCATCTGAAGCCTCTCCAATTTGCCTTAGAGGGGGAAAACAAAATGGCAATCGGACTAGTCCCTGGATCAACTTGGACTATGAGCTATTTCCCATAACCCTGTATCCCCTTACTTGCTAAAAAGCCATCCAACCCCTTCTTAAAGCTATCTAATGTATCAGCCTGTACAACTGATTCAGGGAAAGAATTCCACATCTTCACAGCTCTCACTGTAAAAAACCCCTTCCGAATATTTAGGCGGAACCTCTTTTCTTCTAATCAGAATGGGTGACCTCGTGTCAGCTGGAAAGACCTACTGGTAAATAAAGCATTAGAGAGATTATTATATGATCCCCTTATATATTTATACATAGTCATCATATCACCCCTTAAGCGCCTCTTCTCCAGCGTGAACATCCCCAATTTGGCCAGTCTTTCCTCATAGCTAAGATTTTCAATACCTTTTACCAGCTTAGTTGCCCTTCTCTGTACCCTCTCTAATACAATAATGTCCTGTTTGAGTGATGGAGACCAAAACTGTACGGCATATTCTAGATGGGGCCTTACAAGTGCTCTATACAGTGGAAGAATGACCCCCTCCTCCCGTGACTCTATGCCCCTTTTAATACAGCTCAAGACCTTATTTGCCCTTGATGCTGCTGACTGGCATTGCTTGCTACAGCCAAGTTTATCATCTACAAGGACTCCAAGGTCCTTTTCCATAATGGATTTGCCTAGTGCAGTCCCATTAAGGGTATATGTGGCTTGGATATTTTTACATCCCAGGTGCATGACTTTACATTTATCAACATTGAATCTCATTTGCCACTTAGCTGCCCAGATTGCCAGTTTGTCAAGATCATGTTGCAAGGATGCCACATCCTGGATGGAATTAATTGGGCTGGATAATTTTGTGTCATCTGCAAACACTGATACATTACTTACAACACCCTCCCCTAAGTCATTAATGAACAAATTAAATAAATGCATTTATTTTTAAACCTCTACTCAGATACAGTCTCCACATTTGTGTTGTATTGTGCTGGCATATCCACGGGTTTCTGTATCAGAAATTTCGCTCTTGTTCTTTCTGGTTTTTTTCCCACTACTTAATGATGACCAGCATAATTCCACCTTTTAAACCCCAGTAGTCATAAAAAACCTTAACTAATGTATTATAAAGAATGTTTCTCATCTACTAAAAGTTATAATGATATCTAAAATCATCTTGTCATAATATACACAGTTTTAGAGCAACATTCAGTGGAATTGTCTCCTGTATGATGGGATTTTCAATCATGCCCAATCTATACTGGCTAATTTTGGCCAGCTATTGATCAGGCAGGCTGTCATGGCCAATTAAGCTGTCTATTAGACATATGATAGCAGCCATGTATGGCCATCTTAGGTTACAGGAAAGCATACGTTTAAATGAACTGCTGATTTGTTGTCGTGGGTTACAGATTTTGGCAAACTTTTGCCCATGTTACAACATAAACCTGTATGTATCTATCACAAGCTATATACACAGGCCCAGATTTGTGAAAAGGCCACCTAGGCCCGGGCCTAGGGCGGCAGGATTTTAGGGGGGTGGCATGCTGCCCAACCACACCCACATTGGTTCAAAAACACTGGGGATGTGCTGGAGAGACATATAATTTGTTAAATTTCCCATGTACCAATCCCCATTGATGATGAAAATTTGCTCGGATAAAGGGGAGGGGACAGGTGCGACAAACGGCAATGGGCCTAGGGGTGCCCACTATGTAAATCCGGCCCTAGCCGGTAAAACACCTGCCAGGGCCGGTATTACAAATTTAGTGGCAATGTAGCTGCTGGTAATTTGTAATACCAAGTCCTTGCCCTCGGGTTGAAACTTACCTTTCCTTCCTCATCTTGCCCTAGCGCGATGTGGACCTTCCCCTTTTGTGGTGTGGCTCCGCCCTTTTTACATCACGGTCTGCCCCTTTAGTTCCCCCAACTGGCCGGTAAATTTTTTTTACAAAGGTGGAAACCCTACCTGTATATACAGTACACATATGCAGTCTGCCTCTGCCTAGTTATACCTATGCAAGTGTACACTTATTTTTGTACATATATGTCCCTTTTTAGATTTTTATTGTATGGTTGACAGTCAGCCAGGTTGTTTTTTCCTACGTTACAGCTCAACATATTCTTATTCTACAATAATATTGTTATTGTCTTCTATAATGAGTATGATAATTTGTTACTTTTACTGGATGTGTTTTTCTGAAAAGAATAATAGTCCTGCAACTATCTCTTAGTGCAAATGAATTAGCTGTAAAGCTAATGCCAGACATATCAAATTAAAAGCATCCTAATGGCAAAGAAAGCCTCCCAACCCCCATTGTCAGCCATCTCTACACTCTTAGGCTAATGCCAGATGAAACAGATCTTGGCCTGTGGTAGGCCATGAATCTGCTCCTACGCTTCTTGACGTGCCTGCACCTGTGCACATTATATTGGCCCAGTACAGGCATACATGGCTGATTTCAGTGCCAAAAGATGAGAGTTCACATTTTGGCGCAGAAATCCGCCGCATGTGCCTGCACCTGGGCCAATGTAATGTATTAGTGTACAGGCACATCAAGAAGCATAACAGTGTATTCTCAGCCTGCTTTTCACTGTAGACTGAGATCTGCTACACCTGGCATTAGCCTTAGAGTGGAGAACACAATGTGGAAGCTTTCTTTGCAACAGTGTGGCATTAAACTGCCATAAGATGTTTTTAATAGGCTAACATCTTGCCTGTGCACAATACCTCACGGTCTGACCACTACAAAACAATTTTTCTTTGCAATTAATCAAAATTAGAATTTTCAGAATAAATGAAAAACTCTTATGTATGTGTATGTTTATTTAAGAAAAACAAGAAACACAAAATACATGGAAAAAATACTACTGGAATGAGTAAAATCAAATTCTTCCTTTCAAGTCTGCCAAATTTTAAATTAGTCACGAAAATTCCAAAAATTGCTTGAAACTTGAAAATACAACTGCCATTGATTTATACATGAACGTGGCAGCTTTTTAGATGCTGCGTTGTTTTGTTCAAGTTCTCGCTTTTTTTTTTGCTTTTTATAAATCTTTAAAATTAAGTTTCAGAAAGTAATTTTCTGATTTTTTGCTGCATTATTTATAATTATTTCAAATTATTGCAACAGTAGGACCATAATTAATGTTTTCGGAACCAACAGACTAATTTCATATAAGAGAAGTCATTTTAAATTACATTAACTACTTATTTATCTCTAAAACCAGTATAGTCTAAAGTGCATATCTAGTTAATGTGGGCCCTTAAGCCCTATTGTCCCCACAGCTATTTACGATGTAGTAGACTATTTATATAGATTACTATATAACAGCTTCTGAAGCAGGGTAATAGAAACATGTAAAACCCTTTAATATTTTGGTCCTTTAAAGATATTTGTGGAAACGGCACATAAAATAATGCTTTAAAGTGTTTAATTTCATCAATTTGAATGGCTTGTCAGAATCAATTACCTTTTCACCCTGTAACCTGATAGTGGGAAATGAGTCTTTTTTTAATTACCATTTGTCCAGAAAATGAAATTAATAAGCTAACTCTTTGGAGAGAACTGGAGATGGCAGTTTGTTTGTTAACTCTGTGAGAACACTATGTATATATGGAAAGCATATAGAAGCTGAATGTTATTACTCCATTATTTGCTAAGGGACCTTCAGTATAATCTAGGGTGTCATTTACAGTATAAAAATTCCCTGAAACCAATACCAAGGGGCTGATTCACTAAATTCGAGTGAATGATTCGAAGTAAAAAAAACTTCGAATTTCTAAGTGTTTTTTGGGCTACTTCGACCATCGAATGGGCTACTTCGACCTTCGACTACGACTATCGAATGATTCGAACTAAAAATCGTTTGACTATTCGACCATTCGACCATTCGATAGTCGAAGTACTGTCTCTTTAAAAAAAAATTCGACCCCCTAGTTCGGCAGATAAAATCTACCGAAGTCAATGTTAGCCTATGGGGAAGGTCCCCATAGGCTTGCCTAAGTTTTTTTGATCAAAGGATATTCCTTCGATCGTTGGATTAAAATCCTTCGAATTGTTCGATTCGAAGGATTTAATCATTCGATCGAATGAACAATCCTTCGATCGTTCGATCTAATTTTCTGCGCTAAATCCTTCGACTTCGATATTCGAAGTCGAAGGATTTAAATTCCTAGTCGAATATCGAGGGTTAATTAACCCTCGATATTCGACCCATAGTAAATCTGCCCCCAAGTGTATGAAATTAAACAAATATTTATTGTGGGAGAAGGGCTATTCTGCAGCTCTGGATAGAAAGGTTATAGACTGTAGACTGTAATGCATGGTGTTTTAAATAAAAGAAAAAAAGAAAAGAAAAAATTAATTTGGTTTAACAGACTGGACTTGTCTAAATTGCACCAGTGCAGTGGCTACTAATCAGATCTTTGCTTTCATATACCAACTTGTAGTAGACATAATGTACATAAATGGTAGAGATGAGCAGAAATGTTTTGCATGGTACAATTTTGGGATAAAATTCAGGTTTTCTCCATATGTTTTGTTTTCCTGAAAAAAAAATGTTTTTTTTTGCACTGGAAAAAAAAAACAGCCCTCCCCTTGTCTGTCTAAATGCTGTCCAGGCATCATGTTTGGAAACAATTGGTAGAAGAGAAGCCTTTTTTGTTAATCAAGAACAGTTGTAGCATGGTGGAAAGGACTTCCTCTAACAAGATTCTCTCTGTACAGGGTGCTTTAAATTAGCAGTAGGTCAAGGGCAAAGATCTCAATAGTGGGTCCCCACAACTGTCCCACTATACTTTAATAGGACTACCTTCAAGTAGGAGAACTTGAATATAATGAGGCAGGAAATAAATAAAATAGCCTGTGCATATTGAAAGAGACTTACGCTCCAGGAATAGTACCCTGGACAGTGACAGGAGTGTGAGAATACCTGGTGGTCTAGTGGGGTGTTGAGGAAGCCACACTCCCTGCAGGGATGTCCGCAGCTGTCATGTCCTCGGTTTTGTTGCGCATGTTAATTTGCACACATATTTTCTTTCAGCGCGCACGTGATGTCATTGTGCTCGGCGTGGAAATTCAGATATTTAAAGCGACCAACGACCTACTTCCCATTACCCTACATAGGTCTATTTCCTGGTAGTTCCTGGGTGTAATTCAAGTTTGATTTCTATGTTTGGACCTCTGCCTCTCCCTGACTACTGCTTGTTCACTGCCTGTGTTGACCTTTGCCTGTTCCTGACCATTCTCTCGGATCCTGACTTTGTACTGTGTTACTGTTGGTTTGATCCCAGCCTGTGTCCTATGCTACTGTTTCCAGATTCTGTACTGCACACACCCTGTTTCCCATCCTACATTCCCTGTTCCCTGTCCTGCCCAGAACTCCCCCCTTGGTCCTCTCACTGTAAGACCTGGCGGCATTCGTGTAGCAGGGGATTCCTCCTGAATAGTGATGGGCGAATTTGCGCCGTTTCGCTTCGCCGAAAAATTTGCGAATTTCACGCGAAACAGCGCCGGCGTCTCGTTTTTGACGCCGGCGCCCGTTTTTTCGACGCCGGTGCCCGTTTTTGATGCCGGCGCCCGTTTTTGACGCCGGCGTCCATTTTTTTTGAAAAAAAATTTTTTGACGCGGGCGAATTTTGGACGTGAATTTTCGCAGGAGTTTAGCGAATTTATTCGCTGGCGGCGAATCGTGCAAATTCGCCGCAAATTCGCGCCTGCCGAATAAATTCGCCCATCACTACTCCTGAAGCGAAAAGCGTTTGTTTTAGGCTGAAGGGTGAGCCGAGACAGGAAGCTTGGGGTTTGTTCTGGATTTTAAGATATCATAGGTTATAAGGAGCAGATAAATATCCCTTGTGAATTCATGTCACGGTTGTGCTCTTCCAGCAATGAGGGGTCTGCCATTTCTGGGTGATGATTCAGTCAAATGTTATAGCAAATAGAAAGGTCTTTGTGTAACCTGGGCAACTGCCTTATAGTATGCCACTCACCCAGCCAGTTTGATACTGTTTGTATATCACGAGTAGCAGCTATTTGAGACACGATTAGCCCGGACCAATTGTTGCCTCTGTCTCATGTTTCTGTAGTGCATTACAGCATCCCTGTCAGCAAATACATTTATATGACATGTTTAGACTGTTCCTTCTGAGATCATAATGTTTGCCTGAAATGAACTGATATTAAGTACATTGTGAGATAACAAACCTTGCAATCATATGTGAAAGACTTACATCAAATCATATGCTTCTTTCTTTGAGCTAAACCAATTTCTTCTCAATGTCTCTCAAAATATTTTAGGAAAGTCCTTAAAAGAATTCCCTGTGAAGGTCTGAGGCCAGATGCCACCCTACCTTCAGCCAGGGAAGCCAAGCTCCTGGGCAGCCTCAAGCATCCATTTATTGTCAGGTTCTTTAGTAGCTTCTTGGAGAAGGAGGATTTCTGCATCATCACTGAATTTTGTGAGGTAAACAAAATAATTAATTACAAAGAGATCTTTACATATAGCGATTTGTTTGTACACCAGACAAATACTTAGAACTATGATATATTTTACATTTCTCTATACTTCTTTTTTTGAAATTCTGGCTTAAAAAAGCTACATTTTGGACACTTTGGCTGGGTTTACAAAATCTCAGTATAAAATGACTGTAAGCATCCAACTCTATTTATATACAAGACTAACAAAAGCTAATTTATTAATGCACATATAGAAGAGCTCATTGAGACCCATGCAGGTAACAGTTGCACATACGCCAGTGGTCTGGGCTTATGATTGTTTATGAATTCTTTTATAGTGTATTAAGGCTTGTAAACAATTTGAATTTTTGTGACAGGGTGGGGATCTTCAGAATCGCATCCAGCAACAAAGAGAGAAAAGACAACTTTTTCCTGAAGAACATGTCATGGAATGGTTTATTCAACTCCTTCTTGGGGTCAACTATCTGCACGAGAGGTATGAAATTTCTCGCATGCCTAGGTAGGAGCTTATTTAGTAAAATTTCACTCGGTACAGCAATAACCGCTAATAAAAAATGTATTTTCATTATTCCACCTGCAGTAGACTGAGCAGAGGAAATTGCTGATTCGTTGCTGTGGGCTACTGGTTTCTTTGTCTTAAATTTGTAATATATCCTGGGCCTAGTTCACACTTATGACAGAAATCTGACCCTGGCTTAATAAGTTAGATGATTCCAGGTATTTGCCTCAGTAACTGGTTCTTAAAATATCAAACTGTTGAAAGAGCTAGCTGGTCACTAAACTAGTATTGGGTGGACCAAGAACTAGTGCTGACTATAGTAAGTGGCAGTTGTATGAAACCCAGTTACAGAGCTTAAAATTTGCAAAATGAAAGCAAATGTAATTTAAAACAACTTTGCAATAAATATTGAATTATACATTTTCAATGATGTGTAGTTAATGTTAATGTCATGTTACTTTGTTACAATGAAGTAACTATATTTAAACCAAGCTATTTTAATGCCTGAAGCTGCAAACTCATCTTAAGAGACATTAGGGGGAATGTAATCAAAAATCGCAATTTAGAATATTTGTGAATGTTTAGCGCTGTTTGCAATGTAAAATTGTTTGCTGGCGAATATTACATTGCTAAGCAAAGGTTAGCATTAACACCTGGTCTGGAGTTTGTTAAATATTTAGTCGCAAAGTATGCTTTGCGATTGCGAAATTTATTACATACACTGCAACATTGTTGCGGTCTGTAATTGGTCACAAAGAATGCAAAAACATGCTCACTTGAGAATGTTTTTTGGGCTAACGAAACATATTACATTACCCCAATTGCCTTTTATGGGATTTGTTATCTGGAAACCCATTATTCAGAGAGTTGGAAATGTAGCAATTCAGCAATTTCCCATAGTGCCTATAGTTGCAGCAAATGCCTCCCAAAGCTACTATCCCAGGGTCAATTGAATATGAGGGCAGTGTCCCCAGTGAACAGCTGCTCTGCATATAGCTATATGTATCCCTATTGTATTTTAGAGCTAATATCACAGCTAAAGGGGATCATTAATCTGATAATTATCATAAATATCATTAATCTGATATTCCTATTTTTATTATTACTATAACTATTACAGTATATTATAATTATTATAAACAGTATACTTTCTAATGTAATTAGTTTGTACTTGCCAGCAAGTTGTAGTAAGGTGAACATATTCCTAGATACATCTTTTTAATTATTTATTCAACAGGTTAATTCTGCATCGAGATCTAAAGACCAAAAATGTCTTCTTGAAGAATGGAACAGTCAAAATTGGTAAGAATGTAACTTGGAGAGGCTGGACACATGGAATAATGAAGCTGTTTTGTGTTGCATGAACTAGAACTTGCAAGGGAAATCAGGCCAACATTTTAAGGTTGTAGGGCCACAATTACTATGGCTAGGCCAGTGCTCAGTGCAAATGGTTGTGCCCTTAAAACTGTCATTGATCTGGCATAAAGTCCAGGTTTCCTTAACAGCTCTGCACCCACTCACAAAACTATATGCAAATGCAAGTTGTGTATGAGAGCAACACCCATGAGACAACAAGATTTAGAAACAGGATCAAATAATGTTTCTATAATTTCCTCCCAGTAATGGATGCAAACTTTTGCTCTGAGCATTGTGGGAAAAGTAGTTTGTTGGAAATTACGTGTTACTTTCATAGTAAATTAGGTCTCATTTTACCAATCAGGTCTTTGGTTTGATAATCTAAGTAGACTGTTTAAAACTAAATGCTGATACATGTGCAATTTAGCACCTGTGTTAGTAAATGAGTAAAACTTGAAAATTTTTTCCTACTGCGTACTATTTTCTTGAAGGCGAGGGAACTAGTAGTGAATAAATATCTCAACACAGAATGAAAATAATAATAGAGTGCCAAGATCCCATACCTGTACAAAACTATGTGGCCTGAATACACTTTGTACTGTTACATTGTACTTTTACATGTTTATAACTAATCTCTAGGGATGTCGCGGACTGTTCGCCCGCGAACTAATTTGCGCGAACATCGACTGTTCGCGTCCGCCGAATGTTCGCGAACGTCGCGCGACGTTCGCCAATTTGGGTTCGCCTTAGCTGGCGCTTATTTTTGACTTCTCACCCCAGACCAGCAGATACATGGCAGCCAATCAGGAAGCTCTCCCTCCTGGACCACCCCCACACCCCCTGGACCACTCCCCTTCCATATATAAACTGAAGCCCTGCAGCGTTTTTTCATTCTGCCTGTGTGTGCTTGGAAGAGCTAGTGTAGGGAGAGAGCTGTTAGTGATTTGAGGGACAGTTGATAGTAACTTTGCTGGCTAGTAATCTACTTGATACTGCTCTGTATTGTAGGGACAGAACTCTGCAGGGATTTGAGGGACAGTGAGTTTAGGTTAGTTAGCTTTGCTGACTAGTAATCTACCTTTTACTGCAGTGCTCTGTATGTAGCTGCTGTGGGCACTGCTTCTGATCTCATCTGCTGACTGCTGTAATAACCCAATAGTCCTTGTAAGGACTGCTTTTATTTTCTTTTTTGTTTTTTTACTTTGCTACTATAAGAGCCCAGTGCTATTAGTCTAGCTGTGTTGGGGAGTGGGACTGGTGTGCTGCTCCTCCTAGTAGTTCACCACTACCAGCACCAACCAGAGTCAAAATTGTTACAAAGTATCTTATTTGCACCTGTTAGCTGTTCTGAGCTCTCTGCCAAAAGCCAATTAAGTTAGAAACTGTTTTTTTTCTGGCTGTTCAGTGCAGAGAAAAGAGGGACTTTCCAGTACAAAAGAGGGACAGGGGGTTGAGTGGTCAAAAGAGGGACAGTTGGGAGGTATGCAAGTGCCACCTAGCTGTGTGAGCTTTTTCACATTCTGTCTAAATAACAATAATAATTCCGTGTCCGTAAACATCACCTGAGTGATGTTTTTACAGCAGCAATAATATATTCCGTATCCACTACTGTATACATTGCCCTTGCAGGCATTGTTTGCCCAGTCTTTAACCAAGTGCCACCTAGCTGTGTGAGCTTTTTCACATTCCGTGTCCAGAAACATCACCTGAGTGACGTAGTGTGATTTCTGCCCTTTACAGCACAAAACGCAGCGCTGTGTCAACAATGTATTTTTCAGATACATTTTTGCCCTTGATCCCCCTCTGGCATGCCACTGTCCAGGTCGTTGCACCCTTTAAACAACTTTAAAATCATTTTTCTGGCCAGAAATGTCTTTTCTAGCTTTTAAAATTCGCCTTCCCATTGAAGTCTATGGGGTTCGCGACGTTCGCAAACCGTTCGCATTTTTGGACGCAAGTTCGCAAATATGTTCGCAAACATTTTTTCCGCCGTTCGCTACATCCCTACTAATCTCTAAAACTTTTCTATTTTGTTATCATGCAAGAGGCTGTGCAAAATCACAAATTACTGCTTTAGCACATAACTGATCTGAAACTAAGTAGGTGGGGATTTGTCCAAACTCAAACAAGAAGAATTTCAGTAAAATAAATCTTCAGCCGACTTGACTTCTTCAAGCAGAAAGTTTCATCAAAAATCTTCAAATGCTCAAAAGTTTAGGAGAAAAACAAACCTATATTGCAATATTTACTCAATTGTAAAAACAAACATGCATGCTTTTCCTAACCTAAAGTCTTCTAAATGTATTAAGTGCTATCTTGAGTAGTCAACAAGTATAAATGTGGTGAGATATCATATACTGAAGTTTTGCTGCAGATACTATACTTTCCTATAAATTGTTTTCCATAAATCACGAGGCAAATTAGCACTCAGTTTACTAAATAAATTATAATCTGGTAGAGGTGCTCCATAATAATATTTCATTAGATAGATATGGGTATGTACATATCAGTGGGCTACTGCCCCTTTGAATGAGGAACTGAAATGAGTACCATGGACAGCTCAGCATCCATTGATCATCCACACAGAATTGGAGCCCTCTTTGTCCATATATGCTAGGTCACTCCAATTATATAGTTCTTAATATAATATATGTTATAATCTGCACCTGTTTTAAGTGAAAAGCTAACTGATAGTATAATGCCCTGTAGTATTAATGCAATACTGCAAATATGTCAGAAACAGTAATGTATTATTATTTTTATTATTTGTATAACGCCATAGTCTATTTCAGCACTTGACATAGTAAGGGATACAATTACAAGATATAACAGTTAATACATATACAACAAACCTTTTACCAGAATAGATGCATAGTTACAAATGCACTGTTAGAAGACAATAGCTTACCATCTACAAGGGAGAGTAAGTGAGACATACAGTGAAGGTAACCCGTGTAGTTGTAAAAAGTGGGTTTTTAGTGATCATTTGAAAGCCTGGAGGTTCTGAGTGTATTTGGGATGGGATGAAGGAGAGAGCTCTAGAGGACAATGCAAGAGTGAAAAGAAGTAATGTTTGAGGAGGATATGAGTTGGCAATGTGCAATCTGGAAGAGGTTATGTCTGGGGATGTACTTCATGATTAGGGGCAAATTTACTAACCACCGAAAATTCACCAGCGATGGCTTTGCTCACATCGCAACACTTCGCCAGGCTTAGATTCGCCAGGACAATGCTAATTCACTAAAATCCAAAGTTGCCAAATGCTGGCGAAGTAGTGCTAGCGTTACTGTGGCAAGCGAAGCAAAGTTGCACTAGCATTGCTTAATTTGCATACGGCGGGAAGTTAAAGTTGAATGGACGTATATGTTGCAGCAAATACATTACATTACACAAGCCTGTGAAACCTTAATAAAATAAAATAGAGTAGTTACAGTATATTGCCCTACACATGAGTCCAGTGTATAGTTTATGTGCCATATGTTAGGCAACATAGGGGGAAGCCAGGTACCCCAGAAAACATTTATGATCTTTTGCAGCCTATCACCCTGAAAATGAAAAGTCACCAGCGTTTTTTCAACAATTTTTTGAGGAAGTCCTATCTACTCTATTGCACTTCGCCTGGTCTGAGGTGGTGAAGGCAAGTCTGGC
This sequence comes from Xenopus petersii, assembly GCA_038501925.1. Lineage (NCBI taxonomy): Eukaryota > Metazoa > Chordata > Amphibia > Anura > Pipidae > Xenopus > Xenopus petersii. Next base: position 53,463,580 of record CM076678.1, on the reverse strand, counting down.
GCAAGAGGTAGCGTTCAGTAAAACCCGCATCTTAGTGAATTTGCGTAGTTACGTCCATTCGCCAGAGCGCATCTTCGCCAGCCGTAAGGGAGAGAAGTACCACTAGAGTCTATGGGGTAAATTTATCAAAGAGTGATGTTCCGCCACTAGAGTGAAATTCCGCAGCTCTCAATCATTTCTATGGGATTTTGAAAGGCATATTTATCAATGGGTGAAAGTGAAAGTTCACCCTTTGATAAATACGCCTATAAAAATCCCATAGAAATGAATGGTGAGTGGCGGAACTTCACTCTAGTGGCGGAACTTCACTATTAACTTCACTCTTTGATAAATATACCCCTCTCTCTTTCGCTAGCATTAGTCACTTCGCCCTTTAGTAAATCTGCCCCATGAGAGGTGACGTATGGTGGTACGACATTGTTGAGTGCTTTGTTAGTACAAGAAGCTTCAAGTGAACTCTGGTATAACAGGTAGTGTAACCATACAGATACATTCTGAAATATTTGGGGCTTTTGAGGTAAAAAACTTAACATTGAAAATTAGCAACAGATTTTCAATGCAGCACTGAACCTATTTATAAAGAGCAATCTTATTTGATTTCACTCTCCAGCAGACTGATACATGCTGTGTGCAGTAGAGCTGCAGTAAATTCTGTTTGGTGCAAAAAATGCCATACTAAACTAAGAGAACAGTGTCTACAGCATATTATTTAATATTTAGTGGAGACTAATTCTACCTTGACAAATTAGCTTTAAAGGGGTTCATACAGCTCACACGTATTGCTTTATCAAAATATTCTATATCAAACATCCGTTATTTTGGTTGCAACCCAAATAACAATAACAGTGTTCTGTTTCAAGCTTAGGAAAATATTTGGTTGCAGCAAAACTGCTGCTTCAGATGACAAAGTTACTAATACTATTGCAGGAAGATTAAAAACATTGTCCTTCACTTACATGAAGAAGCTACTGTATCTATGGCTGTTAGATTGGGTAGGAGTTTCCCATTCATTAGTTAAGTGCTAGGGGAAAGCTGCGTTTACTTAGGGCATGGTATCAAAAGGGTTCACTGCTCCATAAAAGGGAAGGAATTCCAACCTCTTTAGACTGCACTTGCAAGAAGGTGGATGGTTTGGATGCCTGAGGCAAAAGGCTATAATACATCACTGCTCTGTCCTCTCCCTTTGGACAGCTAGCTCTGATAATACATAACTGATTGTTTCCCTTTCCTATGATGATGTTTTTAGGGCTGTCTTTCACAAAAAAACTACTGTGACACAAAGTCTGTATGGAGAGACAGATAGCTGGAGCAAGTAAAGAGTAACTTGACGTGGGTTGGGAATGGCAAATCATTTGCAATTAATTAATTCCACAAAACATATATCACATTGTTGTTTTCAGTAGAATATGCCTTTATATTCAGTCAAAGGGCTTTGGTTATTGTTGCTTAGGGCAAAAGTTACTTTCTGTGAAAATATGTGCAATGTGCTGCTTTAATAAACAAGCTCCAGTTTTCTATAGGGATTACTTATCAGTAAAGTGCTGGATACCCATAAAGTAGCAACTTCTGTGACATGGTGTAGACAACTGCAGAAAACAAGTGTGACCTAAACTTTTGTACCTTTTGAATTGCCACCATTAAACTGAGGCCCGACAATTTCATTTCTTGTGGAACACTGCGGGATATCAGTGAACCTGCTGTGTCTATGGAGCTGCGACCCATACACAGTAAATTATCATTCATGTCTCTTAGCTGACAGTGCCTGAACTGTGTCCATTTTACATCTCTTCTGAGACTGTTTCAACTTATGGTTTGTGGGATTTGGACAGAACCGTGTTTCTATATATATAAACTGCAAGGACATAACAAAGATAGTTCAAGCAATCACTAAATGCATGCCCTAAAAAGAAATCATTCCCCAGAGATCTCCTCTGTCACTTGGATGTCTGCAGATACATTGCTGAGATATTTCATTTTGTTTACGGTAAGAAGTTACAGTATGGTTCATGCCGTGAGTTTTTTTTGAAATTAATTGATCAAACTTGCATGGAATTTTCATAGTCTGAGGCTGGATTGTGTGCGGTGGTTTGTACAATATTTATTTGGATATGTTTTGTGAGACGGACCCAGGATTGCTCCACTGAGTAAGGCATGCAAGTGGTTGAAATTGGAACTTTAAAGGGATACTTTCATGGGAAAACATGTTTTTTTCAAAACGCATCAGTTAATGGTACTGCTCCAGCAGAATTCTGCACTGAAATTCATTTTTCAAAAGAGGAAACAGATTATTTTATATTTAATTTTGAAATCTGACATGGGGTTAGACATATTTTCAGTTTCCCAGCTGCCCCCAGTCATGTGACTTGTGCACTGATAAACTTCAGTCACTCTTTACAGCTGTACTGCAAGTTGGAGTGATATCACCCCCTCCCTTTCCCCCCCAGCAACCCAACAAAAGAACAATGAGAAGGTAACCAGATAACAGCTCCCTAACACAAGATAACAGCTGCCTGGTAGAGCTAAGAACAGTAGTAAAAGCCAAATCCCACTGAGACTGATTCAGTTACATTAAGTAGGAGAAATAACAGCCTGCCAGAAAGTAGTTCCATCCTAAAATGCAGGCACAAGTCACATGACTGGTGCAGCTGGGAAACTGACAATATGTCTAGCCCCATGTCAGAAATCAAAATTAAATATAAAAAAATGTGTTTGCTCTTTTGAGAATTGGATTTCAGTGCAGAAGTCTGCTGGAGTAGCACTATTAACTGATGCGGTTTGAAAAAAAACACGTTTTCCCATGACAGTACCACTTTAGGTCAAATATAACTTAGCAGCATGCACAATAACTATGATATATGTACATTTTTTTAAAATTTTAGTTGTAGATGTCCCTGAAGCAATTTCAGAAAGTAGGGAAACTGGCAATGTACCAAGAAGAAACCTAGAATAAGCCTCTCTGAATAAGGAATTTAGGGAGGGAAATATTGATTGTACAGGTATGGGACCTTTTATCCAGAATGCTTGGGACCAGGGGTTTTTCGGATAACAAATCTTTCTGTAATTTGGATCTCCATACATCTAAAAAATAATTTAAACATTTAATAAACCCAAAAGGATTATTTTGCCTTCAATAAGGATTAATCATATCTGTTTTATTACTACAAAGGAAATCATTTTTTAAAAATGTGAATTATTTGATTAACATATAGTCTATGGGAGATGGTAATTCTGTAATTTGGAGCTTTCTGGATAACGGGTTTCTGGATAATGAATCCCATACCTGTATTAGGGGCCGTGGGCCATGGTGGAAATGATCTGGAAACATAAGGGTGACTTGCATTAATGGCAGCAACATCCCACCTTCACACCCATTTAAGCTCAGAAAGATGCAAGGGCATATGATGTGGAGGATGGGATAGACTTTGGGGTGTTTGACTTATATTTTTGCATATCAGAGCTAAACCTGAGGAGGAATGCCTGCCAGAACCATACATGGGCTCTAATTTCATGGTCTGATATGGGGAGTTCTCAATATCCAAGGAGAAGGAAAGGTAGAATCATGGGGGCACCCCCCAGTTACTCTACAACATAGTCACTTATCTCCTACCTTCTCTTCTTCAAAATAAAATGGTCCAGAATTCCATGAATATCTGTAGTAGAAGTTACTTGCACTTCTTTACAGCTTTAAAAAATGTAAATTAAAATAGCTTGACATTGTCTTCTAAATTAACTCAACAGCTTTTGTAAATTGATTTTTTTGAGCCTTTGCAGTGTATGGAAAGTGAATGAAACTCAAATTTGAGCTTGCAGTTTTTGCTACGGTAAAATCCCACGTTTGAATTTTGCTAAATCTTCTCTTATAATAGGCTAGGGGCATTTTGTATGACATGGACCTGTCTTCATTTTAATGTTTTGTGATAAATATTTTTTTACTTTTTAGTGACCTGTGTGGATTCTTTGAGTACCTAGTGTTGTTTTTGTATATTCATCTTAGTGGAACTATTCAAAAATAATTGCAGGAAACCCATGGATTATAAATACAGTAGCAAAACTAATAATAAAAATGATGTTTAGCCTAGTGCATTTTGTGCCAACTGGGCACTTACTCATAGGCTCAGAGCCTATGAGTAAGTGCCTAGTTGGCACAAAACACATTAGGCAGCCTATGAGTAAGTGCCCAGTTGTCACGAAACACTTTAGGCTAAACATATCCTAATAAATATTGCTGATTTTTATAATTAGTTTTGCTACTGCATTTACTATCCATGGGTCTCTTTTAATTGTTTTTAAATATTAGGACCAAACCATCAATGAATGTCATACTTGCTTATGTTTGCTGCAGATGTGTGATAACCTATAGACATCACTGATCCTCGAAGGCCTTGTATTCTAGTGGTTTGCATCAATAGCGTCCTGATAAAAGATTTTTTGCATAATTGCATTTCTTGTTAATTTCTCAACACAGGTGACTTTGGAGTATCCCGTATTTTGTCAATGCCATCAGACATGGCAACAACATTCACTGGAACACCTCACTATATGAGCCCAGAGGTCCATGCACATTATGGATACAATGCCAAATCTGATATCTGGTAAGATGACATCTAAATGAAATGCTTCCTAAATAATCTCACATTTCCTGGTCAGCCACTTAAAATACAGGCAGGAAAGAAAATCTTCTCTGCTAGGATGGATAATTCAAGTGATAATACATGGATCTATACAAGTGTAACATACATATGTATGTAAAGGTAAGGGATCCGTTATCTGGAAGCCCATTTTTCAGAAAGTTCTAAATTACGGCTCAATATTTATAAAATAATTCCAATTTTTAAAAGTGATTTTCTTTTTCTCTGTAATCATAAATCAGTGCCTTGTACTTGATCCCAGTTAGGATTTAATTAATCCTTACTGGAAGCAAAACCAGCCTATTGTGTTTAGTTAATGTTTCCAGTTCGACACTGATACTATTTGTAGGGCACAGGTTAATTACCCAGTACAATAGTGTTTATCAATTCTTACACAATATGACAATATGTACCTGTGTAGCCATCTCCTCAGACTCAAGTCTAAAGACATGAAGTCATCTCTGCCTTACCATAAAATGGGCTCAGTTCATAGATACAATCTAATCAAATTAGATTAATCTAATTCTACTTCTCTGCTGTAGCTGTTTTCCTTAATCTTTATTATTGTACACATTAAGGGTCCGATTCACGAATTTCGGGTGAAGGATTCGAATAAAAAAAAATTCGAATTTCGAAGTATTTTTTGGGTACTTCGACCATCGAATTGGTTAAATTCGATCGAATTCGATCGAATTCGAACGATTCGAACGGTTAGAAGTAAAAATCGTTCGACTATTCGACCATTCGATAGTCGAAGTACTGTCCCTTTAAAAAAAACTTTGACCCCCTACTTCGGCAGCTAAAAGCTACCGAAGTCAATGTTAGCCTATGGGGAAGGTCCCCATAGGCTTGCCTGTGATTTTTTGATCGAAGGATTTTCGTTCGATCGTTGGATTAAAATCCTTCGAATCGTTCGATTCGAAGGATTTAATCGTTCGATCGAACGGAAAATCCTTCGATCGATCGATCGCAGGATTTGCGCAAAATCGTTCGACTTCGATATTCGAAGTCGTACGATTTTAATTCCCAGTCGAATATCGAGGGTTAATTAACCCTCGATATTCGACCCTTCGTGAATCGGCCCCTATCTGTTCAGTCTTTAGCTCATCAATCCTTCCATTTTCTACATGCTGTGTGACCTACATCATTTTCATTGGATACATCTGTTATTCTTCTCAGTGCTGAACTTCATATAGTGTGGTCAACAAGTATAATATCATGGCAGGTTCACTTGTCTGCCTCCTTTCTTAAATGATCTGTTTTCTCTGACAAACTGAAGTTGATAACTACACATCAAACGTCACCTCTTTCAGAGATGTAAGGTGCCACATTGATGACAAGTAGATAACATAAAAATTGTCACTTCACATGAACCTGTTAGTTGTAGCATCTAAACCCAGGCATCAGTTCAGCAGTCAATGTAAAGCTGTAAAAATGTTCAGGATCAAAAAAGAGGGCACACCAAACCAGATTACAAGATGATACATTATGATACTATTGACAGTGGCATAAGGACCTGCATTCCATGAAGTGGGCACAACAAGAGTTGGCCTTAATGGTCTGCGTGTGTGTATATATAAATAAATATAAATATATATATATATATATATATATATATATATATATATATATATATATATAGAGTCAATTCTAAGCAGCCGCACACTAATCCGGACTCGATTAGATTCGGGTGCAGGGTCAAACAAAAGCTTTACATGTAAAATGATTGAAAAGACCCGCACTCCATATTGTGAAAAAATAGAATTTTCTTTATTGCGTAGTTATATCCGACGTTTCGGCCAACATTGGGGCCTTTTTCAAGGACTTTTCAATAATTATATATATATATATATTGTGAATAAAGTATCCCCTCTTGTAAAATATAAGGATATTCTAAGTTATTGAGGAGTTCCATGACCATATAAAAGCACAAGGCCGAAGGCCAAGTGTTTTTATACAGGTAATGGAACTCTGAGGTGACTTCTAATATTCTCATATTTTGCAACAAGAGGTGCTTTATTTATAATACACAAGTTTCAGTGAGTCATGTGACAGAAATGACATTACTAGGCACCATTTATAAGGATATAATTTACAGGATATTCATGGCTCTTGTATATTATAGTATATTATATATATATATATATATATATATATATACACAGTATATAAGAGGTTACATGGAGGAAGGATTATACACAATGACGTGGATTTTGGTGTTTATAACAAACTGATAATTTTGGTCAGACGTGGAACATATATTATAAAATTCATTTGTTTCGTAATGTTAAAGGGCTAGTTCATCTTTAATTCTACTTTTAGTATAAAGCAGGCAGGGATATTCTGATACAACTTGAATTGGTCTCCAATCTTTGTATTTTTTGTGAATTTATCTTTTTGTTCAGATTCTTTGGAATTTCAGCAGCCATCTGATTGCTAGGGTCCAATTAAAGAGGTTGTTAACCTTTGAGTTAATTTTTAGTGTGATGTAGATAGTATATATGTGAAATATGAATTGGAGAGGCCTGAATAGAAAGATGGGTAATAGGAATAACAATACATTTAGCCTTACAGAGAATTAGTTTTTCGATGGGGCCAGTGACCCCCCCCCAGCTGAAAGCTAAAAAGAAGAAAAATAATTAAAAAGCTATGAAAAATAAATAATGAAGACCAATTGAACAGTTGCTTAGAATTCATTAGCATTTAACACTAAGGTTTTTTTTAAAATTAAAATCCGAACATTAAAATCGAAATAAAAATCAGGTTTTTTCACACAAAAAATTCGAGCAACCTGGGAAAAAGCCCAAAAAATGTTAGCAATTCGGCTTACGCTTGATTTTATTGAGTTTTTCTGCATTTCGATTAAATCAAGTTTTTTTTATTAAGCTTAAATCGGGCATGGGAATTTGGTTGTGGTTTTTTTTTGATTTTTTGAGATCAATTCAGATTTTAGTAAATAACCCCCTTAAAGTTAACTTAAAAGTGAACCACCATTTTATCACTATCAGCCAAGGAGTAATTTGAGAAACTGAATAGGAGAAGAATGAAAAGAACATAATCTGAAATCTGCCAGGGCACTGGGGAAAAGGACTCACTTAGGTGGCTACACCAGGGTATTTTCAATCATGTAGGACTTTCAGACCATAGGGGAACTTAAACCTATATATCCCTATAAAACTTAGAAGCAATGCATATGTCCTGGAGCAACCCAGCAGTACAGTACATACAGAATATCCATTATCCCTTATCAGTAAGGGGAGAGTAGATTCTCCTGTCCATCAATGAATATGTTCTGCAAAAATATGTGTCTGTTTATTAGGGCCTATTTATCAAGTTGTGTAAAATAACAATGTAATTATACACTTTTCATTGCTACCTGAACAGAGGGTTTCTGCTAGGAATAGGTGAAGCCCATTGCAGTATTCAAGTGTAAACATAACTGTGGTGCTTTAAAAACTCGCTTTTTATGTTGTAAACATTGGCTATAATACGTTCATAGAGTGTATGTTGTAAGGACTATTGAAAGAGCTCAAACAATACCCTAGGCATGCATCTGTGTACAGAGACAGTATTCTCTGTTCTCCATATGATGGATTTTCATTATAAAATAAAGGTCTTGTTCACTCTCAAGGGGGCAAATTCACTAAGATGCGAAGTTGCGCCAGGCGCAACTTCACGGCACTTCGCCAGGCGTAGTTTCGCCAACGCTCCGCAAATCACTAAAATCCGAAGTTGCACACAGGGGTAGCTTAAGGTTGCGAAGTTGCGCTAGAGTTGATTCGCTATGTAAAGCAAAGTTACGCTAGCGAAGGCTAATTTGCATACGGCGCAAAATTCAAATTTCAATGGAGGAACTCGTATTAGCACTACAAATGCCTAGGAAACCTTCAAATCAGCAAATAAAAATTTTATTGTGCCCTATACATGTGCCCACTGTCTAGGTAAGTTGCCATGAGTCAGGAAATGTAGGGGGGAAGGAGGGGAGCCCCAAAAATATTTTCGATCTTTTTCAGCCTATCACCCATCATGTAGAAAACACGCCAGCGTTTTTTGGGACTTAGAAAAAAATTTGACTTTTTTTGAAACAGTCCCTATCTACTCTATTGCGCTTCGCCAGGTCTGAGGTGGCGAAGGAAGTCTAGCGTAAAAGGTAGCGTTCAGTACACTGCGCAAGTTAGTGAATTCGCGTAGTTACGTCGCTAGCGAAAATTCGCCTGGCGTAAGGGTGCGTAGTAACACTAGCGAAACTACGCCAGCGTTCGTTAGTGAATTTGCGCAGTAACGAAAAATGCCAAACACTAGCGAATTAACGCTAGCGTTCGGCGCTTCGGCGCTTAGCGAATTTGCGCCATGGTGTTTCATGCTTCAATTAAACCATCTGTAAATTTGCAAGAAGCAGATACTGAGTCTGCAATATCCTGCTGCAGCTGAGACTAATATATTAACCACTGCACCCATTATTGCTGGAATATTATTTTTAAAATGTAGGCTGTATCTAGAAAACAGCTAGCACCTCAGCAGCTGCTGGTTTTGAGTGGTTTGAATTATTTTATTTGGACTGGTACAGTTTTCTGGTAACCGGAGAACCGGCCATTTGCCACCCCCAGTGCTTTACATTTTCTTTTGTCTCTAAATTATTATATATCTGTATATTATGGCCGAAATGGTCTGATTTTGTACAATCATACCAATTTATACAGCTTGGCCACACAAGGGTATGGTCAAATGGCACTCAAACCAACATGCACCACAAAAGGGCCATCATTTTCCCATTTTTCAATTGGGGTTGATCAACTGTGATTCAGTGTGGCTTAAGAAATCACTTAGTAGAGGGATCAGACTCATACAGCTGTAGAACTAGTTTTATCCAAAAATCATTTAGATCCATCCAAAGGAGGGAAAAGTGCTAGAAATCATGTAGTGTACCATTACTCAGGGAGGCACATCCTTTAAATTCTAATATACTTGAAATTTGATTGGGGGTTATTTAATAAAAAAATCAAATATCTAAAACTCGCACAAATTTTACCAACCCGAAAACTCGAATCAAATTTGACTAAACTCGATTCGAGTTTTTTCTCCGAAAAAAACTTGAATGTCAAGAAGACTACTAACATGTTCATATTGGTCCCTGGACCTCTCCCATTGACTTATACATGAACTCAGCAGGTTTTAGGCGGTGAATAGTTGAATTCGAGTTTTTAAAGGGCCAGAGTATGATCGAAATTAGAATTAGAATTAAAACTTGAAACGAGTTTGGATAATTCACAATTCGAATCTGAGAGTTTTGACCATGAAAAAAGTTTGAAAATTAGAATTTCCACTTTGACTCTTAATAAATCTGCCATTCTTAAATCAGCATTTAGTTATTATTTACTCTTTGCAGTCGTTGCCTTATGGCATATAAGGATAATATCTAAGTACTTTGTATCAGAAAGTCTAAGGCCGCCTCGGGCGGCAAATTGGGCAGGATCACCCCTGAATACCCTCTAACGGAACAAGTGTATGACAGCAAATGTTTAAAACATATGGATTAGAATATTCATGGCCTTTAGTTGTGGCTCAATATGACCATTTTAGAGCAAGTTTCATGGGATACATGGACCCAGTAGCAAGTGTCACAAGAAGTTATTATCAATTATATAAAATGTCCCATAGTCTTATCAGGGATTAAGGAGCTTCATATTTACCAGAAATATGATCAAAGAAATAGCACTAGCCATTATTTCTGTTGTTCTACTATTGACATAAGGTTAACTTGATATAATCTCTCAGAAATAGAGCATTTAATTCTGGATATGCCTACATGAAGAAGCAGACAAACCAATGTATCACTAATATAAATACAAATGCATTTTATTGACCAGATAAATCCTGAGCAAAGCCTAGATTTATAATATAAATCTCAAAATATATAAATATAAATTTCCATTTAAAATTGTAAACCAGTTGTAACCCCTTAACAAATATAATTACAATTGTTAATAATTCAAGGAGTGTATAAAAGGATCATGAGAATGTCCCCTCTGAAATGGTGTCCTTAGTTTATACTTTATGGTGGCTTTTTAAAGGGATAGTAATATTTTCCATGTTTAGCAGGGAAGCGTGACTTTGCCTTTAATAAACTAATGCCTAGCTAAACAATATATTAGAAGTTTACCGTGATACTCACCAACAACTCATGACAAAGTGGAGATAAGAGCTGTGTTGGTCAGCAACTCATACAGGGAGCCAAGGGACAAACTTTTGCAAAATGTTGAAAGCCTTACTATTTCTTAATATGTATTTCACATGCTGTTAACATCCATTTAGTGCTTTAACAATAGCAACACATTATTTTGAATTGCAATAGTTCCCTCAGAATTACAGCTGAGTCCAGCACAGATCTGCCTGCCTGAGTCTACCTTGCTTCATGTAATTTAACAAAGAAGATCAAAGGCATTCAGGGAATTGAAAAAATAACCCAGAATTTGAATAAAAGTATGAAAGTATGGTGCTTTGATCAGAGGTTGTATGAGGAAGAGACAACTGTGAAATAGATACCAATATCAACATCTTCAAGACAATCCAATGCTACAGGTATAGAGGGACATGGAACCTTTACTGGATGAAACATACCAGAAAAAAAAAAAAAAAAAAGAATTCTTTTAGGTTACACTCATCCATTCCACATTCAGAGGGTATTGGTGCATGTTTTTACATATTTGAAGGTATAAATACAGAATACATATTTATGAATCTATTTCATAACATTTTGTTTCAAATTTGAGTACTTTCTCCAGCTCGCAGACCTGGCCATGGAGGATCAATTATGTTTTCATTTGGGAAGACTGCATTTTTTTTTATTATTTTCCCAGATTTTCAGTGGAAAGCTCTTTATCTGGACACATTTGTAAACTGCCTGAAAAAATACAGAGTGGGGTTTTGGTGGAACAGTTCTTGGAGCTGTTTTACAGATCAAAATATTGAAAAGCATGTCTAGACATGAGAAATAGGTTGGAAGAAAATAAAGATCTCAAATGAATTTATTCGGCAGGTGCGAAGTCACTGCGAATTTCTGCGTTTCACGCCGGAGAATAAGTTCTTGAAATTGCCGTAAAAATTTGCATCTCACAAATTTTTCGCTGTTTTGCGAATTTCGCTGGAAATTCGCAAATTTTTATTCTAAGTGAAATGGTAGAAATTCGCCCATCACTAGTCATTAGATTCTAATATCAGTGGGGAGAATTTGAGGAGATTTTAATAAAACATTTCAGTAGGGGCATCACAGTTTAACCCAAAAAGACCACCAATAATTGCAATAGGGGCTTTGAATTTGAAAGATATAATAGTGAAACCTGATGACCAGAGCCATGTTTTTGCATTAGAATGATTCTTTCAAGCTGCAAAATGAGGTTGTCCCATTTATGAACTCCCACTTGCATCAGGGATTCGTGTTTATTAGGGTTGTAGAATTCCGTTCAACAGCTCAAATCAGTCACATGTTCTGATGAGTTTATATTCATGGGAAAAGTTTAGTATGTACATACTAGCTGAGGAAGCCCTAAGAGGACATTAAAACGTTTTAAAAAATGATGTTGATAATGGTTTTAGAAAATAAATTATGGCCATGCACTTGATTTTTGAGGATCTGATACTTCAGACAGGTGTAATTGTTATTGTATTAATTTGCTTTATGAATTGTATACAGCTATGTTCTATAAAAGTAATAGTCCATGCCTTTAAAGGAGAATTCAACCCTATAAGAAATAAACCCGTACCCCCCACCCCCCGTAGACCCCCCCAGCCTAACTGCCCCCAGGGATATGCCCCATACTTTATGCTTACCCCTCAGCACAGTTTCTGTCATCTGAGTTCCACGCAGCCATCTTCCGGGTCTTTGTCTTCTTCCGGTGCTTCTGCAATTTTTGTGAGTTTCGGTGCATGCACAGTTGTTGCAAGCCAGCAAATTGCTCCAACTGCGCATGCGCCGACATGCCAATCTCCCAGTCAGCTTGCAGAAGACCCGGAAGATGGCTATCATGCTGTAAATTACAGAAAGGTTCATTATCCGGAAAACCTCAGTTCCCAAGCATTCTGGATAACAGGTCCCATACCTGTACTATTTTACTTTACTGGGTGTTCCTTACCTCAGGCTCCAACAACTACCCTCCTCAATGTGAATAGTTAAGCAGAAGTAAGATGATTAACCCCTATAACTTGTAGGGGTTGTACCACTAGGGGAAAATTACCTGCTTACATCTGGATGGGGCTACACCTGCTCTCACCTATGTTTTACACAGGAAAGCCCCATCCCACTTTTCTGAGCTAAACATTGAAATGATGCAGAATTTTTAAAGAAACACAAACGTAGACCAGCCCATTTGAGCTAACTGTGGAATAAGTAATGGTTGGTTAGTGATTTATGACCGATGTGGCCCTTACTGGATAAACCAATAATCGTTGGTTGAGTGCCTTTAATTTCAAGGAGATGTGGGACATACACACCTAGTGGAAGGAGCCCAGAATTTATTTTGCAGGGGGACACCAAACTATGAAATTCCAGCCCTGCGGACTATTATATGTTGTAGGGGAGATTGATACAGAATGGGTTACAGTAATGTGGCAACATCGCATAGTTAAATAATATATAGGTAGGTGTTTGTCAGAAAATGTTATGATCATGATAATGGTGTTCCAGACTAGTCTGCCAGGGAGAGATTTGTATTCTTTTAATAGAAGAAGCAGATGCTGTGATTTAGCCAAAACCCCGAGCAGGCAGTAGATAACATGCCTCACATCATCTTCCTCCATCCATTCACAGTGTGTTTACTTGTTACAAATTTTCAAGATGTGATAACTTGATGTGAGTCACAGGATCCTCAGCAAAAAAAATATCCAATTTCTCTTGTGTCTTTTTCTTCTTTCCTCCTCTCACTCAACCCCCCCCCCCGCCTTCCCCCAACACACACAAATGAAAAAGAGAATATCACATGTATTGGAACAAAACCAGTGTAGAATCCTGGCAGCCGCTAACACCCTGTGCTTCAGACAATCCATCGTCAAAGCTGCTTCTCTTTTTAGGAGGATAATCACAGGACATGAAAGTGGCAGGCTTGCTCTCTCAATCCAAAAAATGCCTTGTATAAAAGCTTTGATAGGACCTTGTTATTTCCACTGCACTCTGTCACTCCTTTCTCTCTTCACCCACAGTTTTTGCAACTTTACTGTTTTTTATTCTAACAATTAGATATAGATTTACTAATTCTGTATAGCTAGCTCCTAGGCTTGTTAGTGTTCAAATACAGATCCAAAACATTCTCAAATGGTTATTGGTTGACTGGAACAGCTAGAAGGTCCATTATACTGGTCATAATCAGAATTAATGAAGGTTTCTGGCCTTTCATTCCTTACCCTTTCTCCTACCTAGAGTATTATATGATATTTACCTAAAAGAGCCAAAACCACTGAAGATCCCCAGTATATATGTGATCTTAGAGTATCATATATGGTGAATTATGAAATAAATTCATGATAAGATCCAAACACTCTGTGTAGACCATCCCTAAGCATTATGTCTGTCCTTCTTCCAGCATCGCAAAATATGGAACTAATGTTATTTATGACAAAACTCTCAAGTAAAGCAGAGATGGGTGATACTAAGTTTGTTATTAAAACTGCCTCACACTGAATATTTTACTGGAGAAAATAACAAAGGCAACTGATTAATTCTTCACAGTCACACAGATATTTAATTTGAAGAAAATATATTAGTCTTTTTTACGTTGCATCCTTCAAAAGATCTTTTTGGTACCAATGACCACATGTACTGTAGCTCTTGGCATTTATGCTTAAATGACAATCACAAACCCACCCTGGATAAGCATACAGCAATTATCCGCCAAGAATCCTCCCTGGGAACAAAAAAGTCATTTTTCTGCTCTTGAAGTGAAAGACAGTGCTAAAGGCATGAAAAGATTTCTTCTTCTGTACTTTTCTGCAAGGAACTCTGTATTGTCCTGAAACCCTGAGACCACAGTGTTCTAAATACATTTTGTAATTTACATTTAATAGAAAATTAAGGCATACGTGATATTTACAAACAGTGGAACACAAAACCTCTAACACATCAGTTCAATAATTATAAACAGATAAATGCTGAGACGTCATCACACTTGGAACAAGGTCCCTGCCCCAAATATGTAAAACTAAGACATACAGAAGCAAAACTATGACCCTAAATGCTTTCTGTATAACTAAACTAAGATCTTTCATTAAATATTGGTGCTGTTGTCTGCATTATTTCCAGCTGCTCTGTAGAATCATCTCTGCTAGTCTTTCGAGGCTTCTAGATTTTTAAGTACCTCTTGATTAAAAGGAATATAGCTTTAGCAATGTATAGGCATCAGAATCACATATATAATACTGCAATCCAAATCATTGGAGGTAAGAATTAAAGTTAAAATAATCTTACTTAATCATGCTTTGTTCAAACAATACATATACAAAATTATCATCGTTTCTAAGCTCTCCCATCAGTACAGAACCCATAGAGAAGACTGGATTCAGTTAACTCCTCTGTTTTCATGCAGTGAAAGCACAACAAAGCTACCACATTGGAATACAGGTTAAAATGCCAATATAAACGATCCCTAATGTCTAAATCTGACCTGACATTTCATGAGAATGCAGAATGGCATCTATGCTACTTCCTAACCAAGTTTACCCAACTCGTGTAAGAAAAAACTTAAAGTAAGTTGTTTTGATATATGTATATATTTTTTTAACTGTATGCTATAACATACTGCTTGTAAAAAGACATTATAGTTTCCCTTCAACTATATTCTTGAGAGAGACATGCTGAGACACTGCTAAGTCTTACACAGCAATGATTAATTCCTTCCACCCTGTAAGGTCATGCTGAGTAGTAACAGCTCCAGTGCAATGGATCTGTTGAACTGGTGACATGCTCAGTATTAATTAGCACAGTCGCTGCTTGGGCCTGCAAATCTCTGTGTAACCCATTTATTGCTAAAGATCAGCAAACCAGTATGGAAAGGTAGTAATTGATTGAAATCATTAACTGTATGGGCATGATCAGATTACATTTAGTATTGCAGAAACATGGTGGGGGGAGTAACAAAGTGGGTATCATGTTCTGACATAATTTGCAGATTTTCTTCTTTAATCTATACTCCCTGGGTGGCCATAAGTTTTGTTTTCTCTCTCATGGGGCTAAAATCCCAGATATGTAATCAGCATGTATAACTTCTGTTGGCATATTTGTGCATTCTAGCTGTTAGTGCCTTCATAAACACAGACATACTAAACATTTATAAAATAACAAGATAGAAAACAGAAGAAACAGCTAAATGTTTAAATATGGTTCTGTCATGTTCAAACGCATTCCATCTGAAATATATCACTATTCATGGGTCAGTGATAAGCAAAATAACTCCCACGTGCTTGTGCAGTTGACTTGTATTTTTAGAAAAAATTTTTTAAAAAAATATTGCAAAACAAAACATTTCCATGGTATTATTTCTATAAGATATAATGCAATGCTGCCATCACCAAAACACCTTGTGAAGAACTGCAGAACTATCTTCCTATGGGGGAAAAATGGATCACAATCCCCCTGCTGACATTGGGTTAGTTGACATCTCTGATTTTAGTGTCAGTTTCACAGAATTCATAATCCTTGGCATATGTTAATATATGCAGGATTGGGAATTGCCTGGCACCTTGAGATCCCATTTAAGCAGAAGTCACCGCATGTAAAGGGTTAAAGACAAGGTATGACCATGTTTGTCACTGAAAATATATTTTCCCAGTTTTCTAAGTCTTCCAAGAGGTGCGGTAGGGCTTTTGTTTTGCAATACATTCTAAAGGGTCTAAGTTAACTGCTGAATACTTCAAAAGAATCACACTTAATTATACCTAATTATGCTTTGAATCCATATTTTGTGAATATGCCCTAGTAATGAAGCCTCCATAAAAATATTTAGCATACAGAAGCAAATTTTCATAACAAAACTGACAAAACTGCATATTTGTGGAACAAAATGTTGTTGTTCTTTTGTCCATAGTTTTAAGGTCACATGTGTTATGGTGACATCCTTAATAGTAATGTGTTCACACTAACCCACCATGGGGGACTGATTTACAAACAAACCGTAAGTGTTAAATAGCACAATTTCTGTTGCCAATAGCAACCAGTTACCAATTCGTTTTTAACAGCCGACTACAAGATAGAAATGAAAGCAAAATTCTGATTAGTTGTTTTTGACAAATGCACTTATGCAGGTTAGCAACTGAGTTAGTAAGTGATCCCATGTGTGGGCTGGGGAGATTCTGATTGTGCTGTGGTGGTTCTAAAAATGACATGTGCTTATAATATATATACGGAAATAAGAAATATTATAAATATAACCCTTATTTGGTTACTGTCTCTTTAAATGGCAATTACCCCATGGTAATCCAGGGCCCTGAATTCCTTTTGTGAATGAAAAGTACTGAGAACTGGGATTTAGTGCAGTGCCTCCACCTAGGAAACACTGAGGCACACACCACAGGGGGTTCCACTAGGAAATACAAAACACAAGTTTGCAAATGAAACAAATATATATTTTTGTAAAACAGTAGTGAAAGAACTTGGGCAATTGAATACACAATGCACTCCTGCATTGGGGACATGTGGGACCTACCTAACTCACTATTAGGTATCTGATTGTTTCTCCAACACAGTCCTTTTTATTTTCAAAGTCCCAATCCTCTGGAAGGGGTTAATAACCACACAGTTCAGTCAAATGGAATGTCCCATCCCCAGAGCTCTTATATCCCAGGTAACGCTACCTTTCTCAAAAGTACCTTTCCCTTTTGGAATTTAACAGCTGATCCCACATAGCATATCCTTGCCACTATCATCCCTTCGGTGGCTCACACAATGGGGTGCTCTCAGAGGCAGTCACACTGGAGATTACAGGCAGCTGTAAATCTCACCAGTGGCACCTTTCGCCTCCTGAGTCTCTAGCAGCATGGCAGGGAACAGAATGGTCTCTCTCTGTACTTCCACAGATGCAGAACTCTCAAGCAAAACTGCATAGCATGAAACAGCAGCTTCTCTGCTCACTTTGACAGTATCACACCAACTGGTTCTGGCTGGATGCTGCAGCAGGGGCAGTTTTATAACCTCTCTCTCGTAACCCCTTGCAATTGGCTCCAAACCTAGGCTCTTCCTGGATCCTCCTCTTTTTCCCAGACGGCCTCTGGGGCTTCCAGACACTCAGTCACTCCCCTGCCTGTAACTAGGCTCAGTGATGTCACAGGCAGAACAGGAGGAAGGCATGTCTGATCCCCTACACAAATATAATCAATTAAAAATTCAGACCCATTTCTGAAATAATCAAGTTAATCTTCAATATCCCCCTCTCCGCATCTCTGTAAGGATACCTGGTGGACATTGGGGCAGCTAGGACGCCTGCAGCTCTCCCTGCAGGGATACCCACAGCAACCTGTCATCTTCTCCTTGACATTCACATCAAACGATCTAACGCACATCCTTTTTTATTCGGCACACCGTGTGACGTCATCGCGCTGGAGTGAAATTAAAATATTTAAAGGTTCCACAACCTAATTTCCATTGTCCAACGTAGGTCTATTTCCTGATAGGTCCTGGGTGTGATTATCAGTTATTTGACCCCTGCCTGCCCCTGACTTCTGCTAGTTCACTGCCTGTACCGACCTTTGACTGTTACTGACCATTCTCTCGTATCCTGACTTTCTTCCTTTCTGTTTGGTTTTGACCCCAGCCTCTCTCTTGACTACACTACCAATTCCCTGTCCCTCCTTTAACAAGTTATTGTTCCCCTGTCTGCCCAGAACTCCTTTGGTCCTCTCACTTTAAGACCTGGCAGCATCCTAGAAGCGGAGGGTTCCTCCCATAGTGAAAGGCCGTTGCTATAGTCAAAAGCGTGAGCCACGACTGGGACCTTGGAGTTTGATCTGGGTTTTGGGATTCCTTATGTGACAATCTAATTTTATTCATGCTGGAGTTGGGATTCTGATCTTGAATGACAGATCTATAATATCTTTTAGTGGGACTCCTTTCGTCCAGAATATGTATTAGAGCTCACTCTTTTAAAATCCCCAAAATTCTCAGATTTGGTTTGTGCTGGAGTTGGTTTGTGCTGGAGTGAGTTTTAATACATCTGCTAGAAAAGGAGCACCCTTAAAAGATATATTGGATCTTACTGTCAGTCAAAATCTGACACCCAACTCCTGCATGAAGAGATAGTGAAAATAAACTTGATTATCTCAACTGTACAGAATTTTTAATTGATTATATTTAGAAAATTCTTCTTTCAGAATTATAACGCTAATATTAAATTTTCATTCCTTTAAGAAAAAAGATTTCTTCCCAACTGTATAAAAAATGAATTAATAATATAACATTGGTACTGTGGGGCCTTTGAAATTTGCCTATATTTTGACATAACTGAACTTCAAAAACACGTATATAAAGATTTGGCCAACAAAATGCATATGTACTGTACAATAATATCTTAAAACCCTTTGTTGTTAAAGGAGAACGCCACAAAAACATAACAAGCTTTTTGGAAAGTAAATATACTGTAATTTCAAGTAACTTTGCAATATACATCAATTAAAAAATTGACAGTTCCCTAAGCCTAGCCCTCTGCTCTTCTGCTGATCTTTCTGGCTACTTTGCTGAGTTGGCTGACTACTGTTACTTTGTATCAACAGCCAGCTGTCCTTAGACTGCATCCTCCAAACCACACAATTCCCTGCACATGTGATTTCAATAAGGAATGGAACATCACAGTGCAATGCATTGTGGATTATGTAGTTCCAGCATGCTGTCTGTAAGCTGTGGAGAAGTTGTTAGAATTTATAATGTAACCCCTTTTTTGGTCACCCCCCTGTGCCAAAGGTCATACAACATACATTTCTTATCGATGCAGTTCCTGAGTCCCCTTTGCTAAGTGAAAGATACTGGGAAACTCCTCTCTGGCAGTGCCTTCATCTAATGGGATCTGGGAATACACCTGAGGGTGGCCTCATTAGGAAAACATTCAAATCACACAGAGCTGGAGCAGGCATCCACAGCGATGACATCCTTTATTCAAGCACCTTGTAGCTTCCTTTATGAACTGTAGCTCCCAACACTGTATATAGTGCAAGCATTCCAAGTCCAGATTCTGGAATCAGGGGCTCCTGACCCTTCTGGTCTAGCTCCCAGCCTCAGAAGCCTCCTGCCAATACATCTTTGCAGCTGAAATCACTATCTCCTCTATGAAGTATCCAGCTAATCTCTGCTGTCAGAGCACATGGCTCTTCTTTTTATAGTGGTGCAGCAGCGACACCTAGTGACTTCCTTTAGTATAGGCCATGCTGCACCAACACAAGGGCTCTGGCCCCTGCCAAGCCCCTAGGAAACCCTGTAGCTACAGTCCAAGCAGGGGGTTTCCAGCCATGTGGCTCAAACCATAGGGGAATTAACCCTACAGGTCCCTACAGTAACATCAGTGTTTAGTCCCTCCTTCCCTGCCAGGATTTCAAGTGATGCAGAAAGAGAAGAACTGTTAAACAGCTGGATTTCAGCATAACAAATTGTATGTATTCATACTTTTTGAAGAAACAGGTATCTGTGATTGGTATATTGGGGGCCTCTTTATCAAATTTTGGTTTGAAAGCCAGAGTTCCCCTTTAAACCCTGGTATTACAAGAACCCCTAAATTCATCTCAAACAAGCATTCATGTAGCATGTTTCTATTTAGCATCTATATGTAGCTACCTGGCTTGTTTGCCCCTATGTTCTTTGTGAGTTCTTATCTGATATTTTTTTGCTTATAGGCTCACATTCTATCCAAAACTCCCTGGCTAGATTTCACATATCACTATTTATTTCTCTTAATACTTTAGTGTAATCTCCAAACACAACCTCTGAGTTTGTGAATAAGCACTCTCTGAACTTTCAGGACTTGTGAACTTCCTCAAGAACAATTCTTAGGGTTTGATGTTCCTATGAAGGTCATACTGTATATAATCATATACAGCAGTGGCATGGAGGAGGATTACCAGCCAATCTGCCCAAATAAATATCAGAACAGGAATGGTAAAATTCTTATGGCAGGGAGCACAGTCATCCTGTCCCTTACCAGCTGAGGTACCTGGCGTTGCTCTGAAATTTAATTAAAACCCATGATTTTTCATGTAAACCGATGGTAAATTGAATGCAAGCTTTTGGAGGTGGGGTATTCATTAAAAAAAACAGTAGTCATTGACCTCCTCCTACATAAGAGTCTTGTTGCTTTCCATGTCCAAATGAATGCAATGTGTTAGCATGATATAGCACTACAGGCAAGGGCCTGGGGACTAAGGGTATGATTAGAACCATTGGGGACTTTTTGAGAAAGACATCTTTTTTGCC
This sequence comes from Xenopus petersii, assembly GCA_038501925.1. Taxonomy (NCBI): domain Eukaryota; kingdom Metazoa; phylum Chordata; class Amphibia; order Anura; family Pipidae; genus Xenopus; species Xenopus petersii. Next base: position 53,442,520 of record CM076678.1, on the reverse strand, counting down.
TTTCAACGGTTTTAGCTATTGCTGGTCCTGGCTAATTCTCATTCCTTACAAGTATAGCCTTGTAGCTCAGACCAGGCAAACTGTAGATGACACAACCACAAAAGGTAAATACAATTTAGGCTGCACTTATTACCCCAAAAGCAAAGCAATAGACAGTGCTGAGTCATAGCTGCTGCAAAAGCTGCTTTGTTATCAAAAATACCCAGTGGCCAAAATCTTTGCACAAATTATAAACTCTTAAATGGTACCCAAAGCTGTGGGCATTTCTATCTTGAGAACTGTGTTTTGAAAATTGTAAAACCAGAACTGATGCCAAGGTACAGAAATTAGAATAGCGCATACCAAACTCCTACACTTGGCATCTAACACAAACGTGTAACAAGGTGTTTGATGAAAGAGTAGCCTGCTCTGGCACAATATCAGACAAACAAGAAAGTAAACAGTATAGACAAGACAATCAAAGGATATAAGAGTAATCCTTCTTAGCAATACCTTCCAAATAGTGGTCTGCTTCCAAACAGTGAGCGTTGAGATAAAACAGAAAAATCTAAATAAAATCGTTAGCATCTTGCTCTGAATAAAGAACACCTACAATACATACCTTATTTTTAAGATATTGAAAAATTTAGCAGACTATAAAGCACAGGTAATGTTTGACTTAACTTGGGACTCCCAAAGCCCAGTTAGAAGAAGAGCATGTGCATGTGATGGTCCAGGCAGATGTAAATTGGTGGTGGTGTATAAGGCTACATTGTAAACTCTTTATGGCAGGAATATACTTTGGGCAACTAGGGCATTTCATGGCATGTACCTGTACTCCAATTTAGATTCTGCAATGTTGGCTATACCACATTTACAGAGTCTGAATCTGACTCACAGTTGTGTTGGGAAATACCTGCCACAACTACTCAACGTACATCCATGCTTAAGGGAACTTAGAGACTTTTATAATAACCAGGAGGAGGGTCACATGGTCCTAGTGCTAATGCTCTCCCACTGCCATTGTCTCAAGGACACACCAATCTTGCATGCACATTCCTTATCGCACTAGTGTAGTGGTTACCAAACTGAAGGGCTGTGATAAAATTTGAAGAAAATGCCTGTTTTCTTCTCCCAGTAGTCTGGAATGCTGACAGTCTGTCAGTAACTGTGAGATTTGGGGTGAATGCTTATATGGCTTAGATAGTTTTGCAACTAACATTATTATAGGTTAAGGGGTCTGTGGCATTTCATGTAATCCTGAAGTGGCTTTCACTTTTTTTGTAATTATATTCTATATTTTTATGGCTGTAAAAGGTTTGATGATCCTTTTTAGAAGTTATTTTTGCATTTGAAAGAAACTAACCAATAAGCATTTATTATTTTTGTACAACCTAAATCCATATTAAGAAGGACCAGTTTGTGAACAATTACCATTAATTCATTAGTCCCATTTACACTTACGTTAACTGTTTAATTTTTTTAAAATACAAAAGCATTTTTGTTAGGGCTTTACTTTATAAACATTTATTGAGTCTGCATTTCTCCAAGTTATTTCCTTGGGTTTGAATAGAGAACTGATAGATGTCTATTTCTCCTTTTTATAATAGCATCATTTTCAAGGGATTTTTTACCAGGAAGCTGTACTCATTATGTACACTTTCATAGAGAATACGTTCTAAACAGAAAAGTGTCACATTTACTTCTGGAGGATTAAGCAGTATGCTGCATGAAAAAATATCTGTTGCGTGATCGTCATTGTTCCAAACCTTTATGCCACCTGCAGCAGAAATGCAAATTCTGCTCACTAAAATTCTTTTCCATAAAAAACTGGTTCTTATGAATAAGTATAAGCTTAACTTTTGCACTATTTAAGGTATGGATAACAGCATTTTCCTTTTTCGACAGAGTCAATATGGTATTTTGATTTTGTACCTGAGTAATTGTCATATATTGGCGACAATTAAATAGTCACTAGATGTCCCTAGAGACAATCTATGGTGGTGATTCTATATCGTGGGATTTGTCACAATTTTTTTAATCTGCATGGAAGTATTGCAATGCTTTTACTTCACCCTGTAGTTTATAGTTATTAAAAGCTATGGAAAGGGAATTGTGTGCAATTATGAAGTTGAGATTTAGGGAAGTTTATATTCTTCCACACTTTATTAATATCATCCACTGAAGGGCAGCATGTAGTCCTGTATATTTTGTTGATGTACAACTTTCAAGATTCCCAGTAAGGTGGTCTGTAGGTTTTCCATATCAAGTTCATATATCTCCTATATTATCTGACATGGCCTTAGCCAGAATTATTTAAAGAGGTTTACTTTTCTTATAAACACATAAATGCCTTTTATTCTCAAAAGAAATGGGGCTGCAATGTTGCAGGTACTTTTTTCAAAGGCTATTGCCACTGTAGCACCACTGTCTCCACTGCCACATATAAGCAGTGATAGATCAGCACTACCAGATCTGATTTGTTCTGCAGGTAAAAATTTTTGTTGGGTAATGCAAGTGTCTCCCAGAAATAGCAGTTCTTACATATAATTATCTGCTGCTTCCAGCTAATACATAGATTCCAATTCCATTAGAGTGGCATTGAAGTGCCTTCTATTATCTGCTCCATGTATCTTGTACTGTGCCTAGAAGAATATAAGTTCATGGTGAAGCTGACCTTCATGAACTCAATCAATATTAAATAAACAGAATGCATCTGCCCTTCTGTAACAAGCATCTGGGAAAGCATAACTACTTGGCAGAATTGTTAAACTGGGCAAAAGACATTAGTGATCAATGTGACAAGTGTGAACCTTGAATCACTGTTAAAGTTTTTGCTTGGCTGCACTTGAACTATTGTGGTTACACAACAACACTGCAATGTCCATTTATCAACATTAACATTTTAGTGGTTTTAGAGGTCATTGAAACCACAAAACAAAATTTCTCTAAAACCACTAATGCCATGTAATTTACAAAAAAATATAAAAAGCACAAATGAAAAAAAAAACCCCCACAGACCAAGCCAATAATTTTTTGTGCAATTACAAGCAACAGAAACCCCACTTAAACATCTAAGAGCCTGAATTAAAGAAAAATGGTACCATTAGATAAGGACAGCTCCCATCAACTTTTATTTCACCCCGACAGCTTTTAGATCGTAACATTTGTATTCAAGTTTTTCATGGTTGTAACGTTTAATAAATTAAAACATTTTGTGGTTTAAAGTAATCGGAAAAAAACTTTTTAGAACTAAAAACATGATTCGATAAAACAAAACCTGCCACTAACCATTCAGATCAAATAAAGTTCTGCCCCTGACAGCAATCGTACGAAAGTTATGTCCGACAAATCTGGTCTCCCACTGTTTTTTCAGATCGGCAATACATACAGAGATATTATTGCCAGCTGACAGAAAATTTCTAACCTGTCCAATCATCTAAACGACCAATCGCCATGGCACAAAAAATGTTGGGACACGCCCCACACGGCTGAAAATCGTACGAAACGAAGACTCGTACGATCAAATCTTTGCATCTATGGCTTTAGGGATCACTTCTGTACATGTGTACATAACAGACAGCCAGTCACTTGAACAGGGATACTGAGATGTTTTTGGCGTCTAATGTTTAATTTTTTAATTTTTAAACCTATTATATTCTACATGAAATTTCTGGCTCAACTCACTTTTGTTTTTTTTAATTATAACAAATACATAATATCCACATTGTTGTACACATTAGTTGGAGGAAGACAGAACCCCTATGGTACCCATGGTAATTATTGGTGCTCTTTTTATATAGGAAATGTGTGCCTAAGCTCTTCTAATAGTAATTTTAGTGTTATAATGTGTGTCGGTTGTAGTGAGGGGTTAGTGTCAGTGTTTTCCTTTATCCTAAAGGCTCAACTCACTTTGAAGCTTGAAAAGTTCCCTTGCTGTTTGCTTACACAGAATAAAACCAGGCAGCAAGAATAATAAAATAATGCCCATTCTATTTATGAACTTTCTTCCCTGTTAAAGGGGTGGTTCACTTTTAAGTTACTTTCATATGTTACTGAATGGCTAATTCTAAGCAACTTTTCAATTGTATTATTCTCTATAGTTTTCTTCTTATTCTTTCCAGCTTTCAAATAGGGTCACTGACCCCATCTAAAAAAACACAAATGCTCTGTAAGGCTACAAATGTTATTGATACTTTTTATAACTCATATTTCTATGCAGACCCTCTTCTATTCATATTCCAGTCTCTTCTTCAAATCAATGCATGGTTGCTAGGGTAATTTGGACCTTAGCAGCTACATTGCTGAAATTGCAAACTGGAAATTGCAAACTGGAGAACTGCTGAATAAAAAGCTAAATAACTCAAAAAACACAAATAATAAGAAACTAAAACAGATTGAAAATTGTCTCAGTATATCACGGTCTGCATCTTACTAAAAGTTTGGTGAACAACCCCTTTAATCACATTGGTAATAAAAAAATTCTCTCCGGAATCATGTCATATCTGTATCCATCTGTCTGCTCAATTAACATGGAATGTTAAAGTTCTATATAAGCACAGAAGGACACAGGAAAATGTTACCTGAGAACTAGAACGTATCCCTACTGCTGGTACATTTTGTACAACAGCATTCTCTTTTATATTAAAACAACTCCCAATGTAATCTTACAGGATAAAGGAGAGCTCATTATATATTAAGAGAAATACTCCCATGCATTTTACATGTTAGGTTGCTGTTCTAAAACCCAGCAGGAAATGAGGCATAGAACAACAACATTATTAAGTACTGCATTTCCCTAATTACAGAAATATTATCACCACAGAGGCGAAGTAATAAAGTGATTTATTTCTTTGTGCTGCCTGTTCCCAACACAAAGAGTCAGCTCTCAGCTTTGTGCCACCCTCTGCCAACCTGAATTTGCCTCCTCCATCTACAATATATATGCCAACTATTCTGTACAGCTTAACATTTTCACTGTACGCACATACAAAATCATTTGTTTGGCCGAGGCCCATAGCAGCAATCTCAGTTATATAGAGGCTCTGCTTCAAATCTGTTTTTGGACAATTCAGTCTGTCGTGCTCTAGGTAGGGAAATGTCCATTAATCCATTAATAATATGTATTACAATTAAAGCTTACTTCTGCAAAGGAGGGAGATCATTGGAATAGAAAAACTCTGTTTAACACATTTTGTGATGCATAACTACTTTGCCTTTGACAAAATGACTAAACTTCATGAAAAATATAAATAAAAGCCTGCTTTTATTAGTGTAATATCTAGGCCTAGAAAAGATCAACAGATATCTGTGGCAGTTGTTTTTATCCAAATTTATTTTCATGTCACTTGTTGATTATTTTAAATTGGCAGATAACTGTAATCCCCTCACACCGGTAACCAGAAATCATCCAATTTAGTATCTAGAGAAACAGAATTGTAATTGAGCTTCAGACTGCCCTACCCTTGAACTCCTACAATGCAGGGAAATAATGGATGGAATAAATAAAACATCTAATAATGGTTTGTTGCAGTGCTTCTTGTATTTCCAAAAGTTGATAGAGTCAAGGCAAATTATGACAAACTATAACAATTGTGAAATGGAAACATCTAATAATGGTTTGTTGCAGTGCTTCTTGTGTTTCCAAAAGTTGATAGAGTCAAGGCAAATTATGACAAACTATAACAATTGTGAAATGGAGGTTAAGCTAGAAATGGAGGTTAAGCTGTTATAGGCATGTAATCTCAGAATTTAACTAGCCATGTCATTCTGTGCCATAAGGAAAAAAGAATGAGAAATCAAGCCTGACCACCATAATTTTTCCAGTAACTCACACAGAGACTGAACACCTTATTACTCATGATTTTTTAAAACATTTTATTGCATGTCATTACAAGATGCTAGAAACAACATTACAACTCTTAATCACACGTAAAAGCTATGCAATTATTTAAAAGTGCGGATAGAAATATATTGTAAGTACCTTAAAAAATTAAGCAGAAGCATCAATAAAAAGTGACGGTTCTATCAAGTTCTTTCCAATATAATTTGTCCAACTTAAGAGTAAAACAGGAGAGAGAGTTGCTGTTTTCAGGGATTGTAAATAATTTACAAAAAAAACTAAATGATCAGCAATGATTCCCATTACCTTGTAAGTATATATCTCTCATTGATGACCTGCTGGGGGCTCAACAAACAAAAATAATCCACCCTGGGGAATATTGAAATAAGCAAGTTGTAAGTGCAATTGGACCCTTTAGTACTTATATTCAATTAATACATTCAGAATTTAGTTACTGGCAAGACTTCTGCATATCACACAATAAATATTAAAATGTTTAAAAACTAGGTTTCTAAGAAACAGTGAACCTTTTTATTAAAAACATTTATTTAGTGATAATTCTTATTAAAATGAATCAGTTTGGCTATGCATTCCAATTCAGTAATAGTACCGTATATTGCTTTAAAACAAATATCAATTTATTAACATTATGATGTATACTGTAGTTCAGCAACAATCCCCCACATAAAAATGATATAACACCATTTCTTCCTACAGAACTTTGTCTAAGTTCTGTGGGAAGAAATTATGTAATTGGCCCCTTGGTGTATATAATAGAATGTAAGTGTGGATATAGGTATATAGGGAAAGATGACAGAACTGTAACAAGTAATAAGGATATACTGTATTTAGCTGGTGCCATAAAATTCTCTCCTGCAGAACTTTGTTTAAGAGGGGGGTGGGCTTAATTCTATGCATTCAATAAGTGATCTATAGCACACTTTACAAAGCACTAAGGATATCAAATTTTGAATACTACCATCTATTATATATTATATATTTATTGTATGATATGCAGTAGATTGGCCAGTCACTAACTGTTTAATGTATTAATTCAGTGTGAATATTAAAAGGTCCAATTGCACTCTCAAATCGATTTTGCATAATTGTTTTACATATACCATAATACCGATTGTTTTATAGTCTGGAAATACAGATCTATCCAATGCAAACCCTTTAACATTAACTTGTCTTTGGTTTCCTTGACTACGGACATCTATGAATTGGAAAGTAGTTGACAGTTATAGTGAAAATATATTATTATTATCATTATTATTATTATTAAAGTTTCAACACAGTGGAAAATAATCTTTGGCTTCAATCAAATTGAATATCAAGAGTTATTGAAGGTATGTGTAAACACAAAGCAAACATGAATAGCAGTAGGCAACATATTACATTTATAATGATAGTACAGAGAGTAAATGTTCAGAGCAAACACGACATGGGAAGAAATTAGTACAGCAGGAGCATGACTAGATAGAAACACAAAAGTCAGTGGATGAATAAGATATATTGTAGCAGCAGGTAATGAGTGGAGAGAATTTATCAGTTAGTAAAAAGAAGAAAGTAATAGAATTGGAAGGAGCAAAGGGAACTGAGGAATAAGCAGAAGCAGAAAACGTGGAAAGAGAGTGTAAAAGAACAGAATGTTATGGTTTCTTCAGAAGCAATGGATCTGGCAAACTTTAGCTTTTTACTTGAAACCAGGTCAGTAGGAGATTAAAGTTGGATAAAAACAAAGCCCAGCTTGTCTTTAGGCAGAATATTTTTGTGATATTGGGTATTGGTTCCATGAAGTTTAAAAGGACAAGTAGTGTCAGAATGGATCAGGACTGGAGCAGGGCTAAAGGACTCCATGGAAGGGTGAAATAGCTTTAAGTCCCATAGGAGTGGGCCAATAAACTGCAGAAACTTTGGCTGGCTCCATCTCAAAGCCTAAAAAAGGAATCTTAAGCATGGGATAATTTTCACATTATTAGCATAAACATTGTTCTCTGTCACGTGTTATATGAATTGCTTATGATCTTGCCAAGATAGAAAAAAAATTAGGATAGCAACACTTAAAGGAATTCTTCAGTGTAAAAATAAAAACTGGGTACATTGATAGGCTGTGCAAAATAAAACATGTTTCTAATATCGTTAGTTAGGCAAGAATGTGATGTATAAAAGGTGGAGTGACTGGATGTCAATGACATAATAGCCAGAACACTACTTCCTGCTTTTCAGCTCTCTTGGTTAACACTGACTGGTTACCCTGGTTTCCAGGCAGTAATCAATCAGAGACTTGAGAGGGGGCACATGGGTTATATCTGTTGCTTTTGAATCTGAGTTGAATGCTAAGGATCAATTACAAACTCACTGAACAGGTATGTACCATGTGGCCCCCCTTCAAGTCGCTGACTAGCTCAGAGTTATAGAGCTGAAAAGCAGGTTTGTGTTCTGGCTACTTTCCAGTCACTCCAACATTTTTGGCTATAACTATATTAGAAACATTTTTTATTTTGCACAGGCTATCTATTTACACAGATTTTATTTTCACACTGAACTGTTCCTTTTAGAATTTCTTGAAGTGGAAAACAACAGGGGCATTGAATACCCCAAAAGGTATAATCAGGTACTTGTAATGGCCATCGCAAGTGTTGAATGCTGTTTTCCACATCACACTGCCAGATACGTATGAGACCATACACACCTCAAATATCCAGTTAAGTGAAATTCTAACATCTCTTCACGCTATTGAAAAGTTTAGGAACAAAATGAAACGGGTAAGGATTCTCAATGGTGAATTTATTCAGGCCTTGATAATTGATACATGGTCGAAGACCCACATATTTCTTCTAAACTAAAAGAAGGGAGTGAAGTAGATTTTCTTATGAAGCCTTTGGGAAAATTCTCTTCAATAGAATTTTTCGTGGCTTATGTCTCAGACACTGATAAAGGTTAGGTTTTGCCTCTACGGGGTTCAGTACCAGGAATGAGATTAAAGGAGTAGTCATAAGGTCTGTGCGTAGGAAGGATCTCAGAGTTTTCAGTAAAAACTCTGTAACAGGAGAACAGATACAGAAGAGTCAGAATCTGGACTGATATAATTATGTTACTGTTACCATTGGATGTCCTTGAATAATTGGAGTAACTAGACATTTGATGATTTTTGTGTAGCTCCAGAATCCAGGAATACTTGGCAAGTGAAGGACTTAAATGAAATGCCTTTTTTATTTTTTATCTCGATACAGCTTACTAGAGTCCTCATTCAGTGGGGGCCAAGTTGCTAACTAATTTTTAAGATCTTTGTTTTGGCATTGCCGGAAGGCCACTACAAGCGTTCCATTATTCCAATGCACCTCAGCAGCTATAGTGCAAAATTTAATGGCACATTTAGTGCTAGAGAGTGATCCCTGGGTAATTTTGGTAAGAACTGACGTTGCAAGACAAAGGCAAGGAGACCTGTGGCAGGACTGAAAGCAATCTGCACACCATGGAGACTCACCTAAGAAAACAAAGTACAGACAGGGGTTATGTTAAAATCATGGTTGTGGATGGGCAGGGCAGGTGGCTACATCAAGAACAGAGTTTAGGCAGAAATCAAAACTACAGAGTCAACAAGCTGAAGCAAGGAACTGAGGAAATCAGAGCCAGCTTGGGCAATATGCACAGAATGGGGATTTAATTGAAAAGGTCACCAAGAGGATTTGCGTGAAAGGAAGTGATAAAACAATGTGAGAATGCTCACCACAGTCAAGACACACACATGCTACAGAACCTTGGATGGGTACATCAAGAAGTAGGAGGGCACATGAGCACCCAAAACACTCAGACAGCAATATCTTTATAGAAACATGTAAAGAAAAGCAATATGAAAATAATATTTATATCTTTTAAAAATTCCAATAGATAAATACAAATAGAAAATAAATAGACATAGGGGCCGATTCACGAATTTCGGGTGAAGGATTAGAATAAAAAAAAATTCGAATTTCGAAGTATTTTTTGGGTACTTCGACCATCGAATTGGTTAAATTCGATCGAATTCAGTCGAATTCGAACGATTAGAAGTAAAAATCGTTCGACTATTCGACCATTCGATAGTCGAAGTACTGTCCCTTTAAAAAAAACTTCAACCCCCTACTTCGGCAGCTAAAAGTTACCGAAGTCAATGTTAGCCTATGGGGAAGGTCCCCATAGGCTTGCCTGTGATTTTTTGATCGAAGGATTTTCCTTCGATCGTTGGATTAAAATCCTTCGAATCGTTCGATTCGAAGGATTTAATCGTTCGATCAAACGAAAAATCCTTCGATCGATCGATCGCAGGATTTGCGCAAAATCGTTCGACTTCGATATTCAAAGTCGTACGATTTTAGTTCCCAGTCGAATATCGAGGGTTAATTAACCCTCGATATTCGACCCTTCGTGAATCGGCCCCTTAATCCTATTAGAGCAAGATCTGGAAGTATTTTTAGAAGCAGTGTGACTCTGTCATTTAGGAAGGCATGTGGTTGATGGAGCAATGTAATGAGCCTGTCTGTATGATCCCAATGGGTGGATACAGACGGTAGTGAAGACACTTGTTCCGCTTACAGGAAAACAGAGCTGCAGCTACATCATTACACAGCACACATTTCTCTTAGTCTTCTAACCTAACACTTATTTCCTTATCCTCTATTGAGACAAGAGATTTACTTCCTAAGAGCTTAGGTTGTTTGACTATTTTGGAAATCTGCTATACCGGAGCTAGGTGTTTGGGTGTGTACTGAAATACAGTAGACTCACAAAATTCCCTGAGATTCCGAGATACTATGACACAATTAAAAGCATATATTTACATGTCTGCATGTGGACACTGAGGACAGGGAGTCTTCAATTATATATCGATTATATATCATGTGATGTGAATATCATGTGAACAAGCCTATTAGATCCTATTTACTACAAATATTTCCCACATAGGTATCTATGAATTCACACACATGTGAACAAGCCAATTGGATCCCATTGATTAAAAACTGTATTTCACACGTAGCTATCTGGGAAATACATTTCTATTTCACATATGGCAGTTTACATAAATAATCTTGTATACCTGGAGATATTATTCCAGGTATCTATTGATGCCAATATAGATTTTTTTTTTGCATTGACTTCTTACGTATTTGTACTTGTATTACTTGTGCAGATATTATTAGTGGTGCTCTTTCCCTTATTTTAGTAGGTTTTATTCTTGTGGTAGACTTTCAACTACCCATGAAAATAGAAGCTGCCAGCCTGCCACATTAGATGATATGTTCCTGCTACTCCTATTTATTATTTAATTTATATGAATTAAACTTAACTTACACTTAATTATATATTTCCATGTGTTCAGTATGAACATATGATTATGTTGGGATGCAGCTTACAAAATATATGGAAATACTCTGGAGTCAGCCAAGTGAAACATCAAATGGATAATCTTTTAACAAATTCACTCTGCTGAGCGGCCAGAACAATTTAACAATCATCCCTATGGTTTCAATCAGCAATTCCAGGTATTCTATCTAAAGTCAGTTATTGTACCCTAGAAAATATATTGTATTCACAGAAACACCGAATTGTTTGGAGTTTTCCACAAAAACTACAATATTTTCATAGTTTTTTGATCCTAATCCTGAAATCATCGGATATCGATATGGACATCAGCGCAGACACTGGGACTTTCCCCATTGACTTATACAGGACCTCCAGAGCTTTTAGATGCCGGGTTTTCGGATTCTGAGTTTTCATACTACTGGACTTTAATAAATTCCAAAAAATTCGGATTTTTCGGATTTCGGGTATTCAGAGCTTAATAAATAAACCCTACATGTGCACATACATAACACTGACTTCATTATATCTCCTCACAACCTCTACAAAGCAACACAATAGTGTTCTACATAAGTACCTCCATAAAACACCAAGGCTAAACAATTGGCTAGGGCTAATTCACAGAACCTTAAAGGAACTGTTCAGTGTAAACATAAAAACTGGTTAAATATATATTATATTTTTGGCTAACTAACTATATTAGAAACATTTTTTATTTTGCACAGCCTATCTATTTACACAGTTTTTCTTTTCACACTGAACTATTCCTTTAACTATTTACTGTGGTTTCATGTCTCAGGTTCCAGACCTGCCTCTTGATTCCTCTGTAAAAGAAACAAATGTACTATAGATCTCTATATGGTCCCAGGAGTTTCCTGTTTCTTCTGTAATACTAGGGCTTCCCTGAACAATCCTATCACTAGTATGGCTGCCATCTCTCCCTTTTCTCTAGGAACTTTACACCCAAGGAAACAGACTAATTATTGCAGCCATTTTACTTACTGTAATTTCTACACACTTAAAAATTAAATTTTATACTTGTTTATTTACACTTTTATACATAGCTTGGCACAAGGGCTTCCCCAAACAACCTCATACAAAATATAAATCACTAGTGGGGCTACCAGCAAGCATTTCTCCCACTAACCCATTTCTCTCAAGGGGCTTTAAACCTGAGGAAGAACATGTATTTATTAGTGCTGCCATTTTACCTCTTGTTATTTTTTACTATGTTTATATACACTTGATACCAAGCTTTGCACTGGGCAATTAACCAGCTCATTTGTGCCAGTAGATATGAAAATATTATAATTATATACAGTAATGACATTTCACAATATACTTCTGTTATGCAAAACATAATTACATTTACTTTTATAAAATGACTCCCAAAGCTAATATAGCTGAGTTTTATTACAATGTTTTTTCCTTACCACTCCATGCATTACTATTTTATTCCTGAGCTTTTTATTGCATCACTGCATGCGTTATGTTCTACATTATGCTATAGCCCTTTTATTTGGAGATTCTACATGATGTTCTAAGGCTCTGAATGGTTTTATATCATAATGCTTGATGTTGCCGGTATGTTCAGTGGATCATTATATAGAATTTCAACTAATTGGCTCCTTCAGTGGGATAAGAGTTCTCTCATCCGTCATTGTATTGCTCAGCAAGGACTTTGTTTTGTCAGGTTTCTTCTATCTCCCATTGCTGTCAGTGGGAGTTAATGGCAGTGGATTGTGCAAGCTACAGTTCTTTAGTTCTCATTTAGCATAAGGCTTTAGACACCTCTAAGTGTTATTACATGGCATTCGATGGCACAAAATTGTGTGGTTGACACCTGTAATTCCTTGCTTAGTAGGTATCAAGTGGAACAAAACCTTTAGCCTCATATTTAGATTTCAGTAGTCTCTGCACATGGGTAGGCCCCACAGTAGTGCTGAACCAGTGGTAGCTCTGCCCCTGAATACCTTTTTTGTTGTATTGTATGCTGTAACATAGGTCTTGGACTTTTTAATAGGGATGGCGCGAACTGTTCGCCGGCGAACTTGTTCGCGCGAACATCGGGTGTTCGCGCTCGCCGGAAGTTCGCGAACGTCGCGCGACGTTCGCCATTTTGGGTTCGCCATTGTTGGCGCTTTTTTTTGCCCTCTCACCCCAGACCAGCAGGTACATGGCAGCCAATCAGGAAGCTCTCCCCTGGACCACTCCCCTTCCCTATAAAAACCGAAGCCCTGCAGCGTTTTTTCACTCTGCCTGTGTGTGCTGAAGAGATAGTGTAGGGAGAGAGCTGCTGCCTGTTAGTGATTTCAGGGACAGTTGAAAGTTTGCTGGCTAGTAATCGTTTTGATACTGCTCTGTTATTGGAGGGACAGAAGTCTGCAGGGGTTTGAGGGACATTTAAGCTTAGGTAGCTTTGCTGGCTAGTAATCTACCTTCTACTGCAGTGCTCTGTATGTAGCTGCAGTGGGCAGCTGTCCTGCTTCTGATCTCATCTGCTGACTGCTGCAATAACAGTAGTCCTTGTAAGGACTGCTTTTATTTATTTTTTTGTTCCAATACAGAGCAGTATCAAGCAGATTACTAGCCAGCAAACTTACTATCATCTGTCCCTGAAATCACTAACAGCTCTCCCCCTACACTATCTCTTCCAAGCACACACAGGCAGATTTTTCAGATACATTTTTGCCCTTGATCCCCCTCTGGCATGCCACTGTCCAGGTCGTTGCACCCTTTAAACAACTTTAAAATCATTTTTCTGGCCAGAAATGTCTTTTTTAGATGTTAAAGTTCGCCTTCCCATTGAAGTCTATGGGGTTCGCGAACCGTTCGCGAACCGCTCGCATTTTTGCGCAAGTTCGCGAATATGTTCGCGAACTTTTTTTCCGACGTTCGCTACATCCCTACTTTTTAATAACATTTTATTTCTCTGAATCCACAGGTCACTGGGTTGTATCCTGTATGAGATCTGTGCTCTGAGGCATGCATTTGACTCTCCCAACTGGATAAAGCTTGTGTCTCAGATTGTGGAAGGTCCTTGCCCTTCACTTCCAAAACAGTATTCAGCAGAGCTCAATGACATCTTGAAACGGTGAGACAGGCTTTGGCCTTGAACATGTAACATAGTAACATAGCAGTTGAGGTTAAAAAAAGGACATGCGTCCATTAAATTGAACCTTTTTTTACCCCCCTTAAAGCCATTTCCAATTTGTCTCAGAAGATAACATATCTTTCCAGACTGATTCCAAGAAGGCAATTCAACCAGTTTTTTTTTAAACCACTTTGCACTAAGCATTCATTTCAACAACCTTATAATTTCTTTTTAATTTAATTTGTAATTTATTCTGCCTTCCCTATGCTCCCTATGTATGCCATACTCTGCCTGTACTATGATCCCTGTGTGTGCCATACTCTTCCAGCCCTATGCTCCATGTGTGTGCCAAACTCTGCCTGCCCTATGTTCCCTGTGTGCCATACTCTGCCTGCCCTATGCTCCCTGTGTGTGCCATATTCTGTCTGCCCTATGCTCCCTGTGTGCCATACTCTGCCTGCCCTATGCTCCCTGTGTGTACCATACTCTGTCTGCCTTACTCTGTAGTGTGCCCTATTCTGCCTGCCCTACGCTTCCTGTCAGTGGCGTAACTAGATGTTACTGGACCCAACAGCAAATTAATTTTAGATCCCCCAACATATCCAGAGGCTGTACTTTTTTACCAATATTTATTGAAATTGTATATGAATTAGAGTCTCATGGGGCCCCCTATACCTCCTGCCCCCCCTGCAGCCACCGGGTCTGCTTCCTCTGTAGTTATGCCCCTGCTACCTGTGGTATATGAGCCTGATAGGGTTTGTTCTGTGGGTTTGTTAGCATTTGGAAATTGTTGTTAGGAGCCCATAAGGTGTTTAATTATGTGCTGTGTTATCCACAGGGGAGGAGGAGGCATATGGATTTAAGGGTATGTTTTAATACTGGTGTGCTACCATTAATGTGGATGTGGTCTGAAGTTCTTGTGGTGACATTGGTGTGGTTAAAGTGGGTGTGGTTAAAGTGGGTGTGGTTTAAAAGGGTTAGTGGTCAACAATGACTTCCATTATCGGCCCTGCACCACAGAGACCAAGAAAATTGTGGCACTTTGTACCACAGGAGTTGGACAGCACTAGTGTAAGTGAAGACTAAGGGGGTTATTTCTAAACGTCGAATTTTTCGAGGTTTTGTGGCCAAAAAACTTGAATTTTTAGAGGGAAAACTCTATTTTTTTGAGATTATAAGCTGCTAAAAGTCCATATCGAAAAATCTGCCATCTCAAACCTGCCGAGGTCATGTAGAAGTCAATGGCAGATGTCCTTGTTATTCAGGCTTCAAATCTGAAAAATCAGTACCATTCAGGGTTTTCACTCGATTTTATCAAGTCTTTTCCCCGTCCAACTTTTTCAAATTATTTTATTGATAAATAAGATAAAATTGTAGATGGGAGTTTGGTCAAGCTTGCTTTAAAGAAAAAGTAATACTAACAATTTTTAAGTAAAAAATCAATTCTACCTTGCACTTATACTAGCTCTATCCTGCAAAAAATCAGCTTCCAGTCTACTCAGAAAGGTGAAAGGGCAACATTCACTGTGCAGGATCAAAAATGCGAAGCTCAACCTCTCCTCCTGGTGCGATCAGGTAGAGAAAAACCCAGAAGGCAACTTTTGTGGCTGTGTGAGAGCTGTGAGTGCACTGACTTTATGGAATCTTCTGTAATCCTTAAATTTATAGCTGACCTGTGTGCTGCCTGTACTGCTCACAGCTCTTACAGAGATAGATCATGAATGAATGATGAAAAATCCTCTGTACAGCCACAGCGTTGACTTCTAGTTTTTCTCTACTTGCTCAGGCTAGGAGGAGAAGTTGAGCGTCGTGTGGTGGATCCTGCACAATCAATGTTGCTCTTTCTCCTTTCTGAGTAGACCGGAAGCATAGTTTTAGCATGGTATTTTTAATGAAGTATTTAAAATAATAAACTTTGCCCAGGATAAAACTAGAATTCGTGTTGGGTAGAAGAGCTTTTTTACTTACATTTTTTTAGTGTTAATTTTCCTTTAATAAAATGACGAGATAAATTTGAGTTTTAGTAAATAACCCTCTTACGGTGGCCATACATGGGCCGATAAAAGCTGCAGACAGACCGTGTCGGCAGCTTATTGGCCCGTGTATGGGGCCCCCCGACGGGCTTCACCGGTCAAGATCTGGCCGAAAGTCGGCCAGATCTCGATCGGATGGGACAAAAAATCCCGTTGGATCGTGGCCGCATATGTTCGTTGATGCGGTCCCGCGGTCCGACCCCCGTTTCCCATGCATTAGGATCCGATCGTTGGGCCCTAGGGCCCACGATCGGATCAGCCCGATATTGCCCACCTCAAGGAGGGCATATTGGGGAGAGATCCACTCGTTTTGGCGACATCGCCAAACGAGCGGATCTCTCAGTGTATGGCCACCTTTATACCCTGACTTATGAAGGTCATAATTACATGGATGCAATTTGCACACAGCATTTTTATCTCAAGCTAACGCTATCACTATTATTGCAATCTATTTCCGGATATCAAGCAGTTGTGCTTTAGCAAAATTCCTTTTAACTATATTACCATTCATATAAAAAAAATGTAGCCTTCAAACTGTCTCCATTCACAGATCTAAAGAAAAAAGCATGGCTTTGCCATAAGCAGTAGTATGCTACTAATTAAATGCCAGTAAGTCCAGGGGGAAGTCTGACTGTATGAGATAAATCAAATAAGTAACTCTTAACAGATTGCCTTTTGGACAAAGAAAATATTTATTTATACAAAAATCTAATTAGTGAAACCTCCAGGCCTACAAAGTGGCTCATTTTATTAAGAAATGTAGCACATTTTTCTACTACTTGTATTTGCAATTTATTTCAGATGTCTTGTTTAATTGCTGCAATATGACTCTCTAAAAATCAATGTTTCTAGGGCTCATTAAGACAGGCAGGAAAATGTGTAAAGTGCAGAAAACAGGAATAAGTAATTTCATTTATACTTTGGACCATGCCCTGCAACAAGTTACTGTGGTTCTAGGTCTTTGCATTCCAGAATGGAACCCAAGGACCTACTCTTTTAAATGAATCCCCTTACTGCTTGCCGTTTTTTCTCTGCTCCAATGGGTTGTCAGTAGGGATGTCGCGGACTGTTCGCCTGCGAACTAGTTCGCGCGAACACCGACTGTCCGCGTCCGCCGAATGTTCGCGAACGTCGCGCGACGTTCGCCAATTTGGGTTCGCCTTACCTGGCGCTTATTTTTGCCATTTCTCCCCCAGACCAGCAGATACATGGCAGCCAATCAGGAAGCTCTCCCTCCTGGACCACCCCCACACCTCCTGGACCACTCCCCTTCCATATATAAACTGAAGCCCTGCAGCGTTTTTTCATTCTGCCTGTATGTGCTTGGAAGAGCTAGTGTAGGGAGAGAGCTGTTTAGTGATTTGAGGGACAGTTGATAGTAACTTTGCTGGCTAGTAATCTACTTGATACTGCTCTGTATTGTAGGGACAGAACTCTGCAGGGATTTGAGGGACAGTGAGTTTAGGTTAGTTAGCTTTGCTGACTAGTAATCTACCTTCTACTGCAGTGCTCTGTATGTAGCTGCTGTGGGCAGCTGTCCTGCTGCTGATCTCTCATCTGCTGACTGCTGCCTGTAACCCAATAGTCCTTGTAAGGACTGCTTTTATTTTCTTTTTTGTTTTTTTTACTTTGCTACTATAAGAGCCCAGTGCTATTAGTCTAGCTGTGTTGGGGAGTGGGACTGGTGTGCTGCTCCTCCTAGTAGTTCACCACTACCAGCACCAACCAGAGTCAAAATTGTTACAAAGTATCTTATTTGCACCTGTTAGCTGTTCTGAGCTCTCTGCCAAAAGCCAATTAAGTTAGAAACTGTTTTTTTTCTGGCTGTTCAGTGCAGAGAAAAGAGGGACTTTCCAGTACAAAAGAGGGACAGGGGGTTGAGTGGTCAAAAGAGGGACAGTTGGGAGGTATGCAAGTGCCACCTAGCTGTGTGAGCTTTTTCACATTCTGTCTAAATAACAATAATAATTCCGTGTCCGTAAACATCACCTGAGTGATGTTTTTACAGCAGCAATAATATATTCCGTATCCACTACTGTATACATTGCCCTTGCAGGCATTGTTTGCCCAGTCTTTAACCAAGTGCCACCTAGCTGTGTGAGCTTTTTCACATTCCGTGTCCAGAAACATCACCTGAGTGACGTAGTGTGATTTCTGCCCTTTACAGCACAAAACGCAGCGCTGTGTCAACAATGTATTTTTCAGATACATTTTTGCCCTTGATCCCCCTCTTACATGCCACTGTCCAGGTCGTTGCACCCTTTAAACAACTTTAAAATCATTTTTCTGGCCAGAAATGTCTTTTCTAGCTTTTAAAATTCGCCTTCCCATTGAAGTCTATGGGGTTCGCGACGTTCGCGAACCGTTCGCATTTTTGACGCAAGTTCGCGAACATTTTTTCCGACGTTCGCTACATCCCTAGTTGTCAGTGTGCATCAGGCCTGGACTGGCAATCTGTGGGTTCTGGCAAATGCCAGAGGGGCTGCTATAAGTTCCCATTGAAAGTCAGTATTTAGTGGGCTGGTGGGTGCTGTTTGGGCCTCTATGTGGGCTGATTGGGCCACGGTGTACCTGAAATGCCAGGGCCTATTTCAATTCTCAGTCCGGACCTGGTGTGCATGCTCACTCATGCGTGCATATGGTCGACAGCATGTATGCGCATGAGGCGGGGGTAGAGAGTTGACCTGTCTCTACTATGAATACAGTGCTGCTTGCACCACTGAACTCACAAGGGTCAGAATAAAGCAAAATAAACCTGTGCATTCCACATACTGCATACTGCCTGTGTTTGACAGGGCTTTATCCATGAAGGATGGGGAGGAGGAAAGCATGCAGACTGAATGTAGATTTAAAAACTGGTCTTAATAAATATTTGCTACTGGCTAGATAAGGACATTAGAAATGATAACGGTTCATACTGTGAAATACTGCACCTGAGTTTAGTAATAAACAATTCCTCTATCATCTTCATTTTCACCCTAGGCAAGTTTCTATATAAGCCATGTATACTATAAAGAAATGTAATGTTCAGTATGCAGAGAATGTGCCTGAGAAGTCTGCAATTCACTTATGTGAAATATGAAATAGGGAGCTTTATACAAATTACAAAAAGTTTTCCCCCCCTCTTGGGCCTCACCCCAATATTTAACAGTTATTTTCAAGCCTATATGTCCCTTTTGCTAACAAGTGTTTTCAGTGCAGCCTATGATGGCTCACTAAATGTATTACCTTCCGGATTCTAACTGCTTCCAGTGTACTACAAACAGGTGTGTAGGTGTACAGAGATATTTGATTGTCACATTAAACTGAAAGGCTTGCAGCTAAAGGTGGCCATACACAGGGAGATCCACGTGTTTGATGTTGGGTTCAACGATTGGATCAGAATGGAGGCAATAAGGGTGGTCGGATTGCGGGACTGCATCAATGAACATATGCGGTTGTGATCCGACGGGATTTTTAACCCTGCCTGGGGAAGCCCGTTGGAGGGTCCCACACACGGCCAATAAGCTGTTGAGTGTTGCCAGCTTTTATCGGCCCGTGTATGGGGGCCTTAAGAATCTGAGATCTGATAGATCTTTTTTTTTTTTTTAATTTATTTTGTTATTTATATGGCTCTTCATAGCTGATGCAAATGGAGTGCGTAATTACAGAGATAATAGAGTGCAAATGTCTTGTGGGGAAAATATGTGCATATGCAGAGAGTCGTCTTCTAAATACTCACACTCTTCAGGACACCACTGCTGCACCTGTTGGGCAGCCATACTTTTCATTTTCAGCATTACCCTCTGATTGCCAAACAGGCACTGTGTGCCAAGTCTCTTCAACTGAATGGCTTGTGATTTTCTGGAAATGTATGGCTAACAAATGATCTGTTTGAAGACAATATTAGCACATCAGTACTGCATGTAATCTAAAGCAAACATATGCCCCCCCCCAAAGAGAGTAATCCTTCAACCTCAAATTCTAGACCTGAGGTCTGATCTGAAACTTAGATCCACCCTGCTACGCTTGCTGAGTGTTACCTTTTGCATCTGCACCAGCCATTCAATGAATAATTAATTTGCATATATATAAAGTAGATATAATATATAATAAGGCTGTAATCACAAAATTCATACAGATAAATACAAGAGGTCCCTTGCACTCACCCATTATCAAATATTAACAAGACATTTTGTATATTAAGGCACTAAAAATGTTCTCCAAAACTGTGTTTTTTTGTCCATATGTTGCAATTTAATATTGGCTTACTATGTCAAAGTCATCCCTGGTTTGGCCAGTCCTACACTCACTTTCATCTGGTTCATTAAGAATTCTACTACATTATGCAACCATGCTTGGGAGTTTTCACCTTTAAAGCAAGCATAGTCCCTGTGTAAAATGTATAATGAAGCAGCAGAATTCTGATGAATCAGATGAAAGTTGAGAGCGGGACTGGCCAGACTAGGGATGACTTTGACGTTGTTGGGCAGTTTGAATATATTGCAATGTATGGATAAACAATTCCTACTTTGTTTAAAGGGGAGGTCATTTTTAGTAGTTTAATGGACAAAATGTCCTTAGAATATCGATTATGATTATGAGTACAGAAAATGTCTTGTCTTTTTGTATAACTATCCAATCCAGAATATTTAAAAGTGCCACCTTTTGCAGCAATAGCAGCTTTTGGTCTTTTATAGGTAACAACTGTTTTCACATTGTTTGGGAATAATTTTGACCCATTCTTCCAGGCAAGCTGCTTGGGGTTCCAAGAAGATCAAACTCACTAAATGTAACGGTATGCTAGTCTAGAGTATTGTAACTACAGTTCCTTATTGCCATATAAAAATGTTCAAGCTCATCTATTGCCTGTCACTAGCATGATAAAGCCCATTTGAAACATTGTGGCCTTTCCTGAGATCAGGCTGCCTGGTCCATGATTTTAAAACTTTAAGAGATTTAAGAGATACTGAAAGCAGAGCAAGATAGCTCAGAGCTTTGCTTTAGGAAACTTCCTTCAGCCTGTTAGCACAGTATGCTTGCAAAACTCCTGAAGGGTTCCCAAGGGTTTTTCAATTCTCTCTTAATATCCCAGGATCAAACCAACAAGCGCTGATGTTCATGAAAGGCAAAGAGATGGACAGTGCCAGCCTAATTAACAGCCCCACAGTCCTGGGTACAGGCTCAGTCAGAAGATGCAAGCAATGGGAAAATGAGGGGGGAGGGTTGCAGCATTGCTAACTTAAGCATTGGGCAAAAGGGACACAGTCTTAATGCAGTCAGTGAAACTAAGAAACTAGGTCGGTGAGTGCGTCTCTGAAGTCTAGGAAATCTCCTGGAAACTCATTACAGGCCCAAGGTAATGTGTGGAGATGGAATGGCAGTAGAAACCCTTTCTCTGCCAGTGGAGAACATACAAACAGTTTTTCAGGGACCGTATATATACAAAAGGGGTCACCTTGTCCCTGCCACAGGCCAGAGAATTAATGAACTGTATTGCCTCTTACATCAATACTGGAATGTCTTCAGCTGTTTGAATATTTACATTTTCTGGGCACCTTCTGAATATACCTTTAGGATCCTTCGCATACTTATTGAATTCCACGCTTATTAAGGCTGTTTTATGTGCCTTTTTTCTGGTCTCTAGTGTTGGAGAGCCAGAAGCTGCTGATTTCAGTATGTGCCGTGGCCCACTTTTATACTGTGCTACTTTCTAAAAATTCAATTCACACCTGTCATATTGTGACACTGTACTCATTTATGCAAAAAAAAAGTAGAGCCAGTTGGACAAAGAGTATGTTTATGCCTTAAAATAAGTTTTGCTTGGAGCCTGGATGCCAATAAACTGTACCAGTCACAAACCATTGTCTCTCTTTCAAAGCAAACTGGAATCCTCCTTGCAAACTAAAAGCCTCTAGAATTTTGTTTGGTTCTATAATGAGTACTATTTAAAGCATCTATATAAATGACACACACATTTATTTTTCTTGTGTTATTTCTCTATGCTGTAAAAATCTGATTGTCTACCTGTCTGCAGGCTACATTTGTTTAACATGCACCTTGCATGCTCCTATCATAATTCAGCGTGTTCTCGCCTGCATTTCAGGCTGCCCTTTCCCAGTGCTTATATATTGCAGGGCACAATAAAAGTTAAACAACATATTGAACTGAAAAAAACAAAGAACCAACGACTAGTCTCTTATCTTATTGCTTTATAAATATATTTTTTGTTAAAAATGTTCTTGGCCTGCAAATTTACAATGCTGATGGCACCTATATAGGAACAGTAATAAGCAATGGCTGCAAGGATAATATTGCTTCTGAGAAAACAGGTAGACCGAGTCAAAAGGCTAAACGTGTTCACGCAGCACTGCAGGGAGCTGTTCATTTTCAGTTCAGTAGAAGTGAAGAATTGAAATCTAGACAGTCTGCACTGCAAATTAAATCATAAAGGATCCTGATTGGCAGAGACCCTGATGGGAGAGCATATATATATATATATATATATATATATATATATATTTATTTTCAATTATTTAAATAGTGTATGTAACAACCAAATGAAATCAGAACTTCCTCTTTAAAGCCGCATAGTAACACTGATTAATTGGTTTATGATACAGAAATGCCTCGTTAGAATGAAAATAATCTTAGCACTGCATCACTGACCATGGATAATGGTTACATTTCCCATACTCATTCTGCTGTGTGTAACATTCATGTTTGTACCTAACTGCATTATCAGACGATCTAAAAATATAACTCATGAGGGGAATGTCTTCATCTGTAACCATTGTGTTCAGTGATACCAAACTCAATTACACAGCCAGAGAGAAAATATACAAAGAGGGCAACTGAAATATGTCACCCAAATGTAGTGTTGTATAAAGGAAGAGCCAGAGCAGTAATGTAGAAATATAGGTTAAGTTTGAGTATAATGGCTTGATACAGTATAGATACAGATTAGCCTGGGCATGAGGTCAATGTGTGAAATTGTGCTGATTTTTTATTATAGAAGTGGATTTGCCTTCCATGTTCTTCTTTATTTTCTGCCATCAAGTTTATCTTAAACCAAAAAAAATTATATATTGGGGAGATATAAATTTGTGTTGCATGGCCATAAAATGCATTTGCATCTGTGTTCCTTAGTCGGTGGTATCAGTAAAGAGGATGTAGACTTTGCAGAGTAGAAGAGCCTGTAGGAGAGGCAGTGAAGAGCAATGCCCTGGCCACCCAGCAGCCATCCTGTGCGTTCATGCACAAAAGTGGACACCCGTGCGCAAAAGAGGACACACGTGCTTGGTCTGTGCAAACAAGCGCGGACGGCCCTGAGTCAGCCTGCTTTGATGTTAGAGCAGGGGTCCCCAACCTTTTTCACCTGTGAGCAACATTCAGATGTAAACAGAGTTGAGGAGCAACACAAGCATGAAAAATGTTCCTGGGTGGTGCCAAATAAGGGATGTGATTGGCTATTAGTAGCCCCTATGTGGACTGGCAGCCTACAGGTGGTTCTGTTTGCCAGTACATCTGATTTTTATGCAACCAAATCTTACCTTCAAGCCAGGAATAGAAAAATAAGCAACTGCTTTGGGGCCACTGAAAGCAACATCCAAGTGGTTGGGGAGCAACATGTTGCTCATGAGATACTGGTTGGGGATCACTGTGTTAGTCACTCGGAATTACTGATATACCAAAACTTTGCACGAATCACAGGTCACCAACGATTGGGGGGGGGCTGAGCCTTATGAAAGCCTGAGCTTTCTTAGTTACGCATCTGTCCTCAGTTTCCATATCCTCTTTGCTTCATCCATGTTCTTCCCCTCATCCCATCCTTCTGTTCTGACTGTTTCAATGCCAGGGCTGCCTTACTTCCTGCTTATTACCCCATGTATTCCCTTCAGCCTTTGTCAGCTACCTCTGCTGGCATGGTGCATATATTTCTATCTTCTTGTGCTGTTTCTGAGCAGAATATTCATTGGATGTTTTGTTCAGGTTTATATATATTAGTTATGCAAATTCCAGATAGCCTTGCTCATAATTATTTGTGTTTATAAGGTGCTGGACACTCCTAAAATGTTATTTGTCCTCTGTAGTTCCTTTGTCACTACAAAGGTCTGGCTGGCAACCATAATTATCAGCTGACTCAAATAACGCTTTAATGAGTCCAATCAATGTTTACCAGCTTTCAAGAACACTACAGTCTTGGCACTTTTACATTTCATATTTATACATTGTGTGCAACCTACATCAAGATGAGTCCCCTTGGGAAAGAAAGCCTAAGACATTATAATGAAATTACAATTGCTGACCTTGGAAGAACAAGCGCCTGAGCACATTTTACAAAGAGCATAATAAACTAGAGAAACAGTAGGAGATCACATGTAATAACACAGATTACTGCAGAATATCATTCCATGTCATATCAGTAAATTTGCAACAAAAATGTGTGGAGCCCTGAGACACCCAGGATTTAGCTGAAGCAAAAGTTTGCCAATAAAAGCTTTTCAAAGGGTTAAACACTGCATAAAATGAAAGTATTTTGCTGCACAAAGTAGGGTGGTAATGCTGGGACTTTACCTGACCCTCCATGATCACAAGTCAGTATATTTGCCTTTTGTGTGGTTTTATGGCAATAAAAGGGATTGGTATTTACTAGAAAGGTAGCACAAGCTGCATTGTTCCTCCCTGTTATAAGACTCTGCAGTATTTTTGACTTTCCTACACAAACCCCCATATGGTATAAAATGTACAACATTTCCCCAGTAGCAGTTATCCATTGCAACCAATAAGATGTTTGCTTTTAACAGGTGACCAGTAAATGCAGCCTTCTGATTGAGTGCTATACGTGATAGGAACTATAGCAAACTTTGCACATTATCTTAAATAACCCTCCTTTATTTTATTGTAAAACCCTGCATAAATAAAATTGATTTCAGAAGTGGTGGGCAAATTTTGGTTTGAGGTTGGATTTTAATAGGTAGAATTTTTGGAGGATTATTAATATGTATATTAGTTGATCTCTTTTTTAGGGAGTCTAAGGCTCTGATCTACTAAAATAATTGTATGTGTGTGTATATATATATATATATATATATATATATATATATACACACACATATATAATCCATTCCACTACACATTCCACTGCCACGACACAGTGAGGGCATGAGATAGGAGGTCAAATATGTATACAGTTACAAACTTTATTTGATATATAGCAAACACTATATAGATTAATGATGCATGGTTTAGGCGAATGGATATATTTATATTGATTTCTCACTTATAATTCTGTTTTTCATTCTTTTTTGGCTTTTTAATTAGTTACATGTATCTATGAATAGTTGTGGGGATTTATGGATAATTAATTAACTATCACCGTGTTTAGCAATGTGAGTGGGTATGCACTAAGGTCCAAAGATCCCTTGAGGATAAGAGCAGATGACCAAACTCCCTGAGAGAAATAGGAAGGTTGCAAGTTAAGACTTCATAGCAAAAGTCTAGCATGATAGAACCATGGGGCCCTAGTAGTAAAACAGCATCTGAGCGGTAGCACTAGATGAAGGAGTGATAAGCATTAAATCAAGTGATTAAATAAGAGACAAATTAAGTAATATGAAGTGATTGCAAAATGATGCAAAAATCCAGTCATTTAATGTGTGTCTATAAAAATGTGCAGCTTCTTCCATTCTTCCATTGTAAATGTATGCAGATCTACTGGAGTGGCAATGATATTTAACCTTTGTTATTTCCCCCTTAAAGTGATACTGACACTATAAAATGTATTATCAAAATATTAATCGACATTAAAAGTTACCTATAGGTCATGTTGATCGTTTTTCGCTAATAGTTCTGTTTTGTAAGTAATTGTCACTTGAAGTTCCTGATTGTTTTGTCAGTTAGCTTTTCTAATAGTAACGGACTACTGCTGCACAAATGTGGCAGCCTCCTCATAGAGGAACATGGGGGTAAGAAAGGTAATGTAAAAGCATCAGGCAAATACCTTTATGGCAAAATTATAAATTGCATTCAAAGACAATGTTATAACAGATAATAAAAAAAGTTATCTCTTTAAATAGTATCTCTTTAAGCACCTTTTCCAATTGCATCATATAGCAATAGGATTCAAGGCTGAATGATTCATAGATACTTTAAAAGAGCTTGAACAGCACAGACAAGATAACAATTGTAGATACATATAGCTAGTATGTCAGTGCCTACAACTTTCATTAAAAAAAAAACCCTTACAGAAGTTGACAGATGTTGGTTCTATCTCCAGAAATAGATATCTAAGTGACATTCTTCCTTGAAGACCACATCGTCTTATGCTAACGTTTTCTACTAAAGACTAGTACATCTATAAAAAAATCTCCAACTGTTATAGGGTACTGTTGCTAATGTAACACATCTTCCTCAGGGGGTCCTATTAACCTTTTCAGCCTTTCTTAGCCGGCAGCACAGTAGAGCTTGTAGCTGCATATTGATTCTCTGGCAGGAAAAGCTACTATGGTTTGAATTAAGCCTCTGGGAAATAAACAAACAGTTCTTTGGGGGTAGTTGGAGTAAATCAAACTCTCCTACTCTTATAACACTGGCCTTAGGGTAGAGAAGGTGACTCAAGCCATTAGCAATTTAAGGCCCTCCTGATCTTAACTTTTTGTACCTGTACTCGCTATCCCCCTTTGCCCCTGCATGCTTCCTATGCCTTGTGGACCTTTGTCTTCTGTTCAGCATTTTCAGCATATAAGAAAGGACTCAAAGAGACTTGCTGTGTTGCTCCTTTGCTGAAAGCCAATTCCTGTCATGGCTTTGTTCTGAGACATTTGTTTTTTTTTGGGGAATCTTTTCTGGTTTCATGAGAGGACTTTGACGGTGCAGTGTAAAGTAACCAAACAATAAAAAAAAATGGAATTAGACAGGTCAATGTATCAATATGCAGATAAGTTAGGTGAGAAAGCAGTTCCTATCTGCTACCATAAATATCTGCGGGTTTTTCCTTGTACTTCTTCTTATCATCTTCCATATTCTTTGTCAGAATTTTGAATAAGGACCCACAGCAGAGACCCAGTGCCAGTGAAATCTTGCATATGCCGAGCGTGGTAGACCATGAAAAGGTGAGAATATTGTGATGGGAGAGAACAAGAGTTATGTATGATATCTATGACTAAATGCTATGTATGGCTGCTACATGAATATCTGCTAGAATTCCCCTTTTACTATGGAATGGTTCCTGTGGTAGTGAATGGGTTAAGTGAAACACTGGGGAGAATGTGCAGTGGGAGAATAATGGATTACAAGTGCCCCAGCTGCCCCTCTTGAAGGTGGGGTGGAATATTGTATATGGCATATATGCAACTATGCACTGAAAGGAGCAGAAAGAGTCAACTTTGACCATTAATGCATCTCAGTAGCACATCCTCCCCCTCTTTACCTCTACTTTCTATCTCTGTCTCAATTAAGAAAGTTTTCGGCTTCTCTAGGAGTCTATGCCAGGTCCTCACTGTGGATGTAATTGCTTGTGGCAATCTTTTATATGCCTTTGCTTCCTTCTTTCTCTCTCTTTCACACCATAAAACATTGTGACGATTTTAAGAGCAGAGAGAACAGAAAGGGAAGAATAGGGAATGTAGTGGTGGGTGGGTGCTCTTTAGGAGATGGAAGCCACATACATCCAAAGTTTCTTTGTATCTATGAAGGTTCAAAGCAACAAAAATTGTCTATGATTTAACTTTTACCTGGCAATAGCTAATGTGAAATCTGCTCTAAGGCAAAGCACACAAAGGCAAGTTTGAACCTGCTGTGTGTAATATAAGGCAAGAAATAAAAGGTTGGCTTTCAAATAAATGTAGCTTTTTTGATTTTATAAACATCCCCAAATCCCTTCTTTATATTAAATGGGATTTCTAATGGTCCATAAGAGCAGCTAACACACCTAAAGAGAAATATTTAACTGTGTGCTTTCATCTATTGTTAGTGTCAGTAAACAATATGTGAGTGCCCTGCAGCTCTGAGCAACCTTTTAGATCTGGGATCCCATTGTTCTCTCCCCTATTTACAGAAATACAGAAATTTAAGAATTAGAAAAAACAGCAAAATATTCCAACATTAACTGCACTCTTCTCATACACATTACTGCACATGTATATGAAAGCAAACCATTTTCACAGATGTTTCATCAGTTCACAAACGGGATCACGACAATTAGGCAGCAGAGCTTTATTGGCACAGTTAACACCAGTGTCGCCTTTCACTTGCAGGCCATATGCAGAAATACATTTTTTGTGAGCACTTTTTGTGAGCAGTTTATCATATTTTTCAAAACCTTTATGTGTAGAGCTGATGGTAGATGGTAATGTGTAAAGAGAGGAGACTATGAGCATTATTAAAGTGAAGAATTAAAGGGGTTGTTCTTTAAGTTAACTTTGAGTATGTAGAAAACTATATTCTGAGCCAATTTACATCTGGTTTTCATTTTATATTATTTGTGGTTTATGAGTTATTTAGCTTTTTATTCAGCACCTCCCAGGATTGCAATTTCAACAGTCTGATTTGCTATGGTCCAAATTACCCTAGCAACCATGCATTGGTTTAAATAAGAGACTAGAATATGAATAGAAGAGTGCCTAAATAGAAATGAGTAATAAAAAGTAGCAATAACAATAAATGTGTAGCCTTACAGAGCACTTGTTTTGCCTTACAGAACACTTCTTTTTTAGAGTGGGTTAATGACCCCGTTTGAAAGCTGGAAAGTGTCAGAAAAAAAGAGGCAAATCATTTAAAAACATTTAAAAAAATGAAGACCAACTGAAAAATTGCTTATAATTAGCCATTTTATAACATACTAAAAGTTAACGTAAATGTGATCCACCCCTTTAATATAGCTTTGAGAGTAGGAGAGTGGTCTAAGGATTCCTGGTGGGCCACAGACATTCTAGTCCAACACTGAACTAACTGTATGTGCAAAAAGTGCCGAATACTGTTTACTGTGCATCAACTATACATGAAATTGGTAATATAACAATAGAGTAGCCCTTTTTACAGAACCACAGGTGTTTCTCATATGGGCAACTTTGTTTTTGAAAGCTAATTAGTTCCTTCTATGTCAGCACTTAACATAGTGTTCAGTATTGGTTTTTATCAAACTGGAGTAACACATTTCCTATCTTATATGTCCTGCCCTTCCCATTTCCCATTTTATAATTGCTGCTCTGGATCTTACTGTTGGGCTCATATCAAGTATGTTTTCCTTGTAATTACTAGTGAGCATTATCACATTGTTTCTCTACAGGTTCTGTCCTTATGGCTACAGGAAGCACTACATGAGGGAAGACAAGACTCCGGGATTGAAGATGCTGCCAGAATTGCTGCAGAAATGTTAGTTATACGCACAAAATACATATTATAATAATATGTGAAGCTACCTATTATAATTATAATTTAATTTATGAACACTATCATTCAATTTATGTACACATTTTTAAATGGTGTGGACTGTTGTCAGTGATGTAACTACCAGGAGGGTGTTATTGCATCCAGGCCAAATGCAGAGGAATGCATCACATGGGGAAAAGCCCAGAAGGTGGTACAAAATAGTTAAACTGGGAAACTCACAAGCTTATGCAATAAAATAGGCATACATATCGTATTGGTATAATCTGTAATATCCAGTCAGCCATTAATCCACTAGATCAGTCTAATGAATTAAAATTAGTGTATAACTGATTACTAGGGATGTAGCGAACGTCGGAAAAAATGTTCGCGAACGTCGCGAATCCCATAGACTTCAATGGGAAGGCGAATTTTAAAAGCTAGAAAAGACATTTCTGGCCAGAAAAATTATTTTAAAGTTGTTTAAAGGGTGCAACGACCTGGACAGTGGCATGCCAGAGGGGGATCAAGGGCAAAAATGTATCTGAAAAATACATTGTTGACACAGCGCTGCGTTTTGTGCTGTAAAGGGCAGAAATCATACTACGTCACTCAGGTGATGTTTCTGGACACGGAATGTGAAAAAGCTCACACAGCTAGGTGGCACTTGGTTAAAGACTGGGCAAACAATGCCTGCAAGGGCAACGTATACAGTAGTGTATACGGAATATATTATTGCTGCTGTAAAAACATCACTCAGGTGATGTTTACGGACACGGAATTATTATTGTTATTTAGACAGAATGTGAAAAAGCTCACACAGCTAGGTGGCACTTGCATACCTCCCAACTGTCCCTCTTTTAACCACTCAACCCCCTGTCCCTCTTTTGTACTGGAAAGTCCCTCTTTTCTCTGCACTGAACAGCCAGGAAAAAAAACAGTTTCTAACTTAATTGGCTTTTTTGGTGCAAATAAGATACTTTGTAACAATTTTGACTCCGGTTGGTGTTGGTAGTGGTGAACTACTAGGAGGAGCAGCACACCAGTCCCACTCCCCAACACAGCTAGACTAATAGCACTGGGCTCTTACAGTAGCAAAGTAAAAAAAAACAAAAAAGAAAATAAAAGCAGTCCTTACAAGGACTATTGGGTTACAGGCAGCAGTCAGCAGATGAGAGATCAGCAGCAGGACAGCTGCCCACAGCAGCTACATACAGAGCACTGCAGTAGAAGGTAGATTACTACTAGTCAGCAAAGCTCTGCCGAGTTCTGTCCCTACAATACAGAGCAGTATCAAGTAGATTACTAGCCAGCAAAGTTACTATCAACTGTCCCTCAAATCACTAAACAGCTCACTCCCTACACTAGCTCTTCCAAGCACACACAGGCAGAATGAAAAAACGCTGCAGGGCTTCAGTTTATGTATGGAAGGGGAGTGGTCGAGGGGGTGTGGGGGTAGTCCAGGAGGGAGAGCTTCCTGATTGTCTGCCATGTATCTGCTGGTCTGGGGTGAGAGGTAAAAAATAAGCGCCAGCTAAGGCGAACCCAAATTGGCGAACGTCGCGCGACGTTCGCGAACATTTGGCGGACGCGAACAGTCGATGTTTGCGCGAACTAGTTCGCGGGCGAACAGTCCGCGACATCCCTACTGATTACTATACACCCCTCCCACCAACAGGAAACAGAAGTGCTTTATATAGAGCTCTACCATTAGAGAGCTAAGTTAGTACAGGACCATTTTAGTCCAAAAATGTTGGGATTATTTGCAGATCATCACCTATTAGTCAGTAGAATTTATTTACAAATGCAAGGAGCAAAGTAAAAAAAATCGTTGTCAAATGTGTGCACGTACAAGTGCTGTTCAGAGTTTGTATTTGCACCTAGACCTATTACATGCACCTAGTGCTATTTTGCCATGTGATCAGCCTGGTTTGCCAAGCTTTAAGCAAGGTGCAAAGTGATGCAATGGAGTCCTGGAATAAACACTTGTCTTGCAGATGTGTTAAGAGGTTTCCTTTGTGTGTTGCAACTACACAACTGACTTGCAATACATGGACCATAAGCATCTCTAGCATAACAAACATTGATTTCTAGATATTTCTTGTAAAAAACAAAATGTCCTGTTCTATAATATGTATGCCATGTATATTTATGGTGAGCTCATAAGCAATAACCTCTTGGCATGGCAAGATAAATGATTCTCTGATTGAGAATGAATTTGCTAATTGCAGCACTGTAAGTAAATGGCAGAACTCCAAGATGAAAAACTGGGGAAAATCCACCCCGTATTAACACCTTCCAGAATCCTCTAAAAGCCATTTAGTGGTAGCAAGGAAATTGCTCTGTAATATTGGCATTTTTGTAACCCTCCATTTTAATAACACCATCAGCTGTTATAGGAAATGTGTTGTACTGTACATTAGCATGAGTGTTCCTTTTGAACCAGTCTGGAACAGCTGAAATTTCAACTTCATGTACAGCAGGCTCCATGGTGTCCAGACAGTGCAGTGAACAGCAAGAAGCATCTGTAGCTCTCTGTTCTCCTATCTAGCAAGATGAAATACTGTTCCTATAAAGAACCTTTGCTGAATTGCTCTATTGAGTCGGGAGTGATGTGCCTTATAAGCAATGAGCATCATAATAGCATGTCCCAGTGTGTTTGTAGTTGAGGCTCCTGTACAGTATGAATCAGTAAGAAAATGCTGCCGGAGTCATGTCTGCTGAAAGGGGGTTAACATCACTTTGGGTTTTTCGAATGGTTAAGCAAAACAGCTAGCTGCTGATCATTTATTGATGATGTGGTTTGCTGTGGAGTCGGAAAGCTGAGTTGAGTCTCAGCTGAATGCTCTCTGTGCTCTTGGGGGAGTGCTGAGAAATCAATTAGCTGCACAGAAGGAGATAGGCTTCATCCATTTTTCTATTGGCGTCCCATTTAGGCCCGTTCAGAATCTGGCACTCTCTTCCTGTGGTGACATAGCAGAGCAAGAAATACTTTCCCAAATGACAAGCAATCCATGGGGTGACGAGCTGAGGAAGTCAGTGGTTTATGCCCATTACTATGCAAATTAATTTGCCTGGGACAAAATGACCATCAGCAGATTAAGCCACTGTTTAGTACTGCTAAACCATATTCTAGTAGGCAGTGTCCAGTTGCTGCAAGAAAGTATTCTCATAGGCAGTGTCCATGAACCATTAATAATGAAAGCATACCCAGTATCTTAAATGTGTGACAAGTTGTATACAATTAGCAAAGAAGAGGGAGAGGATAGGCAGAGAAAATACCTATATCTACAGATATAGATGGGGTATGGGGTCATAATTCAGGCTGCATTGACAGGGTGGTAGCAAAAATAAATTTTGCTGTGAGGTCTGGAAGTTATGCTCTACAAGAGCCCCACCATTTAGAATAATATGGCAGAATAAGACTAGATGAGATCATTCCATCAATCCAACTAAACAAATTATAGAACCGCATTCACACTGTCAGGAATCCACCTCTGAGGTGGCAGTGCAAGAAATCATTACAGAGTACAATAAGACTCAAGAGTTGCTCAGTGGCAAGATATTTCTATGATCAGCTCTATGCCTGCAATCCCAGACTTGCATTAGAATAATTAATACTATCACAGCTGTGCCTCTGCTCATTAGCCACAAGGCTGCAGGATACATTCCATTGTATGAAAGATGTTCTAGGAATTACATCTCCCATCACATAAAGATTCTGCATGCATTTCATGTCTTCCTTTAACGAAATGAAATCTGTTGACTTGCGGGCAACTTTTTTTTTTTTTATGTTTATCTGTTTTGATTGTGTTAGAAAAAAAATAGATTCTCAATAAGAGTGTTAGTTAACGTTTCTTAATATAAAAAAGCTGAAAAGAATTTGATATATTTGATTATTGGTGCTAATAATACAGACTGTTGATTGGAGCTATACAAGGCAGTGTTTCATTGCAAGGTAGAGGGTAATAATCATATTAAATCTCAGCCTGAGATCTGCCTTTAATCTAGTTAAGTAAATTCCTTGTTTTTGGAATTTTGACAATAAAGTAGATGAAAGCATTATTGATCAACACTTTTTAAATGGCTTGTAGAATTAGCATGATAGGCATTTGATTAACAAGATACAATTGGTCTAATCATATTGTATATCTCAGTTTAAACTATAGTAATAGAGCTGAATATTTAGGAAGACATTTTGGTGGATGATACAGAATAATAATAATAATAATATTATTTTGTGCAGATGGATTTTAGCTTGAAAGAAGGAAGCAAGTTTCAGCTAGAATTTATGAAAGACTGGAAGGTTACAAGTTGCAAATGAAAGGGTTTGTGTATAAAGGAGAATACGAAGCAGGAGAAAGAGTGGCAGTCAGGTCGTGATTTTCAGACACTTGGGGGCTGATTTACTAAAACTTGAATGAATCAAATTTTTTATGAAATCCAAACCTACCACGATTTGAACTCATTTATCAAAATCGAGTGGCCATTCGTATCAAGCAAATTGTTGCCCAATTTGAACAATCTTTACAAGTTGCCTCCCAAAACTCAGACTTTATCAGATTATCCAGGGCAGATCACAATTTCAAAAAACATTTTCCGGGACATATGCCATTGATTTCTACAAGGCCTAGAAGAGTTTGAGATTTTTTATTTTGATTTTTAGCAGTTTTGGTGTATGACAAATCTCTAAGTTTTTATTTTTCCACTAAAAAATTGAGTTTTCCCCTAAAATCCTCAACCAGAAAAAAACCAATTTTTAATAAATGAGGGTGTAAAATATTTAATGAAACGTGTGAGAAGCATGAGTTGGTGTTGAGTAAGGACAGGTCCTCTGGGAGACTACAAAATGGTATAACTCAATTCCATAACATTTGTATTGTAGCAGGACAAAAAAGTCAAAACAAAAGAAATCAAAGGAAATAAAAGATACTTGATCTTAGAAATCTATTTGTCTGTCTTATAGGCAGGAGAAATTGCACCTAGATAGTCTTCGAGTTATGAGACAGGTGCAGGATATGGCACCACGCCAACGCAGGAGGATTCGGAAGGAAGAGCAACAAGAAACATACATGAAAAAGATTAAGTAAGCATCCTATTGGATTTGTAAAGTCTGCAGACTCTTACAGGACAATTTTCATTCAGATTCTGCACCTTCTGCTTCTATTTGGGAACATTATATTTATATACTAATCAGAAAATGTCCCCCACACTGATATTGTTATGTCTATGGATATTGTTTCTGCACTGACCCAAAACAGTGAAGGGTAGATAGTTTATTAATAGGAAACGCCATTATTTTATTTTTACAGATCTTGAAGAATCAATCCCAGCCCATTCCCTATTTTAATGTCTTCAATGTATCTTTTTTATAGCTCTACTGCAATTTTTATACATTCAGATTTTTAATTTCATTCTTTTTATTATTTATTATTACTGTTGTTGTTAAAAAGAAAACAAATGTCAAATATGAATACTTTTTAATAATACTGTATATAATGGCATTCATATATAGTTCAGATTTCTGAATAATAGTTTTCCAGATAATGGAGCCCTCATTTCTCAGCTAAATGAGTATAATCGATCCCATACATGTACCTAGAATTATAATAATAATGTTGCTCTACTTACACTTTCTATTTAATGTTATACCACAAACATGGGGTAGCTAATGCCGAAGTTAGACCTAATCAGTGATTCACATTATTCATTTTGTACACTGTGTCAGCGTGATCCCATGTTATGTGATTATAATCTAATTGTGAGTGTCAAAACCACCAGATGGTGGTTTATTTTGTCATGAAGGCTAGAGACTAGTAAATGCAGCAAGCAGAGACTGTGAAGCAGCTTTGTTCTTATTTTAAGCATGTTGTACATAAAAAAAACAGAGCTTTCACATCTAATAATATGTAATATGCATGCCTAAAATATGTAGCCTAGGGCAAAAATATGTAATCTTCAAGTTCAAGAATATGGAAAACCATGGTTTGGGCTGTTGCTACTAAAATGGCATATGCATATAAATGTAAATGCAAATATATCAGAGCAAATAGAATGTGGTAGCATTACACACATTTCTTTTCAAAGAGACTCACCACATAAGCGAGGAGGCCCAGTTGCTCTGCCCCAGACCTTCAGCATAAGGGAGCAGACATCAACGTATTGTTTGTAGGGTAAGCACTAAAAGAGCAATCCTCCAGGCAATTGTAGTAAAAAAAGGTCTTTATTGAAGTACAAGTGTGGAACACAGCCTTACACGTTTTGTGTAAGCACGAAACGTAATCATAGGCTATAATTAAGTGTTGTGAGAACACGAAATGCATTAGTAATTTCTAAGCAACTTTTCAATTGGTTTTCATTATTTATTTTTTATAGGTTTATACTTATTTGTCTTTTTCTTCTGATTCTTTGCAGCTTTCCCCTTCTAAAAAACAAATGCTCTGTAAGGCTACAAATGTATTGTTATTGCTACTTTTTATTACTGATCCTTCTATTTAGACGCTCTCATATTTATATTCCAGTCGCTTATTCAAATCAATGCATGGTTGCTAGGGTAATTTGGGCCCTAGTAACCAGATTGCTTAAAATGCAATCGAAGAGCTACTAAATAAAAATCTAAATAACTCAAAAACCTTCAATAATAATAAATGAAAACAAATTGCAAATTATCTCAGAATAGCACTATCTACATCATACAAAAAGTTATCTCAAAGGTGAACCAGCCAGCATACATGTATGCATACAGTATAATTAGCTCTTGTAAAGTTACATGTACATCTCCTGTTCTGATGCATTGTTTTAATTGGTTATGTAAAAAGTGTTTGTAAACACTTGATGAATCATTGTCTAGGGAATCCTATTTTGTTATGAGACATACACAATATCATTTTAGGCATGTTGTAAGATGACAATCCTGCCATGTTTCTTAAGAAAACATATAAAACAAGAAGCAGCGGTGCCACGTACTAAGGCAAATTGTTGAATTCCATTCAGCTTTCATTGGTGGAAATTTGTTTTGGTTCACCAAGGGTTTATAATGCTCTCTTATTTCTTGTGTGATGCCTGTTGGCACTCTTCACAAATCTGCCATGTTTTACCAAGTCTGATTAAAGGCAGCCATATTCTAGCCAACCCAGTATCTGATCGGATGTCACATGGATTGATACCATATGAGGTCCCATACATGGTATGGCCAACTGTTTTTTGTTCTCTTTGTTCTGGCCAAACAATAAGAATAGCATGAAGGGAAGATCAGCATGCATGTCCCAAATATTATACAAAACCAATTTTATCTGTGTATGATGATATCTGGGTGACATCTCAAACCATGGCTGCATGTTTTATTACCCCAAAGAAATGCTATCCTCAACTTTATCAGAACAAATAATTTTACTATCACAGGGGTCTTCAGTGGTACACGATCAAGCAGTCCATTGTTTTGCCCTTTTTGTGACTATAAGTCCAGTTGTCATGGCATTTCTCCCCAGCCAGCAATAAACTCAGATAATGCTTCTCTTCACCCTGAGCCTGAGAATTTAATGTCCCCCCTTTAACTCACAAATACTGTCACTGCTCTTTACTTCACACCTGCACTCTGCCTGCTTCTGAGAAACTGCCAGCAAGCAGACACCCCCAGTCTAATTAAATACACTTTGCCATCATTTACCATCTCTGTTTCTAAAAAAGTAATAGAATCTATCAAGCAATTATCTTTCGTTCTACAGCTTCTCTCGTCTCTTGTCGATCAGTGAAACCTCATTACAAGTCCATGCTGATTCTGTCTGTCTCTTGCTTATTATTTCCGTCTCTTATACACTTGCAATTGCCTGTGATTTGCTCCCCCAACCCCATTTCTACTACCCACACTTTTTAGTGACCCAACATACTGTCTACTTATTTTTGTATTGTGTCCTTGTGCAAATGTCATATAGAGTGAACAAGGCAAATGTATCTGGAAGCTAGTGGGATATACAAAAAAAAATATTGTGTACAGTTGTGCATGGCAGACTGAACTGCATTGATGAAGTTGATTGGATCACACCGCAGATACAGGCAAGAGATGGCCAACTATTTATGGAACATAAAATCTGAGTTAGCAAATTCACATTATTCACTTGAAGAAGTGTCCAAAATAATGAATTATGGCTTAGCTATATGGCTCCATGCATGGGATCTGAATTCTTATTCTTAATAACATAAAGTATATGTGGCATATAGTAAACAAAACTCATATAGTTAGGCAACAAAGTAAGCTTTTGTCACTTTTCTGTACTTTTCACAAGGAATGCAGCTCAGGGAATCTCTTTGTTTGGCAAAGTTGATTACATGCTTCTATATCATATTGTTTTTTTTTTGCCTGTACCACTTCAACAACAAGGATGTTTGTAAGCAGAGAAGCATTTGTGTCCTTCCACAAGGGGTTACCAACTCTCTGCACTAGGAATAAACGCTGTCTCCTTGTTGGTAAAGGAAAATACGTTTTTGTGTTGCAGTTACAATTTATTATACAATCTACAGACAATGTGCAGAAACTATATGCTTTAAAAATACACATTAATAATATAGTACCCCTTTTGTAAAATATAAGGCTATTATAAGTCACAGAGGAGTTCCATGACCATATAAAAGCACAAGGCCAAGTGCTTTTATACAGGTCATGGGTCTCCGAGGTTACTTCTAATATCGTCATATTTTCCAACAAGGGGTACTTTATTTATTATAATACACAAGTTTTAGAGAGTCATGTGACAAAAATGACATCACTACTCACCTTTTATTACCGATGACATCACTAGTCACCGTTTATAAGGATATCATTTACAAGATATTCATGTCTTTTGTGTATTATAATAATATTAATGAATATATAAATCAATTTGACACGGTTTAAAAGCTGGTGGAATGATTGATGCCATTCGCAATATTAATGAATGGCGAATGCATAAAATGCGTAAACCAGTATACCACATCATTTAAATTGTTCCCATTGTAGAGCATAATTTGGACATTATGTCCACAAGTCTCTCCTCTCCTGTGTGCTTGACTCCTAATATATAGCCATTGTGTTGAGTCTCTTGAGTGTGAGATAAGAGGTCTCAGCTCTCTGACTCATAGGTGATTTGTTCGGGAAATATGTATTAAGTTGTAAAAGTGAGAGTTTATCCTTTCATAAACATGGCCCTAAAATTCCTATACACAAAAAATGGCCCTTTAGTGAAATATACCTTTTGATAGATATACCCTAATGGACCATCTCTGTTCTCTGATGGTTATATGGCTTGTCAAAGAAAGCCTAATAATATAAAGTGCTCCCATAATGCCTCTCATTTACTCTTGGATAAAATGCTTAAATGACATTCATACTTGATGCATCACTGGGAATAGGAGTCTAGCTTGAAGAGAAAAAAAGACTATTTTTGTTGCCCATAGTATTCCTTTTAATGTAATCACTTTGTTATAAAAAGGATTGAAAATCTCTTTTTAAATCCACTTCTCTTTGACGTTTCATCCACCAACCATCAGATGGCTTTACAAGTTTGTTCCTTTTCATATATGATTGACAGAAGGGTCTTCTCATACTAGACTAGATTTAAGTATGGCACCCTTGCCACGTTTGCTGTTCCCTGCTAATGGTAAGGAATATATCTGATCAAAGGCAGGCTTTCAGATGCAAGATAATTATTTCATTTATGGCCTTACAGAGAAACAATAATCGCTGAATTTCTTTATTAAAAGTAAACCAGAGTAGTAACTTTAATTTTAAGGGTGTGTAAGCCTTTTTTTCTTTACCCAGTTATAGCTCACCTAAAATTCCCAGCATTTTCCAGTATATTATAAAAAGATAAAGCAACATTGGAGCTGTACCATCATAAAGATACATTCCTAAAGCAAAACCACCATTCTACAGGCATTCTACAACCTCACTGCCCTTGCTGTGCAGACCCACATACGCTGCTTCAAATTAAAATTCTGTTCCTCTAGTCTAAAGAGGTGGCTTCTGGTGCGATGATCCTCTTTATGGGAAAAAGATCTCCCGCCATTGGTCTATAATATCCTCTAATATACTTGTAAAGAGTAATTATGCCCCTGGCATGAACCTTTTCAGAGAAAACAACCCGAACTTTGACAATCTACCCTCATAATTTAAAATTTCCATCCCTCTAACCAGTTTAGTTGCATATCTATAACACACTAGTTGGTTGGAACCTAAGGTGATTGCGTGTACACACACATGCACAGGGCTCCCCTGTGGTTCCGGTGTTCACCGACGCCCTTTTGGAGCCCCGGGCTTTCTGCTACGGAACTGCACAAGAGGTTGTGCAAAATAGAAACAAGTCCAGATCAAGGTACCGGCAAGGATTAGGCAAAAGCGTAGTCAAAATTCAGGCAAAGGGATCAAGGCAGGCGGCAGGAATCGTAGTCAAGAAGTCAGACAGGAGTCAATAACCAGGAATACAAACATGAATATAACGCTTTGGCAGGATCAGAAAACTGAAGCCAGCTTGGGCACTTTTAAAATTGTGGACTGGGCTTTTAAGGATGATTTGGTGCTAAGAATTTGAATCTGGCATCCATTGGTGATGTCATGAATTGAGGGTCAAGATGCTCAGTGGCAAAACACCAGCGTGACCAAGCCCCGAACCCGAAAGTATGTGCCTGCGCACCTGAACAGGCAAGGAGACGCGCTAGGAGGTAAGAGAAGGAACAGATCTCCCGGCTTGTCTTACAATGTCTCTGCTTTCCAGTAAATTAATTTCCTTCTTAAGGAATGGAGCCCAAAACTGTACTGCACAATCAAGGTGCTTTTTTTTGCCAGTGTGGCAGCATCCTGCATAGAAGTTATAGTTGTGTACAAATTAGTATCATCAGCAAAAATAGAAACAGTACTTTCAATGCCCACCGCCAGGTAATCAATGACTACTTTAAAAAGCAAAGGGCCAAGGACAGACCCCTGTGGTACTCTACTAATAACACTGGTAAAATTAGAAAATGTTCCATTTATCACCACTCTTTGTAATCAACCTGAGTCATGCATGCATCAATAGTTATATTGTTAGAATTAGATATATTAAAAAAACTGGAATAATTCTCTCTGACAGATGCCCTTTGACGCATAATTATATTTGGGATGCCTAATTTGGAGATCTAGTAGGTGCAGAATAGTCAATTTTTTGGGAAGGTTTACCTCCATTTTAAATGTCATATAATACATAAATCAACCTACTGCCTCTTAATTATGACTGCTATTGTCAACAATTGTTACTATATGCATGACATATAAATAGATATGGAATTGTGTGCACTTGATTTGACATTTAAAGGTTTAAAAGGTTATTATTGACAGGGCAACAAACAAAATAGTGTGTGAAAAGCTGAGCTAAATCTGTGCTTCAACCTTCGATACGATATACATCATTACCATTTGTGCAAAAAAGTTCCTGCTGTTGCTAATTCAAATTGGAATACTTTGAATAGTTCAAAGGAGGTTGAAGTGATTTTTTAGGATTAGAAATATATTGGAAAAAGATTTACAGTGTCTGATACTTGTATTAGGCTTGGGGCTATTGTTCCTCAGAGGCACTGTTGTTGGTCTCTCCTAGCTGCATGGTGAAGTCAATCACATAAACTTCAGGAAACCACAGGCACACTAAGGTTCTGAAAATCGCTCCACACACTAAAATGTTGCACCTGCTCTGTCCAAGATTATTCTGTGAGAAGAACATATAGGACTCACCTGCACTTTCTATGCTTAGCATTCCCTAACTTACACATCTGGAGTGACACACAAGCTAAGGGGCAACCATGTGCTGCTTACAGCTCAACCCTTGTTCTGCTCCATTCTATGAGCACAAAGAATTGCTAGCAAATGTAGCAAATGTAATTGATGCAATGGATAAAGTGCACAAACATGTTGTCTGTTGCAGTACTTTGCACCTCACTTCATTACTCTAAAATATGGATTACTTCATATTTGAATCAATATCTGTTAGATTTGACACAATATATGGGATAGTTGGAGATGCAAAGCTGGTGCAAAATAATGTAATGGATTCAGGTGTTTCATTTAACACTATGCAGATAAAGCCAGGTGTCTGCTGTGACATGTGTCATTGTGACTTATATATCTAGCTTTCATTAGACTGGATTGTGTATGATAGCTGCAGCAGCAGACCAGTAGTTTGAGCCCTTATTTAGAAACATGTCAAGGAAAAAGGGTGAAGGTGCCAATAAATGGAAGGGGTATGGAAAGGTTAGAACAAAAATAAAGGTAAAATATAAATGTTCCAAGGAGGTATGGTTTGCACCAGGTCAGTAAAAATACAGACGGTTTGGTATTTTATTCTACAAGGGGCAACCCTGTAGAAGAGAGGATGTAGAATTGGATGAACTTAACATAATTGTGAGTTCTACTCAATGAGTAACTATTTCCATGTAAATAGGAAGAGATCCATAAAACACAAGAGTGTTGAGATCATCACTACATGTAGCAGTAATCAAGCATGTGCCCGTATGATTGAGAGTTTATGTCTCTTCTAAGCCCTTTACCAGATAGCATTTCACTGTGTAGGTATATCTTTTTAATAGGAAATTGACTATCGTTAATTAGAAGTTCAAATGAAAAGAAATGTTATTTTAATAAGTAATGACTTGATAATATCCCTACAGTACTTTAATAGTCCTGACTATTGCTAAATATATGGTTTACTTCAGTAAACAGCATAAAAGGATTCTATTCCTTTCTGTTGCATAATTTTATCATATTCCTAATTGTCCTTGTTATTCTACTCATTCACTTTAATACTGTGTCGCTGGTTGGCCCATGTTGTTCAACTATCCTATGGCAATTACTGCTCCCACTACCCAAACACACAATTGTATATCATCAGTATGCTAACCAAATTATCTATACCAGGAG
Source organism: Xenopus petersii (assembly GCA_038501925.1). Lineage (NCBI taxonomy): Eukaryota > Metazoa > Chordata > Amphibia > Anura > Pipidae > Xenopus > Xenopus petersii. Next base: position 53,399,966 of record CM076678.1, on the reverse strand, counting down.
AGCAGCGGATCGCATATATAAAGAAAAGCACCAGAGATTTGGTCAAAGCAGAAGATCTGAATTAAATGAAGACAAGGTGAGCAAGTCACTTGCACCAGACTACATTCTAAATGTCAGGCCTTGGAAAGAAAACAGACAATCCCCTGTTATTTTTATGTCCAGAAAAAATGTGTTTAGTGGGAGCACTTACCGGACACTGAATTCAAACGTGCTGCACAGCCAGCCGCCATCCCATGCGGTCAAAAGGATTCCAAGGACAAAAAGAGCGGAGCACCGTGAGAGTCCAGTAAAAGTATTAAAAAAATGAGCTTCTGATGAAGTGGCAGGACGCCACGAAACGCGTTAAGCGGGCAGCCAGGGTGTACTGCTGCTGTAACCTGTTTTTACATGTTTATTGAATAAAATTTTCATTTTTTTAATACTTTTACTGGACTCTCACAGTGCTCCGCTCTTTTTGTCCTTGTTATTTTTATGGAACCAATAATAGAAGCCTATCTTAAAACCTAGCTGTATATCAGACTGTCTATAATGAAAAGATCTATATTGGTAGTTCTCAAAACTGTCCTCATCAGCTTTAATATGACAGCATTTCTTAGCTTGAACAGAGTTAAGGAAATCAAAATATGGTTAGTGATATTCTCATCATACAGTCTGAGACAAACTGAGGATAAAAGGTGATACATTTCTCAGAACTACATCCACAAAAACATCACAGATAAAGTGCTTGAAACTATATATACTTATGCTTGCCACCAGTGCTCTTCTGCACCTTGTATTCTGAATAAGAGGGGAAGAGGGGAGTCCAGTACTAAATCACCTGCAACAGAAGGCCATGTAGGTGAATGTTCATGCCTGTCCTACAAGTTGCACCCACATTTGCACTATTCACATGCAATGTTGACTATCGCACAATCGTGGCATTCTGGGGGAAAATATTGCAAAGAGAAAGTATGGTAGACTATGCTGTAAAAATGCATGGTTATATGCATGTTGGTGGAGTTTCAGACAGAGCAGGGAGGACAGATTGCAATTGGATGCGGTTGGGTGGATTATTGATGCTATCCATCTAAATAGGACCAAATGTTTAGCAATGTACGCAAACCTGACCATTTTTTACAATGCAAAGAATGGCTCAAGCATAAAAATATCATAAAAAAGGTTACGTTGTAAACTGATAAACACATAAAAAAAGAAACTTGCTGTTTTTAAAGATAATATTAGACGTTTGTATATTTGTACACCCACTGTAATATACTGAGCTAACCCTCATGGATATTTTATTATTTAAACTGCATTTAGGTCAGAACAGGTCCCATTTAGATCTGATTTTACTCATCACATGGGTAGTAAAATGAGGGAAAGGTATGTTAATTTGGTAACCTCGTCAAGTGAGAAATTCTTTTCATGTTTACCTAGCTTTATACTATAGCTGATGGTTTTAAGAACGCATCATCAATGTATCTCCAGCAAACCATTTCAAACTCAGTGAACAGTGCACTTCTGATACTACAGGGCTATAGCTAGAAGTCGATAGGCCCTGTTCAAAATTTTAGGAAGAACTCCCACTATAATTCCATTTTCCCAAAACAACAATTTATTAATCCAATCCGCCTATATCACCTCTTCTACTATTAGACTATTAGATACTATTAGAATGGCCTCTTCATATTACAGAATAAATGGCCTCTTCATATTACAGTTTTCCTCTTCTTATTGAGTAAAAGATCAATTCATCTGGGTTGTAGGGTCGCCTACAGACCCTAGGTCCTGTCAAAGTTACTGCCCTGCAACCAAAGACGCTAATCACATGTGTAAATGAGAAGCTGTCAATATAAATTATTAATGGGAGTTGTAACAATTAAGAATTGCTTTCAGTTTTAAGGTAACCTTAACTGATGGACAGTATGTAATTTGACCTAATTTGACCACTTCAGCTTTTTTTGCAGCCTAAAACATTGTTGCATGGGTCCTTGTTGGACTTTTATTTGCTCCCCTTATTATTGATTTGAATTGGCATACCACTTGTTCTTGTCTACTGGAAATGTAATCTTTTTACTAATGCATACTGTACATTATTTATAAATGCATATGCAGCCTTTCCTTTTTTGTTGTTACTAGATTTTAACACTTTTATTGCATAAGCACATGTGGGTTAAGTGAATTGCTGTTTTGTCTAAAGCAAAGATAAATATCCATACTCTATATGTAATTGTGGATTACCAAGTAAAAATACAATTATAAGATATGCTTGTTATAAGATATGCTAATTGTTCTGTGTTCTGTTGCAGGACCAAAGGCCAGCAGATACCATGCATGTTTTAGAAGGCAACAGCAAAGGTATGTTTTTAGAAATGTGCTATAAAACAGGTTTTCTCTTTGTTCTGGTATATATTGCTAGTACTTCTGTGGGGTGGCCCAAGCTGCAAAAAGATTGGGCCAGCTAGTAGAATCTTTAGATTACCAAGAGAGGAGATACACAAGAGAACAATTTTAATCACGATAGGTGATATATAAATATTTCAATATCCTCTCCCTGTTTGTGAACTCCTTAGTCAATGTCAAGCATTTATCCTTTATGGCTGAGTTATCCAGTACTTGGGTATTGCCTAGATTGAATGTGCGCAGCAACGGCCTGTGCACACCTACTCGACCCTCCCTGCACCTCCTGCCTGCCCTTGTCCCCCACTCCCCGCCCTGTGCACAATGTAAGTAAGAGAGTTGCTGGGGAGGGGGATTTCTTGGTGAAATGTCATCATTGCGCTATTAGTAATTTGGAGAACTTTCAACTGGAGAGAGATGTGAATTTATGCCAATGCGAAAATAATTTTCAACAATGTGAAATTAATTTTCCAAAACTTGTCTTCCTTTTTTTTGCTATATTTTACTGTCATAATATACTTTCTGTTTACTATTAAATCCAATCTTAATTTAAAGGTTTTTGAAACATATCAGAAATCCTACCAGAGATATTGGAATAATACTGTTGTTTTGCTTCTTAAATCAACAGAATCGCAAGTTACATCATGAAAGAGCTGTCTGGTTAGGATGCATGAATAATGTGAAAGGAAAAGTATTGTGTAGAGACGCGTTAGCATGTATTGAAATGATTTTGTGCATAGATATAACAAGATGTGGATGCATTGGTTGTAGTACATCACGTGATCATATTGTTCTTTGCTTTTATTCAGCAGTGGGGAAGAACATAACCCACAGGAATAGCTTAATAACCTGCTTTCTAACTAGCACAAAAGTAAACAAAAGGCAGCCGAATGGTCCCTGCTGAGCTCTAATTAGCTCTGTAAGTGTTTGCCTTTGTGTAGATAAGGACTGGATTCAGTGGTATTATGGCTGTGTCAGAAGAAAATTAGAAACTGTGTTAATAGGAAAAACAACTGACTACAGACAATTACACATGGCCATATTAAGTCCCAGACTCAAGTAAACTGCAATTCAAAGCAACAGAGTAATGATTGTTGTTAAAAGGGAAAGTAATATTTGAAAATATTTGAATCTGGTAAAGATTAGTACAAATCCATAGAGAGGATATTGTAATAAAAGTCATATTTGTTTAGATGAACAATTGAACATACAGCATATAACCAGAGTTGGCATACTTTCCCAGATGGTCAGTTGTGAAAGACCATTCAGTAATGAGATAATCTGTCCTGTTTGGAAATATCATATGTTATCCCTGTGCAAGTTTAGACTTGGCAAATACACAGTAAAGAACTTTTCCAAACACTGTAAATTCACCAAGTCTGAACTCACCCAAGTGATTAATTAACATAAGTTATTTAAATACAGCTATAAAACCTTTTAATCATAAGCCATAGTCCATTCACCATTACAGATGTAAGAGAAATTGTAGTCACTGTTGCCTTTCTTCACCGTTATCAAAATTTAGGACCTCTGTATTTCAGTTCCAGGACAGAGTGCCCGCAGGCAGCTGAAAAGGACATGGAGTAAGCAGTTATGCTTCATGTGCAAGGAGTTACTTTGTTTTATTTTATAGTATACAGTTCCTTTCTAATTCCTGCTCTGCAGTAGTGACATTGATGCCCTTATAACAGTGATACCCAACCAGTGGCTCATGAGCAACATGTTGCTCTCTGACCCCTTGGATGTTGCTTCCAGTGACCCCAAAGCAGGTACTATACTGCCAAACAGACTCTCATGTAGGCTGTCAGTCCACATAGCAGGCTACAAATAGCCAATCACAGCCCTTATTTGGCACTCCCAGGAACTTTTTGCCTACTTATGTTGCTCTCTAACTTTTATACATTTGAATGTGGCACATGGGTAAAAAAATGTTGGGGACCCCTGTTATGTTTTGGTAGCCGAGGATGATTAGAGTATAACAGTGCTTTATTAGCAGGCTCTCATACAGCATTACACAACAGTAACTTTCACTTTTAAGATGTATGAAGGATGCACAGTATAAGTCTGAGCACAGTGACATCTACAGGCCATTTGTATAAACACCACATATTCCCCTATAGTAGGAAAGCATTTGGACAACTATAATAAACAGTAACAATTAAACAGTGTGCATTTTAAACAATAGTATACATTCTTCACATAACAAAGTCCTTGGTCCATGCAGGTAGTTTTCTTATTCTCTCAGTACGCCTTATAGGTTCACTTTCTTTAGGCCTTTTGCAATTGACATCAGGAGTAGGAAAATGTCCTTCATCGAATGGAGCTTCTCCGAAGTCATATCTAACAGGAGCAAGACGACTTGCATTCCATATGCATCCATCAGACAGTTCATATGTATATGGTCCTCGCTGGCGTCTCACTTCAAGTGGTGTAGTAAATTTAGATTGTCCTTGTTTCAGTATTCCTGGTTTCTTAATTTCTGACTAAAGATACAGGCTGAAAGTGTACTTCTCTGGCACCACATTTTCTGTCAGTATAAGCCTTGCATTTGGCTAGTTGACATTTCACAATGTCAGCAGTAGATGATTTTGTAGGCAGAGTATTTTGTGGAAGTTTGATGTCTGCAACATGTAACTTAGTGTGCATCTGTCTGCCATGTAATAATTCAGTTAGAGATGATTGGGTTGTTGCATGGCATGTTGCTCTGTAATTATGTAGGAACTCTGTTGTAAATACTTTCCAAGATTTCCCAGTAAGATTTGCTGTCTGTAGTGTTTCTTTCAGACTTTTGTTGAATCATTCGATTTCTCCATTTGCTTGTGAGTAATACACTGAAGATTTCCTATGCACAATATTCCTCTCTCTCTCAGAAAGGATTCAAACTCATATGAGACAAGCTGTGGTCCGTTGTCTGATATTAACTCCTTTTGATTACCTTCTCTGCTGAAGACTGTAGACAGAAATGTTATCACTGTAGCTGTTGTATGAGAAACAAATGCAATTTCTGTCCATTTGCTGTAATAGTCCATGAAGGTTATAGCAAATCTGCAGTCTATAGGAGCATCTGTAAAAGGATCGACAATATATATAGCACGTTTTTGCGATGCTGAATCAGGAAATGGTACTGGTTTTACATCTGGTCTCACCTTAACTTTGTGTACAAAGTTACACAGCCCAGTGCAGTGAAGCGTTGCTTTGCAGTGGAATTTAAGACACTGACTGTGGTGGCAGGCACTGGTGCTGTAGTAATGAGACCATCAATTAATTGTAGGTTTAAGGCAGCAAAGAGATCCCTTCCAAGTATAGAGGTATCCTTATTCACAATGTAAAAGTCAAATTGTGCAGTATTTGATTCAAATTGTACAGTCAATGGCAAGCAACCAAGCACAGGGATTGTTTCCTTTAAGTAACTGACTGATAATCCTATCATATATTCTGGCTATGAGTAGTTGTTTGAGCTTTGTGCAAAAGCTGTGCCACTCATGTAGTTGCTTCTAAAATCAGATCATCATCAGTAATTTCTTTCCAGTGACTTGTTCACCTTAAATATTATACTGAGAGATTGCACTTCAGGACCTCTTGTTAAACAGGTTAAAGAGTGGAGCTGAACTTGGGAGTGGAGTGGATAGAAATAGACACTTCTAGCAGAGCATGAAATCGACTACCTCACAGATTTACTTCCCTTGGTAATTATATATTCCGGGCATAAAATGCAGAGAACCTACTGAAAATATTATTTTTGCAAAAAATCATCAAATTGCTGTTATTTATGGGAATATCATCACATAGGTGAATTCAAATATTAACATAAATACTTTTGTTTTGTAATACTATCTACAAGTTTATACACATCATTATAGACCTTATCACTCTTATTTTCTGGTTGAGCTCCTGTGAGATCTGCACATTTGTATAAAGTTAATGACATAAAGATCTTTGTGTGTGTGGAGGGCAGACGTCTTAAAATCCTGCCTTGAACCAGTTCCTGCAGCATGTTGCCATCTGCTTCATTACCTACTGGGGACCAGTAATGCTAAACTGCCATATTGAGAGATAATCACAACAGACCCCCTGTTAATTGTATGTTAATTAATCTTCTAGGGACAAAGGCAAAGCAAACAATAAATTGCCTTCTGTTGTGTTTATTGAGTGACAACAATTTACCTGGCAGGTAACAAGTGAGATATTAGAATCCCAATGAATGTAAAATCATAAAATGAATTCTTGCATTGCTAATCTAGTACTTTGTTATGCATAGTAGAGCTGATTTACAAACATAGGTGCTAAACTACGCCAGTTCAGTTGTCAGTGTTATCTCTTTAATTGTTTTACTCTTAGTACTGGTCAGTAATGAGCTAATTGCAGATTGGTAGGTATTGCAAAATAAGTAATCTAACTAGAATAACCAGCAGGTGTCACTTACTGAGCACCAGTTTAAAAGCAAACATCTTCTTGGTTGCTATCGGTTACTAGACCTGATGCAACATGCATGGTGCATAACATTAGCCCATTAATCATTTATTTTGATTTGTTTACTTTTTGCCTTTTCTCCTACCTGCATGTTAACTAAGCTTACGAAAACCATGTTGATGGCAAAATAATCATATTTTTTTTAAATGTTATTAGTATTCTTAAGACATGCTACTCAACATTATAGAAAGATCCCTTATCTGGAAAACCCCATGTTCAAAGTATTACATTTCTGGATAGCAGTTCCATTCCTATATAGAGACGAAAATATACATAAACCAGGTGTTCTACAATTCCAAATTAATTCCATTTTGCTACATGTTGTGTTCGAATTGTTTAGACAAGATCATTATGTTAGTCTGAGCCTTACTCTCTGCTGGGATACAGAACTTCCATTACATCTGCCGAGTACTTTGCATCACCTCATTACTCCTTTATTATGCAGGTCATTATTCCATCGGTTATAGTGTGATAGTAATATATCGAACTTGAACTGAGCAGAAGAGAAATCAAAAGCTCTTTCAGTTATTTGGAGACCAAGTTACGAGACATTTTGAAGTAATAATAATATTATTGTGATTTTAGCAATATACTCACATACAGTACATACAATATCGACAGCAAGCAAATAAAATGAACAATTCCTCTATTGTGTTAGCAATTAGTATTTAGCAGTAATTTCGCTGCCCTCCAGCTACTATACCAACCCCCCCCCATCCCCTGGCAGTCTTTGGTTCTTCAGCTGTACTAATAATTGTACTTTTACAACAGCTAAAAAAGTCCAGGTTGAATATACCTGCTTTAGTCTATAGTGCTTTCTAATCCACCAGACCCCATGAGCCAGCCTCACAATACAGTATTAGTCAATTGGACAGAAAGCAATGTGCAGATACCTTGTTTTTTTTAATTACGAAAAGGAGCAGTTGTCAAGAAAAGCTTAAAGTGAAAAGAGCTGATGTCCTGTTAAATGAATGTGTCCCTCCTGGGCAATGTATGTAGACTCACAGCTCCAAAAAGCTAATTTGAGCAATCAATAGGAACATTAACCTTTCTAAGACTTATCTTTTTTCAAAGTGTTTGCCAAATCAAGTGTATTATTGTCTTTTTAAACTAAACCTGGCATGTTAGCAGTCAATCATAGTTACTTGTTACAAGGGGACACTAATAGTAACAGGACAGTTGGTTATAAACAGTAGCAAACTACATTTCTGTATGAAGACAAAAGAGTATATGTGGAAGATGGTTGATAGGAAAGGCAATTTCTTCAAGGTATAATGTGCTCAGGAACTTAGAAGAATAAAGAAAATCCACTCAAATATCTTATAAATACCACATTCTTTCATTCCCTATACCTTTGTCAATTACTGGTACAATAATGAAGCATGTCTCCAAAAGTTGTGTTATTTAAACTTCTCATCGGGCCCTTCATTTGCTATCTCAATATGGGCTTGTTGAGTATAACAGGTATATCTGCATTATATAGTTCTGTGTCCTCTCTTGTGAAAGGGTTCTAAAGTCAAAAAGTGAAAATGGCTTTTCTGGTGGCCAATTTACATGCTTTAAAGATGTTGCACCATTTCAGAATAATGTCTTAAAGTTTGTCTCTTTTCACCCTTTGACCTGAAAGCCGCCAGCTTTGCTGCCTAGAAGGAATTTTCGACTCCTGCTCCACTGCCCCATTAAAAACTGCTGCTGTCTATTTCTTATAAAAGTTTATGCAATGCCAAACAAGAGCAGTTTCAGTTAGGACTTGAAAATTCTAGCACAGCCAGTGGGAGTTCAGAACATCATTATGAACAGCTGTCAGCTCAGAAGGAAAACACGACACAATCTTGCCTTTGCAAGTAAATTGAGGATATGTTTATTTTTTGTGTGGAGAACCCAAAAACCAACTTTTGTTTTTAGACTTTAGAACCCCTTTTATTTATGGCCCTATGGATTTCTTTGGTCATGGGTAACACTTATAGGTTGTTCTTTTCAGTCCAAACCAATTAAGGGCCCCTTTGTAAGGCTAATGGCACACAGGCCATTTCATGAGGCTAGCCTAGTCCTTACAACTATCTTTAACCATCTGTCCAACCTATCTTGAACCATTTCACAAAATGGATTGCAGAGACTTGCGCCTAATGCACAATGCCTATCACAGCATGCAAAGGGCAAAAAAACCCTGCCATCTCAGACCTGTCGAGGTCCTGTATAAGTCAATGGGAGAGGCACCTATACCAATTTGGTTATCATGGTCTGTGCTGGGTTTAGCCTGGAAATCTGACTTTTTCTGGGTTTTTGGGCAAAAACGTGAAAAAAACAAGTTTTTTGGGAGAAAAGCCTGAAAAAATTGCACAAATTGGGTTTTCGCTCAATTTTTTTACATTTTGTTACTGATCCAATTAAAGTTTGTTTATTAATAAATAAGGTAAAGGTGGGCTTGGGAGTTTGGTTTAGCTTTTTTTATTGGGACAATGAGATTAATTCAGATTTTAGTAAATAACCCCCTTAAAGGAATAGTTCAGTGTGAAAATAAAAACGGTGTAAATAGATAGGCTGTGCAAAATAAAAAATGTTTCTAATATAGTTAGTTAGCCAAAAATGTAATGTATAAAGACCAGATGTCTAATAAAACAGCCAGAATCCAACTTCCTGCTTTTCAGCTCTATAACTCTGAGTTAGTCAGCGACTTGAAGGGGGGCCACATGGTACATATCTGTTCAGTGAGTTTGCAATTGATCCTCAGCATTCAGCTCAGATTCAAAAGCAGCAGATATGACCCATGTGGCCCTCCTCAAGTCTCTGATTGGTTACTGCCTGGTAGAAAGGGGAACCAGTCAGTGTAAACCAAGAAAAGCAGGAAGTAGTGTTCTGACTGACTTGTTATACATCAAATCACTCCAGCCTTTATACTTTACATTTTTGCCTAACTAACTATATTAGAAACATTATTTATTTTGCACATCCTATCTATTTACCCAGTTTTTATTTTTACACTGAACAATTCCTTTAAAGTTAGGTTGCATATATTGGAGCACATTTTCTTAAACTGCACTATTTTGCAGTGCTCTATAAATGTCTATAGTGAATCCATATTGTATTATTCCCACAGACTCCTATAGTGACAGTGAAGAAGAAAGCAGTGGGGAAATAGAAGATGAATCCCTGAGTTCAGTTCTTACTATATCCATGCCACTTTCAGAAGAGCAGGTATGAAGCAGTATACTGTAAGTCAGATCTGAAAGGCAAATCCAGACCTGTAGCCTATACATAGCATTTACATTTATATTATAAGAGTCTCTTATAAGAGAACAGAAATATACTACTGATGTTTGGTCCTCAGCAGATACTGAAATAATATATAGCTAACAGATAATATAATTATACAGCACTCTGAGATGTCACCACTAAAATATAATTCACAAGTAGGGATCTAATCATATTCATTAATACAAGTGCTATTATAAGGCTATATATGGTCAAGGTTAACCAGGGAAATACCTATGAGCCAGATAAGAATTAGAATAAAAATAAAGTATAACATAAATAACATAAGTCAAATAAGTATAAAGTATGACCCTAGCAGTCAGTTACTAGTATTCAGTTTATATTGAAAAGTTGAAAAACTGGTATGTTAAATTTATTTAAAATCTACAGAAATACAAAAAAAGAAAACAAGCACATAAAAGGTGAGTTTTAACTGAAACCCACTTTAATTAAATGGTGCTTAATTCAGTGAAGAAGATCAATGAACTAAGCCCAAACACTGAGTGCTTGCAAAAACACTGTATAAAAGGAAAATAAAGTTATATTATGCTGGTGGACCCTTGGGGGCTACTTGTGGCCATGCACATATCATATACTGTATGCTAAGAGGTGTAAGGGATAATGCTCCCAACCTTCATTTTAACAGCTTTCTTTTGTCTCGTTCACAGAGCAGCACCCTAAGTGCATACCAGAGCTGTCTGCAGCGCTTTCTGGATTCCAGTACTAATGGTGAGCATCGCTGAACAGGGACTGAGATCCATCATTCATACCAATGTTTTACCTTTCATTTGCATGATCCCCAATCAGTGTCGGACTGGCCCCTCGGGATACCAGAAAAACTCCTGGTGGGCCCAGGTGTCAGTGGGCCTCTTGCTTCTAACCATTTGGCTTATTTCACGGTCATTCCCTATTTATTTATGGGAACAGAAAGGCTTCATAATGGAAGAAGAGAGTATAGTACAGTATGTAGAGAAAAGAGACTAGGAGAATAAAGAGATTGAGTGAGGAGAGGAGGAATAATAGTTTGGAAAGTGGGCCCATGGTCTGGTTTTCAGGTGGGCCCCTGGCATCCCAGTCCGACACTGTCCCCAATATACTACAATAAAACCTGCCTTTAGATATTTACAAATACACATTTATATACAGATTATGTACTACTTATTTATAACGTTGTTTGTGTTTTACAGTTTGAGTTACATAACTATTTACTATTAAAAAAACACAAACTGTTTCTACTTTGGCTTAGCTTATGACGTATATAAAAGCAGTCAACCTTTTAGAACCATGTTTTCCCCATAGAAAACAACAAGAGTTATTCAGCAGATAACATATTTAGTGAACTACTCTGCATTGAAAGTGTCATAGAGATATAGAAAGAACCATTGTGCTAAAGTCACAAGGCCCATGGCAGATGGATTCAGCAGTGAACACTAATTGTGCTGTCAGTATAAACAACCATTTACCTGATGTGATTCCTTAAGGATTATGGTACTGAATACAAGTTATTTGTCCTGTCAGCTTTCTCCTGCCACTACATGACATGAGGCAGGGGCAAGTGCTGCACACTGCTGACACTCATGTGAGAATGGAATAGAATAATGTCTAGAGTAATGCCTTTAAATGAGCCATCTGCTTCTTTTCCTTCCTTCCCATAATACATTTTACCAGGAGGGTGAGGTTTTCAGAAACCGAATAGACAAATATGTGTCCTTTTTTCTCTTATTCTTTATATTTGGTATGTTAACTGGTTCTTCAAATCTTCTCCCCTCTTAGCTTTATACTCCCCACCCCACACCCACTGTTTCTGTTCTGCACATGTATTGCATTGCAGCCTCCTAAACTCTCTTTTCCCATTCTCTCCCCTTTAGGATATGGAGTTGGGACAAGTGGCACTTTTACTTCTGATGCTAGTATGTTCAGCTGCGATGAGGAAGAACTTGCACGTCTCAAGCTGTAAGCACAGATGTCTGGGGAGACAGGGAATCAAATGAGAACAAGAAATATAGATAGGACTGACATCTTAACCTCACGGGGGTCTCTGTGGGAGCAGATTAGCTGCCCTTGTACTAAAGATGTATCAATGAAACATGCAGCGCTGCACAGTCAGCAGCAGTCTGCTTCCTTGAGGCTAAATATGTGTAGATTGCGTTCTTCATGTACACTGTTCAGAAAATACATTTGGGCTTACAATGAATAGTATACATTACTTTTGTTCTCATATAAATAGTTTTTAAAAAATTCTGTTTGACAGATGGATTATAGGGTTGGTTCATCCTCAGGTTAACTCTAAGTATGCTATAAGATGATCTATTCTGAACAATATTTCAATTGGTCTTAATTTTTTATAGTTTTGAATTATGAATTATGTGCTTTCCCCTTCTGCCTCTTTCCAGCTTTCAAAAGGCCAATGTCCTGTGTGACTACACTTTTATTGTTTTTGGTGCTTTTTATAACGTATCTCTCTGTTTGGGGCTTCTCCTTTATCTCATCATCTTTCAGTCTCTCATTGAAATCTCTACCTGGTTGCTAGGATAAATTGGACCTTAGCAACAAGGGAGCTGCCAAAATTCTAAATCTATTTGGATTCCTATATTCTAAGCCTGAGATCTCTGGGGTGCTCACTTTATTGTGCCTTCCTCAACCTGCAAGAGGCATATTATGTTGTGTTGCTCAACATCCTTAAAACCCTTTAATCCAGCCATCCAGATTTATGATTACTGACTTGGCTAAGTTTGACACTTTAAATTCAGTGTTCATTGGGGACTGTCCAATTGTCCTGTGGGGACAGAAAGGATTTTTCTCCCCTTCTACAGCAACGAGGAGAGACTTCTGATTGTTTTGCCTTCCTTTGGATTAACTTGACGTTATATAGGATGTGCTTAGGTAGGATGAGTCTCATGGACATAAGTTTTCATTCACCCTCAACTACTATGTAAATAAAATTGATTGAGTTACAGTTTACTAGATGAGAATGGTACCATTTGTATCTACCGTAGGCTTCTATCCAACTAATTACCTTTATTAATTGCCTTGCATCCTTGTCATTGCTTCCAGATTAAACTTCATACTACCCAACTGCCCTTAGTTTGGTGGACCAAATAAGGAGCAGGGGTAAAGGTGGCAAAGTTTGGGCAGATCATAAAAATAACTGGATAAATGGGAAGCTAGAGCAGGGTCAGGAGTTAAGTGAATCTGGACGCAGATGCATTTGAACCTGCTACTACCACTAGACCTATTTAGCTTTTTTAATGTGAACTAAGCAGTCATTTTAGATGCTCTGAGTGTGAGAACCTGGTGCAATTACTCAAAATGTATAAGGGTTCATTAGTAAACGAGAAACACTGTCAATCAGAGGAGAAAGCATGAACTTGTTCTCAGGGGACTGTATGAAGGAAACCTCAATACAAGATGCAGTTAGTGCATGTAGTACATGCAGATTACATTCAGTTAACATTATACAAATGATACTCTTGTTTTTTGCTTCAGTGAAAAAAAAAAACCTCCCCCTACAAAAGAATAAGTAGATATAGAAATAAACTGTATGGGGGAAAAAAGCTACATTAAGGAGATCCGCATTAAGCGTGTCAGCGTTATATTTCTAATCCTAATACAATAATATAGCAGCCAGCTCCGAGTCATTGTTTCCCCGGTGGAACAGGCACTTATTTCAAAGAACAATTACAGTGAGCGGCTCTGAAAGTGATGGAGGTTACTATGGAGACATCTTTGCTTTCTTTCCAAGCAAGAGGATGTGAGCAAGGGTCCTGCCAGGTGCCTCAGTATGGTCACAGGCTTCATTCTTCAGATGGCTCTACCACGATTAGAAATAGAAGCACAGTGCCCTAAACTCCCTCCCATTCACTTTGTCCTTTCTCTGCTTCACTGAAAAAAAAAGAGGCTAATTAAAAAAGCAGTCATTTCCTCTTAAGTACATAAAGTATACTGTGGGGATTTTAAATATTAGATTTGCAATCAAAAGCACCCAAGTTCAACAAGGCTGTGACAATTTGTCAAGTCCAGTTTCATTTACTACCATCTCAACACAAGTAGAAGGCTCATTAGACATTAGTCATTTAGTGCAATATGCAGGGCCACCTATAATACAGTGTTTAGTGGGCACAGGCAATAGGATTAATTTACTAAGCAACAAATCAGACATGTGATTACATTAGGCTAACTTGCACTAAATCCAACCCAGCTCATTGCTGAATGACTGCTGTGACTTACTGCACCCTTTTATTGAGAAATCCTAGATGTATAAAGTAAAGGGGCATGTAGGGTGCTCTTCTTTTGTTCATTATTCTGCCTATGTAGGGCATATTAGAAATGTCTATTTTTGTTATTTTTGTTATTACATAAATATCCAGAAAATTCTAAGTAAACATGATTGACATTTAGGAACATGCAGCGGTTTTAAGGCGATAGTACCATTTTAACCAGCAGCTTCTGGATTGAAAGCCATTTTGATATGCTGAATTTTTTTAGATGTTGTTACTTAATACTCTGTATTTGCATAAGCAAATATGAGCAAAAACATAAGGAAAGCTAAAAAAAACATATTGCCCCTTCTATTGTTGGGGCAAAACTCAGAATTTTTCAGGATTTTTTTAAAAACTAGAATTTTTTTCTAGATTTATTAAACTCTGATGCAGCAAAAAAGCCCTAATCTGAAAATCTGCCGTTTCAAACCTGCCAAGGTTGTGTATAAGTCAATGGCAGAGGTCCCTATCCGATTTAGTAGCTTCTGTGGTCTGAGCTGGAATTAGCCTTTTCGGGCACAAATCCCAAAAATTTGGGCTTTCGGGGAAAACCCCTAAAAATTATGCGATTCGGGAAAAAAATTAAAAATTTTAAATAATAAATAAGGTAACATCAGGTATGGGAGTTTGGTCTTGGTTTTTTAGTTAAATAATGAGATAAATTTGGATTTTTATTAAATAACCCCCTTTGTGTTCCAATTAGCTGAACACTAATGATATGGTTGAATCCTACAAAAAGGCTGGGCTTTGAGTGGGTACATTTGTAGCATTAAACATTCTATCTATCTATCTATCTATCTATCTATCTATCTATCTATCTATCTATCTATCTATCTATCTATCTATCTATCTATCTATCTACAGGGTATAAACAGTATATATATATATATATATATATATATATATATATATATATAGATATAGATATATTTATATATATATATATATATATATATATATATATATATATATATATATATATATATATATATATATATATATATATATATATATACAGGATTAATGTATTCCAAAAAATCATATTGGATAAAGGAGCTTACAAATGTCAACATTTGTTAATGTATCTCTTATTGTTAATTTGCCATTCATTTTTTTCAACATTTAGTAAATCTGGCCCTTAATCAGGGGTGACCTTCACAACAAATGACAGGAGGTCACTTTTGCTAGTGCTGTCTATAAATATTACACTCCTTGTGACCCTTTCAGTAAATAAGTGCTTGCTTTGTGCTTTGTCCACAACTGAATAAACTCTTTGGTTTCTATAAGTGTAAAACAATCAATACAAAGAGGTGGCTTCCTCCCTATCAGACGTGGATAAAAATGTCTTCCGTTGCTTCCTTTGGGTATTAATAATTCACATTGCAGGTGATCAAGTAATACAGCTCTGGTGCCAGATTGAGGACTGGCACAAACAAGGGAAGTCCTGCTTCTGATTACCTACAGCAGTATACATAGAATATAGTTGTCTGTATTTTTATACAAAAATGTCTGCAATTCAGAAAGCCATGTTACCACCCAAAAAAATAAACTTTAGCTCCGTTCTATCTTTAAACATCAGGCAAACAAATAATATTATTTTCTCCTGTATCTAGCGTTTTACCTTCATTTCCAACAAGGAAGTTGATTTTAGTAGCACTCACTGTGGTTATTTAAATATTTCCTTTATTTCTAGCTGTATATTAATGCAGGCGCACAGTGTATTTTATACATGATGACACAATTAATATTGTGACAAAGGGGCATTCCCCCGAAACATTACTCAGTAATAAACATGCAGGGCTTGGCGTTGAGTCCTGAGTGCTGGTAATTTTCTTTCGTACCCAAGTTTATTTGAGGGTGCCGACCCTTTTTTTACTGAGCACCGGACCAATATACTTTGAGAGGCCAGGGTGTGCTGGTGGTTTTTCCTTTTGGCACAATTAATATAACATAACAAGCAGTAAGCATAGATGAGTTCCACTTCTGTACAGCACACAAGAGAATACAGCAGTATAGGGTTGTATGAGTGGATTTACTAACCTCATGCTAGAGACTAAAATACTAACAGTAAATACCAATGCAAAATCCAGCAAGCACTAATCGTAAATAATGCATAAGTTTGCTGTTTACTGACATTCACTTGCTGCTTTTTCTATGTGACCTATTAACTAGCCACCATGGCTGTAGCATCTTAATCCCTTAATCTTAATCCCTTTTCACATTATTGTGTAATTGCTAGAGCAGATCATCCTTTCAGGATAAAGCTTATATTTGAATACAGTTTTTCTGTGTCTCACAGTGTTGATCAATGACAGTATGTACTTTGTTGCATGATAAATCTAAGCCAATGTGCGATGGTTCTGTGACCTCAGTGCTCAGATTTCCTGCATGGTTGGCCCTGCAGTTATAGCTCCTAAGTATACACTTTCTAATTTCAGTGTAATCCAAGACATACATAACACTTTCTGACTTGGTGATGCTCTAATGGCAGCTGTAAGACAAACAGGGGGAAATGCGGAAACATTTACAACAAAACTAAGATTTATGTCTAAATTTATCTAAATTTATAACTAAATATTTTCTAGGGAAGTGCAATGTTTTGAGGTATCACCCCCATTGTCAGGGGTGGCAGGACACCGGGTAAAAACCATGGGCACCGCCGACCCACAACCATTTACAGCCTGTGTTGCCTCATGATCTCGCTCCCCTGGCCCCAATCGCAACCGCAACTACTGGACAGATAAGCAGGGGCCTGGCTGGGATGGGGGGCCTGTAGGGGGGTTATGGCAAAGGCAGAGTGTCCAGTGGAGGGTTAGCTGACTCTCCAGTCCGACGCTGACCTCCCCTTTGTCAAGCATTGCATTTCCACATTAAAATGTTGCAAGGGTTCGCCCTGCATCATGAAGTCTTGTGTGCCTGTGAGTTTCCATTTTATTTTTGCACTGAAAGGTTGCTGAATCCTCTATCAGTGAGCACCAAGCTAATCATACTGTGGAAGATAAGGTTGTGCAAGTGCTTTTCTGTTCTGAATTGCTTCTATGCGCCGGGTCCTGTCTAGAGACTGGTGCGTAATAATTGGAAATATACAGTCCTACATTTTTGGGTGATATCCGCTTTTCAACAGACAGAACCCAATCCATTGCAGTGATTCCCTGTCATTTTAAATAGGAAATGATTGCTAGCATTTTTATTCCCCTCCCATAAAGTGAGAATATGCTGGGTGACAAATCAATAGTAATTGTCCAGTGTGCCAGTAATCTTAAAGGGATTCTGTCATGATTTTAAGGCTATGGACACACAGGCTGTTGTCAGTGGCTGTTTTTAGCCTGACCGCACACAGGCTGATCAGATTCAAATCGATGGAGCAGGGGCACTGAGCAGATCTGCTTCTCTCAGCCTGCAAAAATACACAGACTGACAACAGTCACTGACAACTGTCTGTATGCTCATAGCCTTATGGTGTAGTTTTATTTCTAAATTAGACTGTTTACACTACAAATAGTTTACTCTGCCATATAAAATTGAATTCCTGAACCAATAAATGTTTTTTGTTGTTGTAATATTGGTGTGTAGGCAGCCATCTCATGTCATTTAGCCTGGTCATGTGCTTTCAGAAAGAGCCAGTGCTGCACTATGAGACTGCTTTCTGACAGGCTGTACTTTCTCCTACTTAATGTAACTGAATGTGTCTCAGTGGGACCTGGATTTTTACTACTAAGTGCTATTCTCATATCTACCAGGCAGCTGTTATCTTGTGTTAGGGACTGTTATCTGGTTACCTTCCCATTGTTCTGTTGTCAGGCTGCCAGGGGGGGGTTATATCACTCAATTTTGCAGTACAGCAGTAAAGAGTGACTGAAGTTTATCAGAGCCCAAGTCACATGACTGGGGCACCTATGGAACTGATCATTTGTCTAGCCCCATGTCAGATTTCAAAATTAAATATGAAACAAATCCGCTCTTTTGAAAACTGGATTTCAGTGCAGAAGAGCAGCACTATTAACTGATGCGCTTTGAGAAAAACATGTTTTCCCTTTAAAGGTTGAAAGAAGAAAGTTAATCACACTGCACATAGCAAAGATCAAACAGCATGAAACTAGCTATGGGCATTAGATAACTGTATATTCCCAGAGAGGAACTGTTCAAGGTGCTGAAACATTAAAAGCCATTACTCACTGACCAAAATACTGCAGGATGATAATTCCTTACTACTCTGACCAATTAAAGAAACCAGTAAATTTTTTCATACTATTCTATAGTTTATAAGCCAGGCTTCTGAAATGTATAGTGTAATGTGTCAGAATAAAGCATATTGTTTGAATATAACAATGTTTCTTTGCATATTGGTGCTTTATAATATCAACATATCCGAAAACAAACTTGAAAATTTGAATCCCTTAGAGTGTCTTGTTTTATCAGCCCTATGGAAAATGGCACTGGTCATCGATACAATGGTAAATGGCTATGCTATAAAGATTAAATAGACCCAGGTAAAGTTGTGGGAGAAATAAACCATAAAAATGAATATGGCTAGAAATGCCATATTTTATATACTGAACTTATTGAACCAGCCTAAAGGTTCAACATCTCTATAGTAGTAATGATCCAGGCCTTCAAATCTGTCACAGGAGTTTCCCATCTTGGATTTTGTTAGGAGTGTCTGCGACACTCCCATGCTCAGTATACTGCCGGCAGCTGTTGAGAAGCCAAGCTTAGGGGTCGTTGTAAATAACTATGCAGAAAATGTGGTTAGCCTGTCATATAACCTAATGCTACAGGGCTGATAATTACACTCTGATGCTAATTATGTTGGTTTCTGAGTTGCCATATACCAATAATTAGCATTATTTACTGATCAGCCTTATATTGTGGTATTTACATTCATTCTGTATTTTGTTTGTTGGTCCCTAAGCTCAATAACTGACAGAGCATGTGCAGTGAATCAGCAGAGAAGAAGAAGAGGGACTTCTGGGGCATCATTGGACATTCATATCTTCCCTGCTAAAGGGTCGTAGTTACCTTGAGACAGACTCCCAAAACATAATGTACTGCCCTACTTCTTTAGTTAAGATTTAGTTCTCCTTTAAGTTGAAAAAAAGGGTTGGGTGAGAACTGTGAAGAATTCCAAACTGTTTTACTGGCAGAAAATGCTGGATAGAGTAATTGAAAATCCAAGGTTAATTAAATTGTCACGTTGGTGGTTCCAAAAACTAGAAGTTGTACATGTTTTACTTGGACAGAAGGTTGAAGTTTGTAGGCATAAGCTTTAACTATAACTGTTTTTGGCAGTAAACCTTTTGAGAAATATACACTGGGGATCAAAATATGTCTGAAAATAAACATGGAAATATATTAGCATATTCGGCTGCTTGCAAATTGCATAAAGAGACCCACAGTATTTATGAAAGAGCTATATTCAATACACAGGACTAATGAGGGGCATGTTTTGGTCTATTTGGTGCAGCTGCCAATTTAATGATATTGCACAGAAGTTGTGAGATTTTTGCAGTAAAGTGGTGTCATCTGTTGAAATGACATAGCCTGTCAGTGCTACTCCAATGTGATAAATGTCCAAAACTGAAACTTGTAGGATTTCTGTTCAAGGTGAAAAGTGCCAGCATGGAACTAATAACTGCATAAGATTCACGATCCTAATAATCAGTATGAATGTTGCAAAGCACCATTATGTCACCCAGGGGAGCTGCTGCTTATGAACAAAAAAACATAATCTTATTACTTAAAAACACAATTATTACTGTGTTCTCTTCCAACTTTGCCAGCATGTTTTACAAGGTTGCAGAATGAAGGCATAGTGAAGTGAATTTATATGGGAGATTGTTCAGTTGTTGTTTAAAGGGTAAGGACTTTTTAGTAGCTGTATGCACAAAATGTCTCAATGTCCTAAATATAATGATAAAGGACCTCTTGTATTAGACTGTTCAGTTGGACCTTTTGTCCATGAGAATGAACTCCTTATAGCGTATTTAAAAAATCTCCCTTCATCTTTTCAGCAAAAAAAACTCTAGTTTAAATTTAGGTAAAGAATCTGTCACTGTCAGTAACCGATTCAGCCCATTGCTGCTCTAATTATAATATTCTCTTATGTAAGGTAATTAGTACCTGTAACAAAGGCATTCTAGCATTAACCATGTATGTCACTTATGGAAGCACGTACAAATATTTTCTAAAATGGAAGCAATAAAATGAAAAACCTTAACAATCCACTAACCAAATCAGTAAACACATGGCTGAGAGGTATCACAAGAAAATATACACTCTATGTAGATTATTTGTAAAGAGTGGTTATCCATAAACTTAAGGTTGATTTGAGGTTGTGTCGGCTGAATCCTTGTTGCCTTGCCGAACTGAATCCTAATTTGCATATGCATATGCAAATTAGGGGTGGGACGGGAACATTTCATGAAGGATTAGTGGAGTCGGTGATTTCCTAGTCTTTTTTCAACCTCATCTATTTTACGGATAAAAGTAATAATTGTTGATAATCCAAGTCATCAGACTAGGTAATAGCGATGTTCAGGCCGACCCAAAGCCTGGGGGACCTGTGGGTCAGGCGGGTTTGGATCAACTTCCACACAAAGTTTTCTGACCTCATAGCGTCCCACTTCTGCCGGACGCACTCCTTTTTATATACTCCCCCATCGGAGTGGCCTGCCACCTTCCATCACATGGGCGTGGGTATATAAATGGGAGCACCCGGCTCATTATGGTTGAGTGCTGCTTCTTGGGGGGTTATGGTTGGGTGCACATCACTACTAGGTAAGCTAGTAGCTCAATGTGATCCTTGAAGTGAATTAAAAAAAATGGTTAAAAACTTCATAGGTGACCCCTTCCTGAACTGCACCAATGAGGACCTTTAAAACTGCCCCATTTGTTGTACCTGGTTTTAAGTATCAGAGTAGCACAGGAGGGTCTGTGAGTGCCACTTCAGGTCCCAGCACATGGGAAATGGCAGCAGACAAACGTCAAAAATATTCAGTGCAACCATGCCTGATTTGCACCAAGAGCACTGCCCCTTTGCAACCGTAATTATGCCTGATTCTGGTGGGAAAACATGGTGATTTGCTCATTGCACTTACGGCCGTACATGTGCCCTATAGTATTAGCAGTTAGCAGAGGTTAATGCTTTAGAGGGTCAAATAATAAATACAAAGTAGCCTCCCGATGCACTAACCAATGGAAACAATCATATTTGCTTCCATTATTCTAACTAAAACAGTAAATATTTCATGTTGAATGTTTGCTATGGGTTTACTGGACCTGTAGAATAATTTGCACCAAATGTACATTGACACATACGTATTTAATTCAGCTTGAGAGTGCAAGGGGGGATGCTAACACTACATAGAAACAATAAAGACAGAAGTATTGATCAACAAGAAAGAAAATACTGTTTGTCAGGAGACAATATCACATTCATTAAATCTACTCAAAATCGCTGTTAGGAAAATGTACGTCTGCATTGTGTTATGATTTATCATTTTTATTTTCAAAACATGTAGATCTGTCAGGTTTCTTGTGATCAATGCAGAAAAGAAACCAATGGAAGCTAAACATGCAAAGCTTTAACAGGCAGACACTGGGTATATGTTATGCTTTGCAGTGGGTCCAAGGAAAGGTGGATGGATGGATCATGGTCAACACAGGTTAGATACAAAACATGGGGGCAGATAGATAGATGATTCAGTTTCCTATAGTGAACAGTGTGGATTTTATTGAAAACAGGAAATAGACAGAATTTGGAAGAGTAAGTACTTTCTAACATAAGCTCCCCCATGGAAATGTCAAACTGATAGAGAATACATTTAGAAAAGAAAGGCTTTTATGTGGTAATAGCTGGAGACAGATCCTTAAAGGAATTGTACAGTGTAAAAATAAAAACTGGGTAAATAGATAGGCTGTGCAAAATAAAAAATGTTTCTAATATAGTTAGTTAGCCAAAAATGTAATGTATAAAGGCTGGAGTGATTTACTGTATAACATGTCGGTCTTAACACTACTTCCTGCTTTTCAGCTCTCTTGGTTTACACTGACTGGTTACCCTGGCTACCAGGCAGTAACCAATCAGAGACTTGAGGGGGGGCCACATGGGTCATTTCTGTTGCTTTTGAATCTGAGCTGAATGCTGAGGATCAATTGCAAACTCACTGAACAGAAATGTACCATGTGGCCCCCCCTTCAAGTCGCTGACTAACTCAGAGTTATAGAGCTGAAAAGCAGGAAGTTGGATTCTGGCTGTTTTATTAGACATCCAGTCACTCCAGCCTTTCTACATTACATTTTTGCCTAACTAACTATATTAGAAACATTTTTTATTTTGCACAGCCTATCTATTTACCCAGTTTTTATTTTCACACCGAACTGTTCCTTTAAAGGTTTCTGTTTTAATCCAATATGTGTGTCGCCACTACAAAGCCACTGAGTGGAATTTAATATTCAATCCCAACTGTAATGTCCCTCTGGGGGAAAGTGATAGACATTTATTCACAGGTTATGTGGAGCTCAATGCTTGCCATGTTTTTCAGCACAGACTTGGTAGCCAAGTGATCATGAATGAAACAGGCCATGGCAGAGACAGATTTAACAAAGCTAAAAATAAGTGTATGGAGGGCAAAACCAATTGTTAAACATGCAAATCATTATTTGTAAGTGTAAAGAAAGTCTGTATTCCTTGAACCAAAGAAGTGAACAGAAATATCAACATACAAAATATATCTGAAACAAGGCACATCATTATAATGTATAGAAGAATATTTTGTATGTTTACAGAAGATATCTTTATATAGCTAGTATCAGCATCATACATGAAATGAGCAGTTACAGTTACATATACTGTACATGTAATATACATACCATAAATATAAGATATCCTTACTATACACAGGCAAACCCAGCACAATCAGACATGTGGGAATGAGAAACCCTACGTTTTCGAACACAGCCCGTTATCAAAGCAGATTCACCACTGAATTAAAAAAAATATACTGCAGGCTATAAGGGAAAAAAAGTAACCATTTACCTACCACAGAGGCCAACAGTTTTTTGGAAGATTCCTAGCTTTAAAAAAAAAATGGATTCATATTGATTTGTACAAAGTACTTAGGATTTAATTTTAGTAAAACTTTAATATTATTTGTAGTTTAAAATTCATGCAGTATGTATTTAAAAATGAAAAGTGTTACTTAAATAAATTAGCTTTCCCAAAAGACTTGAGGCACTTAGCTGAAGTAGAGAAAAGTTGTTTATAACTATGTGGTATAACTCTGGTTCAAAAACAATGTTAAGGCACGAGGATGCACATGTGCTAAAACTGCTACTCCGCTATAATGGTTGTCGCTTGTCTGTTTGAAGCACCCCTGGCTCTGATATAAAAAGTATGAACCAGTCCAATTAAAATGCACATACATGTTTAGTATATCCCAGCAATAAAGCAATTGATTACTTCTCTCCTTGGGATTTAACAGATACAGGTATGGGATCCAATTATCCGGAAACCCGTTATCCACAGCTCCAAATTACTGAAACAACATCTCCCATAGACTCCATTTTATTTAAATAATCCAAAAATGTTTTCCTCTGTAATAATAAACTTTACTATGTACTTGATCCAAACTAAGATATAATTCAGCCTTACTGGAGACAAAACAAGCCTATTGGGTTTCTTTTAATGTTTAGATGCAAATTTGAACATTCTGGATAACAGGTCCCATACCTGTACTACAAAATAATGCAAACACCAAAATGCACTGCAATTGGAACCTTCTTCTCTGTAAATTTGTCATCTGACTATACTGATGACACTGCATACTCTCAGTCTATAACAGCAGCTTCTAATTTTGGTGCTGGCCCAAGAGTAACCCAGAGTGGAAGTGACTATTACATTATTATGAGTTTGAATATTAATAGAAAACCTCAATCTTAGACACGTACTCTAATGTCTAGCAATAATGCAGGGATTCCACAAGTTAATGATTTTTTTAAAAAAAGACAAAATTACTGAAAATGCATTTAAATCCCAGGATTTCTGATGAAAAACATCCACATCCACGATTGCTATATAGTCTGCACATGGAGCCCCAGGCCTCCATTTTTGATTGGTTAGCAGCAGCCCATTCAAATAACCAAGTCCTGCATTGTATGTATAATCAATGTTGTAATTAATGTTGCAGTCAATATACACTCTATACTGCTAAGATACTATTTTTTCTTTAGTATTAACCTGGAAAATGTACACATTTTTCCCACAATCTATAGCAATATATTTTTTCCATATCAAGTGTATATATCTTTCAATGTCAAATGTACACATATTTGGACTTTGCTTGCTACAGATGGCTCATAGCAGGTTTATGTTGCGAGGAATCTGCTGCTTATTATCTATAAGGATTATTTATCAGGATTTTTTTCCAGGATAAATTATAGTATGGTGGAAGATCAGGTATTATCTTTAGTTTTAATTTGAGCTAGATAGCACAGTGCCTGGCATGCAGCTGTATATGTCCCATGTTTAGCCACAATGGGGAAATTGAAATAGAGATTATACACAGAGATTTATCATCTCTAGCATAAGGTTAAAATGCAAGAAAATTCTATTTATAGGATGATGGTTGAAGAGAAATGTAGTTTTATTTATTTAATTTCATGGATTTATTTATTTAATTTATTTAATTACAATATTTGAATTAACTCTAAAAGGATAAGCAACTAACAGTTGTTGGAGTCCAATGGCTTCCATGACACAATGTTTCACTAACACATGTGACTCTAAATCCGTTAGGATCCTCTCCTGCTGCTTATGGTATCTAGGAAGCGGGAACTTGAACAGAAAAGCAGCCTTCTGTTGTTTTCACAGAATCTTTCCTGTTCTTCACACTTATCTCTTCTCTCAGGTTCCTCATCTCCGTCTCCTTCCCCACTTCCCTTTCCATTTTTAGCTAAGTCTTGCTTTCCATTCTGTCTGTCCGTTTCAAATGTATGTCCCTTAAAGATTATTTGTGTTTATTCAGGTTATTTACATTAGTATATTCAGTAACAAGCTATGTGTATGACTCACACTGCATTTTATAAAGATGGTCATTCCGTATGGACAGCCTAACTGGCCCCTAATGAGCTACCCCATGGAATACAGAACATTCATGTCAATATACTTATCAATTTTGTTTGCTCAGCTCAGATAAGCAGAGAAAGCAAAGAAAAATATGGAGCAGTCCCTGTAGAAGCTCTTCATGAAAAGAGCAGCTCAATTAGTGAAAAATGTTAATTTATTTTCATTTTGAAAGGGTTTATTGTTTTCCCACAGGAGGAAAAAAAAATATAAAAAAGACATACATTTATTCTTGGGAAGAGACAAAAAAAAAATAAAGCTTCATTATTTCCTGGGTTTGGGATGTGTGAATCTACAAAGCACCAGGACTTAGGCATGTTATCACCACTGTAATATAAGGCACCAATGCATTTGGCTTCATTATTAAAATAGCTCAGTGTGCCAAAATAAATGTATAGCAACGTATCAGCAAGTGATTCAAGGACAGAAGTTTCTGGATTTGCAATTAAAGAACCCATAAAACAATGCACTGTTGAAACCTTTGTTGTTTGCTTTATACAGTTTTAGGTAATGTTTTGCTTTATACATTGTTAGGTAATGGATACTGGGTGGGTAATTTTATTCAGTATTCTGTTGAAAATCTATACATTTTACACTAACTCTCTGTTTTTAGGGTCTGTGTGCAGTGTTTGGGAGAAGAAGGATTCCTGAAGGTTTATGAATACCTAAAACAAGTCTATAACCAACAGGACTCTGACTATGAAGAAAATACCCTAATTGAACCCCAAGAGATTCAACTATACCCTGAACATTGCCAACAAGTTCAGCAGCTCCTTTTTTTGGAAGAGAGAATGAAACAGAAGAGTTTCCAGTTTTCCTGGCTCTAACATTTCCCTTTTAATTTTGACTCTGGACATGTAGTTGTCTTACTGAGTCTCAAACATTGTATAAGGAGTTTTTATGTTCCCCTGTTTCTTTGTTGGTATCATCCAGGTATTCCTGTTTCCTCCCTTACTCCAAAAACATACAGGCAGGTTAACTGGCTCCTGATAAAATTGACCCTGCTGTGTGTGAATATGATAGGGACCTTAGATTGTAAGCGTCACTGGGGCAGGGACTCGTATGAAATGTATAATAAGTGCTAGTGAATATGTCAGTTCTATAACAATAAAGAATAATAGTAATAAAGAATAAGAGTAATAATACAAGGATCTGACCCTCTGTAAAATGTTACAATGTGCTTTCTAACTCAAATTAGATGCAAAAATATTCACCAATGAGCAACCTGCTTTCTAGCACACCATCAGTAATTTTTGCTGCTACTGCTACAGGTATGGGACCTGTTATCCAGAATGCTCGGGACCTGGGGTTTTCCGGATAACGGATCTTTCTGTAAATTGGGTCTTCATGCCTTAAGTCTTCTAGAAATTAATTTAAACATTAAATAACCCCAATAGGCTGGTTTTGCTTCCAATAAGAATTAATTATATCTTAGTAGGGATCAAGTAAAAGCTACTGTTTTATTATTACAGAGAAAAAGGAAATCATTTTTAAAAATTTGGATTGTTTGGATAAAATGGAGTCTATGGTAGACAGCCATTCTGTAATTCGGAGCTTTCTGGATATCGGGTTTCCGGATAAGGGATCCTATACCTGTATCTAACATACAGACAACGAGGCACATTTTGGCTTCACAGTATTACAATGTGATCATGTGAGGTAAGAGGACATCCTGCTGTTTAGTTGCCTGGTGCTATTAACACTGTGTTTGAAGGTTCCAACAAAATGAACGTGGGCCCATAAGAATCCTCAAAGCCCACTAAAATATAGTAAAAAGCAAAGTGTCTACTTATGATAAGATCACTGGCAGAGCCTTGAGCATTTCATGCTAAAAGGAACATAATCACAGGCTCTATGAACAAGTGCCTTTTAGCATGAAACTCTTAAGGTTTTGCCAGAGATGTTCTCTTAAATAAATGTTTTTCTTTTCACTATATTTACGTAGCCTTTGTGGATTCCTTCAGTACCAATCATCATTTTGCTTTTCCTGCAGAATTCCATTCCATTACCTGACCGTCTGGAATTGCTGCACCTTGACCACCCTTGTTACTTGGAGAGTTTTTACTTTTGATATGTTACTGCTTCTTGTCTTTAGAGCTTCTAGCTTCATTTGCAGGAACGGCATGATTTAACCCTAGATTGCTGGGTTTTCATTTGGAGGGGTTGAACTTGATGGGCTTTGTCTTTTTTCAACCCGATTTAATTATGTAACTATGTATCTTGGCATACACTACAACAAGCAACATTTTATAGATCCCCTTTAAAGAAAGATCAACTGTGGACAAGAAAACTCTCAAATAATACATATGCACATAATATACAGAAAATCTGCAATTAAGACTACATTATCCTATCAGTAATGTCTGTTGCTTCAGACTGCCTTATTATATCAGGGACCCATTACTCTCAGGAAAAGGCTTTACCATATGGAAGAATGACTTGTTGGTAACCCTCTGTGTGATACAGTACAGAAATAGACTGATTTTAATCAGGTACATCATGTATTTAAATACACATATTTCTGTTCCACAGTTTTGTGTACACAGTAGGTATCTAAGGAGTTCATTTTCTAATGGTGTGAGCAAGTGTAACTTGTGTTTCAGACACTAATGTACTATGCCTTAGACCAGTGCTGTCCAACTGGTGGTCCATGGGCCACATCTTGCCTGCGACCCCTCCTTGTGTGGCCCCCACATGAAAGCATGGCAGCTGTAATTGCTTACCTTGTGTAAACTTTAAAATGTATCCGTGCTAAGATTAACTGGCCACCTGTAATCACCCCTGCATTGTTCACACCCATAAAACCCTGTACTGTTCACACCTCAGACCCAGACTGAAAGTGTCCACATTGTTCACCTGTTCCCACTCACACAAACTGCTGGAAGGGCACCAGCACTGTATCACTGTATGTAGAGTGGTCCTGATAGGCTTCACTGTCTCCTAATGTATTCTGCCTGTGTGTGCTCTGCCTGCCCTATGCTCCCTGTGTGCGCCATACTCGGCCTGCCCTATACACCCTGTGTGTGCCACACTCTGTCTGCTCTATTCTGCCTGTGTGCACCATACTCTGTTTGACCTATGCTGCCTGCCCTATGCTCCTTGTGTGTGTCATACTCTGTGTGCCCTAAGCTACCTGTGTGTGCCCTAACCTGCCTTCATGTGCTGGGGTTGCTGTGTTATCCACAGGGGAGGAGGAGGCATATGGATTTTAGGTCTTAGTATGTCATAAACTTTTTCACATATGAGTGATAAGTGATATCGATACAATGAGCACCATCCATTTAGTTTTTTTGTGTGCTACCACCATTAATGTGGTTATTGTCTTAAAGGGATACTGTCATGGGAAATTTTTTCAAAATGAATCAGTTAATAGTGCTGCTCCAGCAGAATTCTGCACTGAAATCCATTTCTCAAAAGAGCAAACAGATTTTTTTATATTCAATTTTGAAATCTGACATTGGGCTAGACATTTTGTCAATTTCCCAGCTGCCCCTGGTCATGTGACTTGTGCCTGCACTTTAGGAGAGAAATGCTTTCTGGCAGGCTGCTGTTTTTCCTTCTCAATGTAACTGAATGTGTCTCAGTGGGATATGGATTTTACTATTGAGTGTTGTTCTTAGATCTACCAGGCAGCTGTTATCTTGTGTTAGAGAGCTGTTATCTGGTTACCTTCCCATTGTTCTTTTGTTTGGCTGCTGGGGGGGAAAGGGGGGTGATATCACTCCAACTTGCAGTACAGCAGTAAAGAGTGATTGAAGTTTATCAGAGCACAAGTCACATGACCAGGGGCAGCTGGGAAATTGACAAAATGTCTAGCCCCATGTCAGATTTCAAAATTGAATATAAAAAAATCTGTATGCTCTTTTGAGAAATGGATTTCAGTGCAGAATTCTGCTGGAGCAGCTCTATTAACTGATTCATTTTGAAAAAAATTTTTTTTCCCATGACAGTATCCCTTTAACATTTCTTGTGATAACACGGGTGTAGTTTAAAAAAGGGGAGTGGTCAATAGGGATGTAGCGAACAGTTCGCCGGCGAACTAGTTCGCGCGAACTTCGACTGTTCGCGTCCGCCGAATGTTCGCGAACGTCGCGCGACGTTCGCCAATACGAGTTCGCGTTCGATTCGAACAAAAATCGTTCGACCATTTGACCATTCGATTCCTTCGACCGCTAAAATCGAAGGATTTTCGTTCGAATCGAACGATCGAAGCCATTGGATTGAATGAAATCATTCGATCGAATGGCTTCGATCGTTCGAGTCAAACGAAAATCCTTCGATCGAACAATTAAAATCCTTCGATCGTTCGAATCGAACGATTTTCGGATGTTCGAAGTTCGCGAACTGTTCGCGAACTGTCCGCATTTTTTGCCGGTGTTCGCGAACGGCGTTCGCGAACACATCGGCGGCGGTTCGCTACATCCCTAGTGGTCAACACTGACTTCCATTATCGGCCCTCCACCATGTAGGCCAGAAAAATTCCAGTCCTCGGTGCCACAGAAGTTGGACAGCACTGCTTTAGACTATACTACTTATGAAAGGGCCCTTATTAACTGCTTCAAATGAAAGTACATGAGCTGGGCCAACTCTACAAATACAAAATGGGAAAGTTATTAAACAATATACAGAAAGCCAAGAGCAAAAAGCACAAACTGACATCCACAAAGGAAACTCACATAGCTGTATGGTAGAACTGTTTCTGGAAATGTTTAATGTGATACTTTAAATATTCCTAAAAAGCTAAAAAAAATGTGTTTGGAGGTGACAGTCTCACTACAATATCAATATTATACAGTTGTCCAACCCATTGGAGTTTTCTGGGAGTAATAATACCAGCCCCAGCTTCTGTTATCACTCATGTAAGCTAAACTGGTTGCAGTCATCCCATAAAATATTCCATATACTTGGGGTTTTAAGATTACTTATCACCTTCATCATCACTTTTATTGTATTTTAATCCCCTTTAAAGATGCCATAATGGGCATGGCCTAGAATTAACAGTGTGCCATGACTGCAGGGACATGAATACAAATACTGCCCCATATTATGTCTTAAAATTATGGAGTAAAAAGGCCAGACAAACTGGGTTATAAGTGAAAGTCGGCTGCAGCTTTATTAGCATATTAATACATTAATATTAATATAGATCCTTGCCCTACCAAAAAAACATATTTATTTATGGAGACTATTTTTTTCCAAAATTGTTTTTATTGAAAGTCCAGCAACAATCCAAACATAAACAAATGTTTGACAGCGATCACAATGGGGAATAGTTTGAGCAGTGTAAAATGTTTCCAAAGGCCTAACTGGGATCACTTATCGGCCAAGTGCCCACACACCACCTTTTGCCACCTTTTGGCTCCAAAGCCAATGTCCCCCGAAGAATTGTTCTGTAGAGCTTATCATAGTATCATCATTGGATACTTCAATGGCCCAAAGACAAGTATACCCACTGTAGGACAGGACGAAAGAGTGTCATACTGCTAAATGAGCTGCGAGCAAAGTAAGGGATAGGTATCAGGAGCAAATCAGGAGACATCACTGTAGGCACAGTTAGCCACAAGGCAGTAAATGGGTATGTTCAAAGCAGGAATAAAACATTTTTTACATTACCCTTTAACACTGTAGGGCTATGACTGCAAGTGCAAAACACATAAATCCACTGGCCCAAAATATTGTCACTTAAACATGTTCCTTGCAGCTTATATCAGTTCACCAGTTGAAGCTGCTTTAAAGACCCACAGACACAATTTCATTTTATGTGTTGCACCCACACATGCAGCTGATATTCATCTAGCGATTAGCATGTTAACGTATTTTTGGAACCATGTACATCACTGCTGGTAATGATGCTGTTCACACACACAACTGCTTCCAGATGCAACTTGCACATGACTTACTGAAGAATTTGCTCCTAAGGGCTGAACTCCATGGGCGTTTTTCGCCGGATCGGCGTGCGGCAACGAAACGCAGGCGGCAAGTTGGATGTAGCCACAGGCTTCAAAATATATTAAGACTCAATGAAAAGTCACAGGTAAAAACTATACTTTTAGACTGTCGGATGAAGACAATGCTTTCTGCGTTCACATCCGACAGTTGTGTCGTGTAGGATGTAATGTCGTTTTTGCCTGCAACTTTTCATTGAGGCCGATTATATTTTGACACCTGCGATTGCATCTGACTTGCTGCCTGCATTTCGTCGCTGCACGCCAATCCGACGAAAAACTCCGTTAAGCTCAGCCCTAAAGAGGGAAATCACATGAAAGTTGGGGAGCTCACTGTTTGGTATACCCCCTCTTTTATGATGGAAATCTGAGAAAATAGCGCTGCATTGGCAGTATGAAACTGTTGTATTTTGTGCCCATTTTTGTATCTAGTGACTTAAACTTGTATTAGCAACTTGCGTGCAGTGTAATTTTTGCACTCTGGATTAATAGCAGTTTATTCTGACTATGAAGCATCAGTTCGATTTGTCCATTTTGTTCTCAATCTCTTCCCTGTTTAAATCCGCCCTCCCTTTCACTGCCTGTCACAATCCCACCTCTCACTCTGTGCATTTCTTTAATAAGATTCTATATTTATGACAAGTACAATATACAGATTCTTATACATATTCCTGCCTTGGGCCAGACTCCATCTTTCTCTCATTGTTATATTCGCAATACCTGTCATTTAATAATAGTGTTCAGAGCAACATGTTTCCATTCAGCCTTCATTATTCAGCACTTTATTGTTTGGGTACCACTATCTAAATGAAATCTAACATTCCACTTACTGTATCATGGAAAGCAGCAGGGGATGTACAGAACACTAATAAAAATCGAATCTGTTAATACCAGTATCATCTTTTTTTCAAATGCCAAATGAATCATCGCACAAGAGTTCATCTGCTGGAAATACAGATCATTGTGAGGGAAGGGATCTTATAGGAAAAAACGGAGCAATGCGGAGCAAATAATGAGACATGAGTTGGTGATTTGCCTGTGATCACTTGCAGCAGCAGTGCATTGTTCAACAGCAGCGGATTCTGCTTAACCCTAATCTTTGGCTAGTTTCATGGCTGCAGGTTTCTGAATTGGTAAAAAAAACAGCATTATAGACTGTGAAATTTGTATACATACCGATGAGCACAAGCGTTACATGATATACACAAAGGGGCATGTTTATTATGCTGTGTAAAAACAGTTGGATAATACACCACATATTGGCAGGCATCTCTTTGTAAAATATAGTTTTAAAAATGTAATGCACTAATACACTTAATACACATTTAATACACCTCAGGAGAAAATAGGGCAATTTTATCCAATATTGCTCAGAGCAAAATGGATAGAAGGAATGATCTTCAGATCTCCCTAAGAGTCTTACACATGGGTGTTCTGTCATGCTCTTCCCTGTGGTGGATCTTTAATGCATTCCACTTCAGAGAAATGCGAAGTAAACTCAGCACAATCTATCCAAGTTGCGTTCCACATGTGTTTGGCGCTTCCCTGCAGCTAGGGTTACCACCTTTTCTTGAAAAAAATACCGGCCTTCCTATATTTTTATGTATTTCCCCTATTAATAATATTGGGATGATGCTTAATTTTTTTCCAGCCAGGCTGGTAACCCTACCTGCAGCACAGAAGTACAAACTGATAGAATGAAAGTTTGAAAAGCTATATACTTCTCATTCAACCACCAACTCAACAGCAGAGGCCCTATGGGATCCTTGTTTGTGTAGTATCAATGTTTACTTATTGTTAGGGCCGCCACCTCAGGTGGCAGCGAGAAGCTGGTTACCAGGGGCGGCAAAAAACAGCCTCTGGTAACTTTAAGACACAAATTTCCCTTTTTCAAACCATAAATTTGTTTCTGCTAGTGATCTCTGCATTAGCGATGCTGCCCCCCTTTGACCTGCTTTGTTTTAAGCACAGAGCCGAAGATAGGGGCGGCATTGGGAAGCAGCACTGCCCACTGTTGAGGTTGCTTCATCTGCTCATTTTCATGTATACATTCAGAGTCCTGGGGGGCTTGGAGCCCTGCCTCAGATGCAAAGCCCCCCTCTGGCCCCCCTGCTGAGCCACAATCCCCCCTCCAGCCCCCTTCCCGCGTCTACCTTCTTCCTTTTGTGGACGCGCCAAGGGCCAGGGAGGGAGGTCGGAAGTCTCAAAAGAACCCGGGTTTGTTTCCGGTGTCCCATCAGCCCAGTCCAACCCTGTGTGCAGTATATGGAAGTGGGAAGAAAAAAAGACAATAGTCCTATTAGCAATGACTCCCTAGATCCACCAGTGTATCATTTCATCTCAAAAGCTACTTTGACTCAAAGGCTCCTTGTACTTTGCCTTTACCCCTTCAACCACAAAACGATGTTACTTGATCATAAATCTGCACCTTTGCACGGCTGGAGTTACTATTTTCAAGATTTAACTGGTACGCCCTCATTATGACGAGACAATGGGTCAATTTACTTAACCAAAGGTAGTAGTCAAAGTTTAAAAAATGGCTGTAATCATTCCTCCACAAATAGAATGCTGTCTGCATGTGGCAGTGTTGTATTTGTGTAGGTGGAAACTCGTGCTGCTGTCCACCACTTTTTATATGTTAGAAAGTAGCAAATACCTGGGGATATTTGAGGTGACATGAAGACTGCAGGCAGATCAGGGGAAAAAGCGCTTATTAAATAAGTACTAAGAGGCACCTTCTTGTACCCTTGTGTGCTGCACTTCTTCCCCTCTGTCTATCACAAATAACCCCTAATATTTATGTTAACAGTGAAATATGAAGGACCATATTACAAATATGCAAGATCTTAGCTTACATGTACTTTCGCTTCCATAAGATAAACTATAAGATAAACTCGATAAGTTGACTTAGTCTAAGAGGAAGATGAGCCAATTGTGCAGGCAGCAGCAGGCTTGGAATAATGTAATAGCACTAAAGTTTATTGTCAGTGAAAGCTCTAGATTTTTCCTAATCTTCTAATGTCTTGTGTATGTGTGTGTCTGCCATGTACATGTGCCTGTTACATCTGCTTTTGTTGCAGTGCCTTTATAAGCCTATATATGTGTGTGTATGTGTGTGTATGAGTGTGTGTGTGTGTATATATATATATATATGTGTGTGTGTGTGTGTGTATGTAAAGTCCATGTACACACAGATTTTTGTGTCTGGGTGACGGGTCCACTTTAATGGAACTGGCACCATTGTTATTGGCATTATGTTAATTCTGTTGTTTTTTCTGGTATGTTATAAAAATTATTCTGCACTGTGTTCTGGGGGATTCTTTATTGAATTGAAACCATGCTTACACTGTGAGGTATTTAGGTCTATTATACACAGAGCTGGTCCTATTACCTGATGGAGACAATTTACATGACATTGGCACTGAAGCTCTATTCTGGGGTATTACATATCATTACATATGTGCTTGCATGAAGTGCCATTTGACTATGAAACCACTAATTGAGTTTATAGCTGTAATTAACTTTCCCAGACCAAAACCTCACCCTCTGCCTGTGCCTACACCACTGCTGGAGCTCCCAGCACCACTAGTGTGTAAAGGATCAAATGAATGTCTTCTCAGAATAATGCAGGTTTTTTCTTTCACATACGTTTCCATCTAATGCTAGTGCCACATGTGATGCTTATTGGCTTCAGCCCACTTGTGTCTCTGCAATGAGATGCCACTGTTTCAGCCTGGGTAAATATACAGAGAATGAGTTTCAGCACAAATGCATGTTTTCAATACAAAACACTGTGCACCCAGGAAAAACACTGTGCCCGTCAATAAAGAGGCAAAAGTGAGTGGGTTCCAGGAGAGTGTGTGAGTCAATGCAAGTGTGTAAGTAAGAAAAACTACTGTTACTGACCATTGCATCTGATGCACTGATCTGCTATGTGTGTGCCCAAGGCATGATTTGCTTGTAAAGTGGATAAAGATGGCCACATTGACTCAGAGTTATGGCTCTTATATTATTTCCTCTGTATCACATTTTTTTTCATCATTAGGCTATTTAAAATGTTAGCTGGCCAGTAGTTCTGGTGTATTAACAATTCCATTCCTAGATTTGTGTCTTTGCCATGAAAATATTTGTAGACATTTTGCTTGTGATGCTTTTAGCTACTTGCCCCACCCTGAAAAATTTTCTGTGGACACCCATGCCTTTAGGGCTTTTTTTTTCAGTCATCATATATTAAGTTGGCCAGCAGTCTACCAATACCAAGGATAAAGTGATGTCAAGAAAAATAAAACCAAAGGAATCCCCCTTTGTTCCAGGAATATCTAAAACCCAGCATTTTCACATTCCATAACATACAAAATTCTACAAAAGTCAGCCTCAGGTATCAGTAGGGTTGCCACCTTTTCTGGAAAAAAATACCGGCCTTCCTATATATTTATCTTTTTTCCCTATTAGTAACATTGAGATCAACCATCATTTTTACCGGCAAATTACCGGTAAATTACCGGCCAGGTGGCAACCCTAGGTACCAGTCAGCAGGGTTGCTGGACTAATGTGGTTTTAACCTTGATTATATGTTGGGGATTCTGTAAATAGTGATCTATGAAAATCTGTTCAAAAATTACAAAACTTTCCAGTTTTCCAGTCTTTAATTAGGATAAAATAAGATAAAATGACAGGAGTATGAGCACTTTATTTACTGTATTACTTTACTACCACCTATGGCATCAGCCCGTGACATAGAAGTGGTGAAATCTCTCGGTTGGTGGTCTCCAGTTGATACAAACATATGAAGCAGTGTAATTCGTGTGATGTAGTTGTATAATCACATTTACTTTATAGTGCTACGCCATGTTGGCGCTATGTAAATACATGTTAATAATAATAATAATAATAATATACTGGTACTGCTTTCCATGTAACTTTCTTTCAATTTGCAATTAGATGCCACATGCAAGAATTTTTACCTAACATGTGAGGCAACCAGACATGAATGTCAGTTCTATACAAGAAAACATTAATAGTTGCAATTTCAGACTGTTCTAGGAACCTCTAATGATCACAGTAAAGTAAGATAGCTGTTTAAGGCTCAGATAGGATTCACAATGGGTTAAAGGGTCTGTAAAAGTTTTATTTTTTAATTTCCCTATAGATTGATCTCATACAAATATTAAGAGATGAAAGTATATTTCTTTTTAATTTATGCATTTTCCCAAGCTTCAGTTAAGGTATAATCTGACTCAGCATGTGTTTTCATTGTTGGGAAAGAGCCACCGTGTGTCTGGCAGGTATAAACTTCTAATTCGCACAGGGCTCTCTATTGTGTTTAGAATACCACTGCAAAAACTCAGCAGGCAGTGTGGCCTAGTTATCCAGGGGTGTGATTGGGGCTTCTGGGGTCTTTACAAGCCAAACAGGGCAGTAAATGGCACTTTCTATAGCAGGAACAACTCACTAGGTTTCCAGGGGCGGAACTACCGGGGGAGCAGGGGGTGCGAGTGGGCCAGGGCCCGCACCCCCTCAGGGCCCCCGGCAGTCCGCCCGCCGCATGTTCGGCAGCCACTTCCGGGTTTACGGAGGGGGGCGGGGGCCCGGCTGCGCGTCCTGCGCCAGGGCCCGCCCCCCTCTAGTTCCGTTTTTGTAGGTTTCTTATAACCTATAACAAGAGATTACATACATTTATGCAACCTTTGCTTTAACTCTGCACTAAACACAAGGGGGGTCATTTATAAAGTTTGTGCAGCGCATATTTATTCGCAAATGTTAATTCTGCACATGCTTTTTCCTGAACGCTAATATATTGCACTGCTCTGCCCGTCTTTCTGTTTTTTTGCGAATTCACATCGTGAATACATTTTCGCAAATGGCTCAAAAATGAGATGGGTGTTTGCGTGAGTGCACCCACTGTGCGAGGCTGTTGTGCGTGAAAATCTGCGAACCTGTTTTGCAAATGTTTTCTCCGCCACCAAAGTTGTTGCGCAATTCAAACACCATTTGAGACTTTTGACATATTTAAATAGCTCTTATAGACATTCCCTATGCATCAAAAAAAAAATTCAAATCTGTTTGCACACTCTTATTCAGCTTTATATAACCATGCGCAGGGAAAATATATTCACTGTGTGAACCAATCTGCCCTGTGCGAAGTTTATAAATGAGCCCCAAGGACATTGAGTCCCTTTAAGAACTGGTAGGTTTAAGCAGAGATTGAGGAATTAGATGGGCTGTTTGCTATTGGCGAAAGACCCTAAGAATAAAGTGCCTTCACACACCTAAACATCTGAAGCAGACTTTCTTTATTTGAGAAGAACCATTAGTGTCTGGTAATGAGAAATTTAAACCTGTTATTTAACATTATATATATTTCTGTATAAACAGAGCCTTATACTGAGACCTCATTTGATGTCAAGGTTCCTGCAAATGACCATCTATTGTCACATGAATTTTTTGGCCTCACAATACCAGTGAATGAAGTAATCTATATAACTGATGCCCCAAGAACTGTCCTCTGGAGTCCAGCTGCCTGGATACACTGTTTTCAATACCCATTGAAACTCATTATTAGGTTGATTGAGATATGAATTGTAGGTATTGTTATGTATACAGGGGTGTAACTATAGAGCAAGTAGACATTGCGCTAGGGCCCAGGTGTGTAGCAAGCTCCATGATTAATGAGCACTATCAATGTATATATATTGGTAAAACAGGTCAACTTCTGTTACATCCGATTGCTGAGGGTCCAGTAACATCAGTTATGACACTTTAGGCATTTCTAATATTTTAATTATGATGAACTGTGGTAATTAATAAAAGGATCAATTGTTGTATGTGAGTGCAAGGTTGGGTTTTAATGCTAAAGAGGGGGTTTCTTCCACAACATATCAAGTTGCTCCTTGTTTCTTCCTTTTTGGACCTTATGCAATGGGCAAGTAAGCAAAAAATATATGCTACAGATTTCATAAAAACACCTTCCCACATCTGATATTAGCATGCACTACAATTCAGACAAACGGAGTTTCTTTAAAACACTTATATTTGTGTGGGCGCTCCATATGTTAAATGTGGAAGTTGCATTCTTTATGTATGTACATAGAGATATATCAAAGGCATACAAGCTTTACATGTATAGTGTATTATATGAAATACATTCATAATGTGTATTTGCCATTAATCAGTATGAATGTGCTACATGCTGTATTGCTCCTTCATACGGGAACAAATTGCATTTCATCCTAACTATCTAAATGTGAATCATTGCCCGGCTATGGAGGTTGAGGGTCGTCTGTAGTTCAGCAGCTGCTATATGGCCTAAGGGTTGATATTATTAATATAAAACACCTATTAAAGGTTTCTACCAAGCAGATGTTTTTTTCCAGATATAAAGCTATTTCATCAATGAAGAGAAGTAAGGCTCCACTCTACTGGAAACCCTAGTAACAATCCATAAATAGCCATCCGTTTCATGCTGCGTGTGCATGTTTTGTTTGTGTGGGAGAAAGATGTGTGTATACAAGAATGTACATGCCCGTGCATATGTTCTAAATATGTTTCTTCTTTTCCCCCGGAAAAAACTGGTGTTTAATTTAAAAGCTGAGGGTCTAAACTCTAAATCAGAGGTTTGAGAACTATGGAACTATCTCACCTAGTGGATCATAAAACAGTGAAAAGTAGGGATGCACCGCATCCACTATTTTGGATTCGGCCGAATACCGAACCGAATCCAATCCTAATTTGCATATGCAAATTAGGGGTGGGAAGGGGAAAACATTTTTACTTCCTTGTTTTGTGACAAAAAGTCACACAATTTCCCTCCCCGTCCCTAATTTGCGT
Source organism: Xenopus petersii (assembly GCA_038501925.1). Classification (NCBI taxonomy): domain Eukaryota; kingdom Metazoa; phylum Chordata; class Amphibia; order Anura; family Pipidae; genus Xenopus; species Xenopus petersii. The sequence goes on along the minus strand of CM076678.1, from coordinate 53,360,712 downwards.
ATGGAAATTAGTATTCGGATTCGGTTCGGCTGGGCAGAAGGATTCATCTGAATCAGAATCCTGCTGAAAAAGGCCAAATCCTGGCCGAATCCCGAACCGAATCCTGGATTCGGTGCATCCCTAGTGAAAAGTGAGGCCAACCTAAACATTAAATCAAGGTGAAACTTTGGCAGGGTATTTATGTTCTGCACTGGATACCTCTGGAATTTAAGATGCATACTTGATAGCAGAGGGCAGCCATGATTACATTAAAAATAGTTATTTGGTATAAATGCTATTTAAAGCACTTTTTTTAAAAAATAGCTTACTAAGAGAGGGATTAAAACCAACATGTCCTCATGTAAACTACTACACTTATCAGAAAGGGCTGCATAGATCTCCCCAGCCACCATCTTTAGTGAAACGACATCCGTCCATGATGGGGAGATCAGTGCAGGGGAAACTTTTATCTGAAGGTTTAAAGACACTTTTTGGAAAATAACAATAGTGGCTGAGGTTAGGCAAACTAGTGCTTCATTTCAATTCATGTTGTAGCTCATTGGGTTACATAGTTACATAGTTAAATTGGTATAGCTAGTATGGGTAAATCTAAAAACAACTGGACTTGCTGAGTAATCAATGACGTTTCACTACTTATCCGAGCAGCTTCTTTAGTTCAACTGACTGGTGTGGGAAGTTCTCGGCATATAAACTCTTCCACTGAAGAAGCTGCTCGGATGAGTAGTGAAACATCTTCATTGATTACTCAGCAAGTCCAGTTGTTTTTAGATTTACCTATACTAGATATACCATGACCTGGATGAATGAAAATCTTCATAGTCATAGTTAAATTGGGTTGAAAAAAGACAAATTCCATCAAGTTCAACCCCTCCAAATGAAAACCCAGCATCCATACACACACCCCTCCCTACTTTTAATTAAATTCTATATACCCATACCTATACTAACTATAGTATCACAATAGCCTTTGATATTATGTCTGTCCAAGAAATCATCCAAGCCATTCTTAATGATTTTTTATGGGTTCATACCTCAAAGTTGTCTTCTTTCCTTCTCCAGGGTAAGGGGGTGCAAGCTATTGAATAGTCCTACTGATTTTGAAAACTGCCTTTTGAAGAATTATACAATATCAGATACATGTTTTGCACATAATGAGTATGAAGCCAGGAGGCTGATGCAAAGCCCATTATGCACAGCCCATTAGATATGGGAAGAGCATAAACTGTGACAGAAGGTGTTTATGCAAAATAATAAACTATGTACAGGAAAACCTTTGCAATAAAACCGATTTTCATCTCAAACATGCTGCATTGGAAAATGTGATCTCTTCATAATAATAGGCTGTGCATGAACCCTCACTCAGATTGCTTAGCAAATTCTAATCTGGAGAAAATGTAGTACAAAACACAACATTTGCTTGATAGAAAACTCTAATCCTACTGAATGGCTCATTGCTGTTATATGTGCAAATGCTGTTGCTCTCCAGTTATCTTTATTTAGGAAATGTGGAAAATGGGTAATATTGGTGTATAATAAAGCTGTGCTGTGCCTAATAATAAAGAGTTTTTCTTTTATGGTTGGTTTTGATTGGAAGACACATTCCCCATACAGTATGTAATAAAAGGCACTAAGTTTGCCCAGGAGCAGTAATCCATAGCAACCAGCAAGATGTTTGCTTTTGAACAGGTGACCAGTAAATATTACCTGCTGATTGGACACTATGGGTTACTGTTCCTGGGCAAAAGTAATGCCTTTTATTACATAACCCTGAATGTGCTTTATTGTGTAACCAGGCTGTCAGTCCAACACATCTGCAGTGGAGCTGCTGTCTACATAAGATAAGAGAGATGCAATTGGATGTATAGCCAAGTGAGCAGTGCAAGACTGTACAGACCCACACATACCAATGTGGGAAACAATATGCCAGGAATAAAGAATATGTTAACCATAGCAAATGAATAAAAACAAAAAAATCTTTTTTAGGGGGATTTAAATGTGCTAAATTAGGCAAAGGCCCCACTCCCATAAGGATAGCTCTGTTAAGCAGTATCTAAAGTGCAGTGATATTGGAGTATCTCATAAGTACCATTACCTACCAATCCATGACTTTAAAAGGGTTCTTCACCTTCTAATCACTTTTTTTAGTTCAAATATTTTCAGATTGTTCACCAGAAATAAAGACATTTTTTCCGTTGCTTTCCATCTTTTTACCATTTGTCCAAACTCGAAGATTAATGTTCCTGTCTTTGGTGTTTCAATTTGGCATCTCAGTAATTCAGGTGTAGAATTACAGTTTGCTACATTAGTTGATACATTTCTCAGCAGCTTCTGGGGAATATTAGCTAATTGTATCAATTATAACAACAGTCGTTAAGGAAACTCTAAAATTCTGCTTAGCAGGGCCAAAGCTAAGAAATGCATCAGCTTATGTATCAATTTAAAACAGTTTACAGAGTCAATAACCCCCCCCCCACACACACACACACACACAAGCTGTTTTAGAAAGACATAAGGTGAAAAAATATAAACTTCAATATTGGAAAACAGTCACAAATAGATAATAGAAATTAACTGGAAAAAAGCCTTTATTTCTGGTGAACTATCTGAAAACAACTGAACTGAAAAAGGCGTTGGAAGGTGAACAACCCCTTTAAAGTATTGGCTTTAACTTGACTTGGTTTAAGGCTATTTGAACGGGTCCAACATTTATGAAGTGACCATGATGTGGAAATCTTTGTTAAATATCCGAATAAAAACATATTGTGCTACTTGTACAAATGGCCCATAACTAGAAATTAAATTTTGACGTTTGAATAATAGATTTGTTGGACTATTTCAAAAAACTGGAAAGACAGTGAAGTATAATATAGACCTCATTTTACACTGCTTTCTATACAGCTATTTTGTGCAGCCCTTCCCAATCTCATTATTGAGGGGACATTTTATGAGATTGGTTCCCCTATATCCCCTTGCAGATTACACCAAAACCATACTTTTAGATTAAGGCCCAGAAAAAAAAAAGCACAGATATTTGATAAATATAAATTTCTGCTACATACTGGCTCCTCTCTATTATATCTACTATCAGATTTCTGGGGTGTTGAAATTTTTCTGTTCAGTGTAACCTATTTTTCTTGGCTGAAAAATATCACCACGTTCATCTGACAATATGGCATAACATTCCATTCACCCATCATTTTAGTCATTGGCCAGGGGCCTAGGGGCATTACTGGAGAATTGGTTTTAAGCAGCAATTTCCAGCAGCAAACTTTACCTAGTTATGTAACTTAAACCTCGCTAGAATTGTTAAAATTCAATGTTACTTTGACTTTTATAGCCTCTTCCCTCAATTTATAAAACACTACTCTCTCTGAAATTTGATTTGAGAAAGAATAGAATTTTGTGTATTCAGATTCCCCAGTGAGCCCTGACTTGGATGGATTCTGTTCTCAAGCTAGTCATGGTTACTACGACCCTAACCTCAAGGGCAGAGCCACCTATTTGGCTATATGAGCAGTTCCCTGACAGTACTCTGACTAAATTTCCATTCTGACAATCATGTGCTTAAATCAGTGGATTAGGTGGAAGTTATAGATAAAATGGCATTGTAAGATGTAAAAAAAATGTACACCCTACAATGTTTCTGGTGCACTTGCAAAGAACACATATTTAATGCATTAAAGCCCCTTCTAGTTGGGAAAGCAACATTTACAAAGTCAACAAACACAGCCAAGATCGAGCAAGAAAAGAATTCACTTTATTGGAGACATCTTTTTCCTGAAACATATACAACTAGCATGCATACCTTACAGAAGCATCAAACCACACAATAGTGTTACACATCTGGCCTTCTCTATTTGTTGCACAATAGATAGGGTATTTTAGAAGGTGGTACATGCACTAAACATGAAACAGCAGGTTAGTACAAAAGGAGAAAAGACTGGCCATTCAAATTCACCCCTTTCTTTAACCCTTCAGCACAGGAAAATATCTGGAAAACAAACCCTTTTAACCTTAGAAAAATACCAGTTATTTGCTATCATTTGTCAGTATTCAGATATTTTCTGTTTAAGTAACTAAATTACAAATGCCAGAGGTAAGTGTTGCACTTCATGACACTTTCATAGCGGCACATTACAAATATATTTTAATTGTGTGTCTGTTGTAGTTGATTCTGTAACTTGGAATGTTGTACTGCTCTGACTGCAACCCTACCCAATTTAAAGCTAGTGACACAAACAGCGAACATACAGACCAACAAAGGCTATTATATTAGATTTCCACATGCCACTGAGATACACCATAAAAGGAAACCTCAGTGTGTGTGCAACATATGAATAAGTAGCTACATAATATATAGAATCAGCAAGCCAGGGTCACAGGCAGAACATGACATGAAGACATTGAAGTCAATATAAACAGAATGTAGTCATTAAAATTAACCTTTGGAAATATCAGGGCAATAAGACAGCAGAGGGTTTTGCACACAGATATGTTACTTTATTCAGTGCAAAATGCCCACAAATACAGAATTAGCCTTTTTAAGGTGATTCCTGTCTCTAAAAACCTTTTGTTTAATTCTTTTTAACAGATGTAGTTGCTGTGCCCCACGTCCATTTCATCTGCCAAACCTTAAGGAAAATTATTTATTTCTAGACATATGTTGAAATTATACACCAGACATGGTCCTTAGTACCCTTAGGCCATTTAACAGTCTGCTATCTTCATTCTGCCCCAGGCCTAAATGGAGATAAATGTACCATATTGCTCCATTTTCTTGAATGGGTGTTTTTGATCTGAATGTTAGCCTTAAAAACTGATCCTGCTAAAACAATTTTAACCCCATCGTAAACTAAAGTTGATGGGTTCCTGGGCTGCAGGTGCTTAAGTAAAGGTTGGACAGGCAAGTGGGCATGCAGAACCATAAATACTCGCTTCCTCAGATGGAAGTAAAAGTTCATTCAAATGTTACCACATTATTAAAAAAAATGAAGCATTCTGATCTCAAACATCTCATACATGGAGCATTCTATGCACACAACTGTCTTCCTCTGCATTCTTGTATTTACTGTATAATTATGAATAGAAACTGCCTGAAGTGGCAGAGGCATTCTAATAAAACCTTTTTTGACCACTATGAGTGATGCAATGTCTCTGTAAAATGCCTATGTGGAAGTCTTATGGCAAGTTGTATTCTGATAAAAAAAAATAGCGACAATCCAAAGTATCTGGGGCAGAACCCAACACAGGTTTGGGATTGTGAAACCTCGCCAGTTAATAGATTTTATGATTCTGTATAGACTGCGCAACACATTGTTATAGGAGTGTGTTTAGTAAGCAAATCCATAAACCCATTAAATAAAATAAATGTATATATCCAGTGTGTACTATCTAGTGAATGATTTTGAACAAGCTCTTGCAGAAAAGCAGAAAAGAAGCGACCACTAAAATCCAAACACAAGCAAGTTTCCATCCTCCCAGAATCATGTTATTTCCACTTTACTAAATGTCACCAGAGTTCTCATCAGTTAAATCTAGGATGTCCCCCTTAAAGAGAAGGACTTCCTGGATTTTAAGAACCACCCAAGTCACCCTTGTGCCTTCCCCTTCCAGAGTTTTCTAAAAGGACCTAGAATTATACATTCAGACTCTCAGAAGTCTTGAGGGTTATGATCAAAGTCCATTGTACCTCAAGAGTATTTGCGTCTCTTGTGACTAAAATTGGTTCCAGAAGTTGGATTCTGATTTAGAACTGCTTTTTTTACTGACTGTTTCCTCCAGAGCGGTAAGCAACAGGTAATTCTGAGTTCATTATAAAGCTGGCACAAATGGGGCTCTTCCATACAATCATTCTTTTAAACACTAGTCGGTATGTCCGTTTTACATATTGTCATGGAGTGAATGTGTCAACTGTTTATGTGCTGAAAGTCTTCACCCCTAAAGTGATGAACAGACAGAAACTCTCCTACATGTGAGAGATCCTCATCATAGCAGCTAATGATGAAAGAGCTTGTGGCAAGTATCTGAGCAGTGAATCTGGCGCATATGCAGCTGGGCATCTGTGTTCGCATGCTTGGCCATGAGATGGCATTGAGAGATGATTGGCGCATAGTGTGCTGCATCTAATCCATTGTCCCATTGGACTAGTGAAGGATCAGAATAGTGTATGCAGGGGAGAGAATGGAGACGAGAAACAGGGTTCATTGAGGGGAGTTGAGAGCAGAGTCTGGAGATTCCACTTTTGGGCAGCGAGGGGGGAAGGCTTTGTAGCTGTAATACTCCACAACTTGTTTGGGCACCTCAGCCAAAACACATTTAGCCAAAGCAGCAGGAGAGGCCTAGAGTAAAAGCACAGAATACAAATATAAAAAATCTATTTATCTTATGTATATGGACAGAGCAATAGAAATAATTGTTCGTAAAATATGAGATTGCATTTCATACACAGTGTATCATATGTTTTTTCTTTACACTTACATTCTTGAATTCTCTAAATGGTACAAACTGTACAATATCATGAAGCACTGGTTCCCCCTTGGGGGCTCTCAGGACCCCATCATCCCCATCGAGAATTTGCATGTCTGTGAAATCTGCATTGCCGACACCCACGATGATGATGGACATGGGTAGGTAGGAAGCACGCACAATGGCCTCACGGGTATCTGCCATGTCGGTTACCACTCCATCCGTAAGAATAAGTAGAATGTAATATTTCTAGAAGGAAAAAAGATAATGGTGAACTGCTGAAAGCTCATGAAAATTCTGTATGAAAATTATTTCTACATTTACAGTTTTTTAGTGAGGTAGAACCTACAGAAGCCTCTTTTGTCCTTTCTTCTTCAGCAGCAAATCTTGCCACCCTGGAGATGATTGGTGCCACATTTGTAGGTCCATAGAGCTGAATTTTAGGTAAGCAGTTCTGATAGGATTCCACAATACCTTGAATACCTGGAGAGATAAATAATGGAATCTCAACACCTTTATGGCTATAGTTCTATACCTCACTACTATATTGCAATGTATATAGACTTTTTGCAGGCACATTAATTTCCTGCACTATGGAGTTAAAAACATATATTCTTATGCCTACAGCACACTGTTGGAAATTAATTTGAGCCACATGGGAATTAAACCATGATTTTCAGATTTAGCATTTAATGTGCTTGCCAACTGAGCTATGTCTTTGCTTCCTCACTTTCCTTGAGTATATAAATGACAAACCTTGTTAAACATATTTACCAGTACACTGCTAAGAAAGGAAAGGCTTGGGAGCCCATTTACTTAGCTCGAGTGAAGGAATAGAAGAAAAAAAACTTTGAATTGTCGAATTTGGCTACTTCGACCATCGAATAGGCTACAGTTGTTCGATCTTAGGAATTTCGGTAAATCCTTCGACTTCGATATTCGAAGTCGAAGGATTTACATTCGGCAGTCGAATATCGAGGGTTAATTAACCCTCGATATTCGACCCTATGTAAATTTGCCCCTTACTGTCCATTCCGGTCACGAAATTGTTCTCAACAAGCGATAGTAAAGCTGAGATTTTTAATAATATAAAGCTTTACTCTATAATTCCTTGAACTGTATATTATTTTAATATGGGAACTACTCCTTTCCTCCACTAGGCATTGCAATTCATGTTATATTTTATGATAAAATTGGAAACACTTTCTTGTGTTTGTAGTATTCATCTCAGTGCAGGATACAGAATGGAGATGGACAACCCCCTTTCAATAGAAAAAGCCACTAATCCCAACTACAGATGTTCTGTTGGAGCTCATTGGTGTAGTACAGGGGTCCCCATCCTTTTTTATCCGTGAGCCACATTTAAATGTAAAGGAGTTGGGGAGCTACACAGGCATGCAATTTTTCCGGGGGTGCTATTTGGCTATTTTATGTGGATTGGCAGCCTACTGGGGGCACTGTTTGTCCATAAACCTGGCTTTTATGCAACAAAAACTTGCCTCCAAGACAGGAATTAAAAAAAGCACCTCTTTGGAGGCCACTGAGAGAAACATCCAAGGGGTCAGTGAGCAAGATGTTGCTCACGATCCACTGGTTGGGCACCACTGGTATATTATATGGTTTTCTGATTAGCATTCTGTATGCCAAACAGGATAAAACTAGTCTGCAGTTAGGATCTAATCAGTAGCTACCCTGGCTGTGCTTTAAAACCCAGTGGGTGATCTCCGAACAATAGGGGTTTCCAGGACAATGGTAAATCTTAGAGAAAAAAGCTGGGTTCCCAACCAAGTTCCCACTTCTTTTCAGTACTAATAATAGGAAAGTTCTTTAAATGAGTGAAGCATATAAATCCATAGGCATTGATGATCTTGAACTCCCGATACCTGCCTATCTCAGTGGGATAAGGCTTACCAGTACATAATATGGGGAACATATGTAGGTGTTTGGACTTCCTCAACAATTCAAAGAAAAGTTTAAATAGACACAAAAGCATGGAACTGACAGGAGAAATATTACAAGTTTAAACGTTTATTTGCTTTATAATAGAGACGGGGGCTAATGTAAAGAGAACTTGGTGCTACCTTGGCAACTGGTGACTTTGTCAAGGTCATAGTCATCCACTGTATTGATATAACAATGATAAAAAAAGATCATATGAAAAAAAGCATCCTGGGGATATCTAACACATGAGAGGATACAGCAGCTTAAATGTAATGATCGTTATCCTGTGCCTGATTTTGCTATGAATATTGTATATATGTGTGCATGAGGTTTCTTAGGATGCATTCCAGGAGTCTTGTCCCAGGTAACAGGTCTTTGGATCTCCATACATTAGGGGGCCGATTCACTAAATTCGGGTGAAGGGTTAGAATAAAAAAAACTTCGAATTTCGAAGTTTTTTTTGGGTACTTCGACCATCGAATTGGTTAAATTCGATCCAATTCGATCGAAGTCGAACGAAATCGAACGATTCGAAGTAAAAATCGTTCGACTATTCGACCATTCGATAGTCAAAGTACTTTCCCTTTAAAAAAAACTTCGACCCCCTACTTCGGCAGATAAAACCTACCGAAGTCAATGTTAGCCTATGGGGAAGGTCCCCATAGGCTTGCTCAGCTTTTTTTGATCGAAGGATTTTCCTTCGATCGTTTGATTAAAATCCTTCGAATCGTTCGATTCGAAGGATTTAATCGTTCGATCGAACGAAAAATCCTTCGATCGTTCGATCGAATGTTTAGCACTAAATCCTTCGACTTCGATATTCGAAGTCGAAGGATTTCAATTCGAGGGTCGAATTTCGAAGTATTTTTAACTTCGAAATTCGACCCTTAGTGAATCTGCCCCTAGGTCTACTAAAAATAATGTAAACGTTAATTAAACTCAGTGGTCTTGTTTTGTCACCAATAAGGGTTACTTATATCTTAGTTTGGATCCAGTACAAGGTACTGTTTTATATTTACAGAGAACATGCAAATCATTTTCAAAGATGGCAATTGTTTGATTGAGTCATGATATAATTCAGAACTAACGGGTTTCCAGTTAATGGATCCCATACCTGTACATGTTTCACCACAAAGTTACTAGGGAGTCCCACAACCCCACCTATATATTTGCTGCACAATAACTGAACACTGCACAAACACATTCTCACTAACCAGTACATGTAGGTATACAGTCACTGGGGTATATTTATCAAAGAGTGAAGTTAATAGTGAAGTTCCGCCACTAGAGTGAAATTCCGCCACTCTCCATTCATTTCTATGGGATTTTTATAGGCGTATTTATCAAAGGGTGAACTTTCCCTTTCACCCATTGATAAATATGCCTTTCAAAATCCCATAGAAATGAATTGAGAGCTGCGGAATTTCACTCTAGTGGCGGAACTTCACTCTTTGATAAATTTACCCCACTGTGTGTTATGCGCTCAGACAATTTAACCCTTACCTTCACATTCATCATCATCTGGATTGAAGTTAATAGCAAAATCATGTGACACCTGAAAAAGGAGCAGAATTCATTTTCATGTTATGCAGAGCAAATAACTCAAAAGGATACCACGTACAGGAAAGATAAATCACATACAAAATATATCTGAGGGAGTGCTTAGCCATATTGCTTTTCAGACATAGCCCCATACATGCAGTTGTGTTTTCAGGCATAATCATTCCTCTCTATGAAGTCCATGTGGCAAATGGTATAGAACAGAAATGAAGGAAAGGAATTGTGTTCCCTATATCAGAGAAAGCATTTTACTGTTTATTTCCCTTTGGCATTATAAATAAGTAATAACACCAAATTCATAAATTAAAGGGGTGCCTTTCTAGGCTAACAAAGAGTGTTCTTGCAGCTGGCTTGGAAGTGTTCTCTCTGTCTGTCAGATGCGTGACGATAAAGTCAAAGAGAATGCCAAACAGCTTGTGAGCCTTTAGGAAAGAATATCAGAGAGCTGAAAGCTCAGTCGTGATACTTGGGAGGTCAGAATGTGACACTGATGCATGAAAGTGGCGACAGAATGAGAGCAGCAGAAAAAATGCAAGGATCTCTAGGGCGCGTGTGGTCAACAGGGCATGAAAACCAATCTGATTTTAACTAATCAATATTCAGATTCATGGAGCAGGCAGTGGAAACAGTGGGGAGAAAGAAATCTGTTTGGTTTTATTAATATGACTGACAATGTCAGAACAAAATAGCGATTGATTTCTAATGTATGTTCCAATAGGCCTTATATGCTCCACTTCTGTTAGCTTGGATTCACCCCACATTCTAGGAGACAATCACAAGGTGTATCTTCATATGGGCACATGGGGTTGTGACCTGATGTCAGATGAGCGATGTTTGCCTTAACTGTGCCAAACATAGAATGATGCTGCAGTAGCTGGCACAGCTCACTGCCAATTATCTGTTATATAGATACCCACTGAGCCATCTTGCACTAACAAGACTATGTGACAACAATGATGAGATATTTTGTGCCATCCCTAGGATATTGGGATACTGCAGAAATGACATGTCATGACACTACTCACTTTACAAAGCACCAATTATAACAGGCAACCTCACTAAAAAGTTATAAGAATATATTAAGTAGGTTATTCATGGGGTCTTGTATTGGGTTTAATGTTTTAGCAGACTATGTAGCTCAGAAAGATCCCTTATCTAGAAAACCATAGTTCTCAAGCATTCTGGATAACAAGTATATATGCAGTAGTTATGCACATTTGAGACCCTACAATTCTCATACTTAGGGTATTTATTTAGCATGTTTCTGCAGTGTCACACAAAGCACTGTTACATCAATCAAGGGCAAGATAACTTTGTTTATACTAATTATGCATTGTCGTTAAATAATCAAGGTTTGCATACAGGTATTTGCTTTAATACATGTTTTGTTAAAGGAAACGGGGAAAAAAAATGTGTTGTATTTACAACTTGTACATTCAGTTATATTTTCTGTTTTTTATAGGAAAAAACATTTGCTGACATTCATGTACTTGTTTACTTCTTTTCTTTAAAAACCCTGTAGACTTGTTATGTTCAATTGCTATGATTTCATTGCTATGCACTGTTAATACAAGGCCCCTGTGCACATGCAATACGAGTCATTATAATGTGTTTCCTGTTTGCTTACTTATATGAGCCATCCATGCTATTTTTCATTTCTTTTATGTGGTAGCAGGGGCCTGCATGGGATGGGCTCCCTATATAGTAGGCCATTTGGGTCTTCCATTCCATTAAAACGGAGGTAGAGCAATAGTAATGAACCACTGCTTGGTAAGCCCTATGTAGGTGGTGAATAATTAGGGTCAAATAGAGAAGAGTGAATATAATGAACATTCCCCAGAGAATGGCAATTCAGTGGCAACATCATCCAGTTACTTTGTTGTTTGTTTGGTGTAGGAAATGTAGAAGCAGGTGGAGGTGTCGCTGTACTATGGTTGCACTCTGCTTGCTATAAATTTGTATTTCTCAGGGTAATGTACTTCTGAGCAGTTTATCTCTTTTATTAACTGTACATTTTGCTAAAAAGAAACAGCTCTTAAGTTTAAGAATACATGGCTCCCTTAAGAATTTTGCCTGCCTGCTTCTTTTGTTCTGTTAAAGCCCAGTTCCATTTCTCGAGTGTTAGTCTTAGCTAAGCAGTGTTTCCCTATCATTATATGTGATTGTGCATTCGGAGTCAATGATCAAAGGATAATTTAACTTTAATTTACATTTTCTATAATGTCCTAATCTTAGCAACTTGGTTTTTGTTATAGTATTTGAATTATTTACCTTCTTCTCCCTCTTTCCCACTTTCAAATGGGGACCAGTGACCCCAGCAACTAAAAATATATTGCTCTGTGAGGCCACAATGCTATTGTTATTGGGACAGATATGGGACCTGTCATCCAGAATGATCAGGACCAGGATCAGGATCCATAATGTGGATCTTCTATTAAGAGAAAAGGGTATTAATTTTTTAAAAATTTGTATTATTCAGATAAAAAGGAGTCTATGGGGTAAATTTATCAAAGAGTGAAGTTAATAGTGAAGTTCCGCCACTAGAGTGACATTCCGCCACTCTCCATTCATTTCTATGGGATTTTTATAGGCGTATTTATCAAAGGGTGAACTTTCACTTTCACCCATTGATGAATACGCCTTTCAAAATCCCATAGAAATGAACTGAGAGCTGCGGAATTTCACTCTAGTGGCGGAACTTCACTCTTTGATAAATTTACCCCTATCCCTATGGGAGATCATCATCATTTATTTAAATAGCGCTGTCAAGATACGCAGTGCTTTATGGCCTTTCTGTAATTTGGAGCTTTCCTGATAACAGGTTTCCAGGAAACAGATCACATACCTGTATTGTTTATTACTTATTGTTCTATGCAGGCCCTTGCATAGTCATGTGGCAGCTTCTCACTTAAACCACCATCTAGTTGTAAGTGTAAAACCCCAACAACCAGAGAGCTGCTAAACAGAAACTAAATTCATACCAATTGCAGATTGTCTCAGAATATCAGTGTGGTCATTCTAAAAGTTAATTTATAGGCGAAGTGCCACTTTAATATAAGACTAAAATTGCCATACACAATGCAATATAGTTGGGCATTTCATTTTTAATAAACTACCATTTTCTCTCTCCCTAAAGCACCTCTTTACAAGTGATTTCAATACAGCATATTATAATCTCACTGGATGGCAGTAACACTGTTTGGCCTGAAAACATTCTCTGAAAATGCCTCCCATTAGCACTTACACTGTTTTTTTGCTATTATCTTGTTTAATTTGCAGGCTGTAATGGTAAATGACTGCTATGTCATCCTCCTGGTTTGTGGCCTAATTAAAAACAATGTGACTTGAATGAGTAGATTGCAAGAGAAGTGGCATGTGTCACTGCTGCCAGATTATACTTAATAAGATTACATCAATAAAATGAGTGGCAGAAGTGAGAAACCTGTACAGTATTGTGCCTTGTCTAATCATGCAGAAATATTGAATGGAATTATATTAAAAAATCATCATGAGACCATTGTAAGGACCTTAGGCAAAGAGCTGACAGTGTGATACAGGCTCATAACATGCTCTTTGGAAGTGTTACGCTAATCTTTCTATTAGATGCTCAAGGCAACATTTTGTCATTTATTGTTGATCAGATATCTGACACTGTATATATTGAATGTCACCCAAACAAACAAATACTGAGAGCAGCAAAGTTTGTGGCTTGTAAATCAAACAATTCTATACTGGCTTTAAATCTGAGACAATCAGGTGACCTATTCAGCATTCAGCAATTGTTCTGCATGACTCAGTGCTCCCCATACGCAGGGATCATTCACAAGCAGAAAAGCCTCTCCTAATAAGATGGAAATCACAGGTAATTACCAGCACTTAGGGCCTAGTGATTTTCTAAGTGACAACACTAAGGATTGAATTGAAAGCTCAGGAACAATTAATTTCAAACCCATGTCAGAGACTATTTTGTTCATGTTTGACAGAGAATAATAGAGAGAAGAGCAGAAGATATTAAGTAAATTACTCATCAATCCTTACTGTTACTGGCTTTGCTGTGCTTCTGTGCTTAGATCCACAAAGACAAGTAAAAAGTGTTCAATGTAAAGCAGAGGATATATTTTCCAGTTATATGTCTGTGTGTGTATATTGTTGGGAAATATATATATATATATATATATATATATATATATATATATATATATATATATAAAGAAGAATGGGCCTGGTGCACCCAGAGTACTAGGTCACTGCCCAGGTGTTGGAACGCAAAAATTGTACAATCAATAAAGAAAAGCGTTTCAGCTCCTAAACACGAGCCGTCCTCAAGACGGCTCGTGTTTAGGAGCCGAAATGGCGAATAAACACTAAGAAGTTTTTTGCATCACAAAGACCCATGAGTGCGGACTCTTTTCTTTATTATATATATATATAAATATATATATATATATATATATATATATATATATATACAAACAGAAAGTTAGAAGCGCACTCCTGGGGTTTCTTCAAAAGTAAATCATTTTATTCACATAGCAGTAATCGACGTTTCGGCTCGTGTCCAGAGCCTTTTGATAAAGGCTCTGGACACGAGCCGAAACGTCGATTACTGCTATGTGAATAAAATGATTTACTTTTGAAGAAACCCCAGGAGTGCGCTTCTAACTTTCTGTTTGCATCTACTAGCTCCCAGTAGCAGCACCCGGGTAGACGAGAGGATTGGCCAAAAGGAGTGCGGATCAGCAAGTTTGTATATATATATATATATATATATATATATATATATATATATATATATATATAGAGTCCCACAGTGCCAGCACACAAACCAAAGGGTAAAGCCAGAGGTGCACGATCCAAATGTAATGCATATATGAAGAGAAGATCAGCACGCACTGTAATCTTGGTGAAAATGTGTTGATTTATTAATCAAAAATCACATCTTATCTGACGTTTCGGTCCCACATGGGGACCTTTTTCAAGGAGTTTTGATTAATAAATCAACATGAATTTTTCAGATTTTATTAAAACCTGATGGTCTTAAAAGTATGACTCAAAGCTCTCGAGGTCCTGTATAAGTCAGTGAGGAAGGTCCCAGTGTCTGCGCTGCTGTCTGTATTGATATTCAATAATTTCGGGTATTTTGCACCAAAAAGTCAGAAAACTACGGATCTTATCGGATTTTTGCCTGACTCGATTTTTTCGGACTTTTTTTTAATGATAAATAAGGTACATTCGGGCAGTTGGAGCTGATTGGATTTTTATGGTAGAGAAATTCAGACCTTAATAAATAGCCCCCTGTATGTGTGTGTGTGCTGATCTGTATAATCGATTTTCGATCTTGCACCTCGTGTAAATCGTTATGGATTCAGTGCTGGCATATTGGACAAGATAGATAGATAGATAGATAGATAGATAGATAGATAGATTAGATAGATAGATAGATAGATAGATAGATAGATAGATAGATAGATAGATAGATAGATAGATAGATAGATAGATAGATAGATGATAGATGATAGATAGATAGATAGATAGATAGATAGATAGATAGATAGATAGATGATAGATGATAGATAGATAGATAGATAGATAGATAGATAGATAGACAATGATAGAAGATAGATAGATAGATAGATAGATAGATAGATGATAGATAGATAGATAGATAGATAGATAGATAGATAGATAGATAGATAGATAATAGATAGATAGATAGATAGATAGATAGATACGGTGTGACTTATTGAGATATCTGACTATTTGAAAAACACTTATCAAGGCACCATTAATAGTATATAATACTATAATTGCAGGGAAATCAACCAACTGGTAATGCAAAGAGCCAAATACAACTTTTTTTGGGCTCATTTACCAACACTGAGCAAATCTGCACCTGGGTAGTAATCCATGGAAAGCAATAACCTGTTTGCTACCTGCAGCCGGCTGAACCAACTAATCAATGATTGGTTGCTATGGGTTCCTTCCCTGATGCAGCGTTGCCTAGTTGAGCCTACTCATCTTTAGATTGTTTTCACCTTCCAACTAGAATCTAAGCATGGGTTAAATGTATAAAGGAATCAAGTTAATAAGTGTATTTTTCAGCCTTAACTACTGTGGACTATAAGGATAAAAACTATTTAAAAAATTGATTCAGGTCAAGGAAACCATAGCAAACAACTGGGTGTTTTTATCCAGCTTACTAAGAAATAATACCCGCTGCTGGTTGCTATGAATTACTGGAAGTGGAGCAAACTTTGCACCAACTATTACTTATTCTCAAAGGAATATTACACATTACACAACTGCCAGTCAGGAAAGGGCAGGTATAGCTTGATGCAAAGAAGCATATGAGCTCCTGGATTTGTTAACCTCTACTACAAAATGGAAATCTCTGTACATAAATCTATGAATATTTCAGTGTGGGCTTTTATCTAAAAGTAGGCATAATTAGGTGCACTATACTATTGAAGTGATTTTACATCATGAATTTCAGATTCTGTTCCACCTACTGCTGTGCACAGTGATCCCCTCTGGCATATAGATTTAATAATCTAACACACTTTTGTTAAGTTTAAAAGCAAAGCATAACCAAAATAACTGAGATTTACTTGAAATAGAACAAAAATTAATTTTTGCTTTAAATTGACTCTGTGCCCGCAGGTAGCACAAAACTAAACCATTTCTTTTTCTTACAAAGTAACTTGTTTATGAACACTATGTAAATATGCTACAGTCCAGTAACCCATAGCAACCAACAGTGTACTGCCAAAGGAAAAATGTAAGTAAATTTCTGATTGGTTGCTATGGTTTACTGCACTGGTGATGAGATGGATCATTACTCACATTGCACTGAAAGCTGACCCTAATACAATATTCCAGTTACCAATGGTTTTTTTCTCCCTGCAGATTGCTCAACAGCAGTCAAGTGTGAATGGTTATATAGATTCATGCAGAGAATGTGTTATCCATAACTGTTACTTGGGAAAATTATACTTTGCAATGAGGAAGAAAGGTGTTGCGTTACACAGAAGGAGCAGCTAAAAACTCTGAATCTTTGTATATAAATAATTGCTGATGTTTTGTTTTTGTTTTTTTGCATTGTCTGCAGTATCTATTTACATTCCTGTTTACATTTCCTGATCTTTACTTGGTAAGCACTGCTTACTGCTTTATGGAAGGCATACATTGTTATGGTTGGGTTGGTTTGGTTTGCTGACTGCTCTATTTCATCTATACAGATAACCCATTTAACTATTGTAATGAGAACGGGGCTGCATTTAGGTCAAAAATAGCCCTGAGAAGACTCCTTGGATGTTGCTATCAGTGGCCTCAAAGCAGGTGCTTATTTTTGAATTCCTGGATTGGAGGCACGTTTTGGTTGCATTAAATACCAGGTTTACTGCCAAATAGAACATCCTATATGCTGCCAGACCACATAGGGGATACTAAATAGTTAATCACAGACCTTATTTGGCACCCCAGGATTTTTTTATTGCTTGGTTTGCTCCCCAACTCTTTTTACATTTGAATGAGGTAAATGAACTAAAAGAGGTATTGGAGTTACCAAATATTCCTTCCAAAGACAATGTCTGGTTTGGCTCTCTGTCACTATAACTTTTTGTCCCTGAAACCATCCCTTGTTTTATACTGCCTGCCCTTAAAAATGTCCTTGGTTTTAAACTTGACCAACTGCAAGATCAATTGAAAGAAAATCATTTAGTGAGTCTCACACTCAACACCAGGGATGGGCGAATTTTACCCGCTTCGCTTCGCCAAAAATTCGCCACCGGCAAAATGTCGCAGACACCCATTAAAGTCTATGGGCGTAAAAAAAAATTTGTCGCTCGGCGAAATTATTTTGTTATTATTTTTTTTTTGACGCACGTCTCCATACAAGTCTTTTTTTCGGCGAAGCGAGGCGAAAAAATTCGCCCATCCCTACTCAACACCACTCTTATAGACCTGTCTATTTGTTTTCAGATGTTGACAACTATGAGGTTAGAGGTAGTGAAGGAAACTATAGCAGAACCGCCATTTTGGGTTTTCCAGGGGACAAGAAAAAAATGGGGTATAATCCAGTAAAAGGTAAAATTAGAGAATGCACTATATGTGAATGGGACATCAAAAATACAGTGTAAAATGAGGGGATGTAAAATCAAGGTTCCACTGGGTCACGGGTGTTTTGGGGGCAGCGATGAACATTCCTTAGACCTAAATTTGCACTTAGGTCCCACTAACTTCTCCTTAGACCAACAGAAACAGTATTATTGATTTATGGGCACTAGGTGTGCAGTTGCTATGATGCATAGGGAATATGTTACTGTAGCATTGTATTATTAACAACCCTTAGAAAAAAAAAGTTACAAAAACAGGGTACATGGCATAGAATTTGACCAAACTAGCATTATTAATAGAAAGGACTGCTGCGCCAGTTGCCAGGTAAAGTAGCCTTATGCAGACTGAGTAATGCTACCAGTTGTCCCCAACATTTCGATTATGGGTCCAGATTTATTGAATCATATAGGGAGCCCTGAAAAACACGCAGGTGGAGCCTACCCCATTTCCTTCAAAAATACTATATGGCAGATAAATGCATCAAGTCTGGGTCTGGCCCACGACGAAAAGAAGATATATCAATGCAGCATAATGATAGTGGCATATAGCCAGCAATCAGAGCCGATCATGTATCTTAAGGAAGAGAATGCTATGGGGCCGATTCACGAAGGGTCGAATTTCGAAGTTAAAATTACTTCGAAATTCGACCCTCGAATTGAAATCCTTCGACTTCGAATATCGAAGTCGAAGGATTTAGCGCAAATCCTGCGATCGAACGATCGAAGGATTTTTCGTTCGATCGAACGATTGAATCCTTCGAATCGAACGATTCGAAGGATTTTAATCAAACGATCGAAGGAAAATCCTTCGATCAAAAAAAGGTTAGCAAGCCTATGGGGACCTTCCCCATAGGCTAACATTGACTTCGGTAGGTTTTATCTGCCGAAGTAGGGGGTCGAAGTTTTTTTTAAAGGGCAAGTACTTCGACTATCGAATGGTCGAATAGTCGAACGATTTTTACTTCGAATCGTTCGATTTCGTTCGACTTCGATCGAATTCGAACGAATTTAACCAATTCGATGGTCGAAGTACCCAAAAAAAACTTCGAAATTCGAATTTTTTTACATTCGAACCCTTCACTCGAGCTGAGTGAATCGGCCCCTATGTGTTCTAGAAAAAAGTAGATCAAGGACACTGTGTTCTGATCAAAGAGAAATTGAGGAGGATGATTGAAAGTTATGACTTGCTTTGGTCAAAGTACAAGTATTTTATATGACTGACAATGCAGATTTTTTTTAAAGGAGTAATAGATTGTATAAAAAATAAACTTTTTTTCTCTAATGAAGAATATTACACGTAAATTGAGAATTTTTTATCTTATTAATTTCTGTTTATGACTATTATTATAACCACGCCCCCGTTAGCTTCCACCAAAATATAACTAATTCGATGTATTCATATACAAATGGAAGTTCTTCAATGGAAGGCCTTAATGACTCCTCAAACAATATTTTTACCCACTACTCCGGTATAGATTATATTTCATGTGGGATTTTTTTCGATCCACGTGCCATTCATGCTACTTGTCCCAAACAGCGATGGCATTCAGCTATTTTATAGCAGCACTTGTTTCAGAAAAACTTGTGATCTCCTCCTTACTTTATGCTGTTTCTGAACTAGAGAATAATTTCTCACACCTCTAGAAAGAAAATATATGCATTAGGTAGAAGTGCCGCAGTCACTCAGCAGTAAGCTGCCGTAGCCCCCAAAATACTGAGATTTTAAAAAAGAAATAAGGATATGAGGTCCAGGGGACTGCATTGCAGAATTTTTTGAAATACTTGTTAATATACTAGAAATATTCTAGGTACTAAAAGCATGACTGTTCTGCATGTTTGTTCGCATTTATATGAAAGGAGTTGTCTCACTGCTTAAAATGATAAACCTGTACCAGTTATAAGCTTTAATGAAGCAGTGCCTACACTGGCCAAAGCCTGGCTTTTGGTAGTCCCTGGGAGCCTTTTGGCCTAATTCTGGCAAATATTATCCTTTGATTAAATTATAGGTGTGGGAGATCTGATGAGCTTTTTGCAAATAGTGGCGGTAGAGCTTTTGGAAATAATATTAAGGATAATTGCAGCTGTGGAAATTATCCGTACCTAATGGATGTAATTAATTAAGCAAAACTTCCAAAGAGTCAAGATGATTCATAATTAACATCTGAAGATAATTAAATTTAGAATTGATCATAATAATGAATAATAATTACATACAGAAAATTACATCTTGAATGTTGATCTCCGTAACAGTATTTTAATTATTAACAGAGCCTTCCCATCTAAGGTTATTTTTATTATTGGTATATTTGTATGTTTGTGCTGCAGCTATATATATATATATATATATATATATATATATATGTTATTCAATTTAATCCACATTCGGTTCTAGCGTTGTAAGACAATATGCCATTCTTGATGGAAGGACACTCTATTTATTTTCTCAACACCTCAAGGCTGCTAGGAGACTATAGAAATGTAGCAGCTGTATAGTGCATTAGTGCCTCTTCCTTCAGTCATAAAGGAAAGTAATACAGCACGGAATTACACAACAGAGCCTTATAATACTGTATACCATGTTTGACAACTTAATCAATTAAAAAAAACAGTGCCCAAAAAGCTACCCTGCCACTAAATGTCCAACACCTCCAATATATATATATAATATATATATATATATATATATATATATATATATATATATATATATATATATATATATATATATAAATACAGGGATGTGGAGAGGCATCGGGAGACATTACATCACTGGTTTATAAGTGAGCAAGAAAACTCTCTGAAATGCTACATCGATTAAAGAGAAATTCTTTTAAGTTGTTCAAAGTTGGATAAATCAGTCAATGCTCAAATGTACTGAGAAGATCAGTGACATAGTTCTGCTAGAATTCTTTCAGCTGCTAATTAGAAATGGCTATTCAATGGAAAGAGAAGCAACTGCACAGAGACTGTCCATCTGGTTTAAAATATAAAATCCTAATGTTTTATATTTCTTAATAAAAGAGTCCAGTGGGGAGAGGTAGCGAGCGCAAGAAGCTCAGGTACACGTATAAAGAGAATTGACAACTAAATTAGGAGTTTTAAGAGAAAGAATGAGTTTTAGTGATGTCTTTATTATATAAATGGGGCTCCGACTGGGAGTGCAGCATGGAGGAAGAACTTTGACTGCGCTATGAAGATACATGGTAAAATGAGGTGGTTAATGGAGAGCAGACAGGGAATGGGTTAATGAGATAAATGTTAAGGATGTAAGCAAATAGAGTGGATTGGTGAGGGCCTTTGCGGGAAGTACTAATACAAGGTAAGGAAGAGGGTAACTCAGACTTTTTCAGTGGCCCAGAGAACAGCATAATGCCCACACACCCTACTGTTGCAATGGGGTGGAGTAAATCCATATGTTTGGAGTTACCTAATTTACTCTCAGCTTGTGTGGAAATGGCTGCCTCTGGTTGGGGGAACTATGCCCCAGATTAATGTGGAATTGTACCAATGGTGGGGTATGGCCATTTTAGGCAAACAGTACCAGGAGGGAGGAATTAGTGTTGTCTGCTCTCACAAGATGGTCAGCATGGGGGCCAGCTTTGGTTTAGGCTAGCACTCCAAAGGGTTGCATTGTATCGGTTGCTTAATTGTCATCATTTTTTATGTTTTATATATTCCTTACTTTGTTATTAAAACTGCAGCCTGTTTGAACCCAACCTGGATACCTTTATTGTCTCCTGGGTATGGAAGCTGTGAGTAAGTGGTTGTTTATATATAATGGGGTCATTGTCATGAAAACATAGACCATAGAATTTGGCTATATCAAGATAGATAAATGATTACCTCATAATTTGGAGGAATCCGAGCTCCAAATCCCAGAGCTGAAAATCTCTTATCACTAATATGAAGAATGAGAGAAAAGAAGCAGTTACACAAGATGGAGGGTAGTACTAAGTATCAACAAACACATATAGAAAATAAGAGATTAAAAGGTTCATTTCTGATCCAAAAGAATGACATTGTGCAGTATGGAAAGTGAAATTTGCCATGCTTTTACCCACAATGCATTGTTTCTTCCCATAGTGCTAGTATAAGAGAGGTCCCAATGCGATATTAATATGGACATATACCTACCTTACTGAACACAATATATATATATATATATCTCTACCTATAAACCTAATATGGTCAGACATACAACACACATGATGAGGTGCTATACACCTGTCATAGTCTTGGCAGATCTCCCCCACTGCGACCAATGCCTTTAGATATTCATTAGGCTGATAAGGGTTGATATAGTGGAGAGAGCAGCTGTTCCGAGGATCTCCATTGGACGCTGTGAAATCTATAGCCACCTTAAACAAAGAAAGGGGTGCTAAGTGTCAGACAGCATAAGAGACAGACATTTACTTGGAAAAATGCTATTATCATGAAACTCAAGTGAAATATATAATAGAGTGTATGATGTGTTGGTGATAAATAGCATAAATTATGAACATGCAATAATTATCATACAAAGCTTTTACCCACTGGGCTTCTAAAGTTCTCCTTGGGTTTGTGTTGAACAGTTACCTATAAAAGTTTAGTTTTTCCCTTGTTGGAGCTCATCAGTATCACATAGGATTTCTGATTAGCAAAAAAACAATAGTAATATGATGGACCGATGTTAAAGCACCACTTCCTTTGTATCTGAACAACAAACATTCTGGCCTAGAAGTTGAGTCTGCACCAGAGAAATGGAAAATGAACAGATGCAGCACAGAAGCAGCTGGCTGAGTTATGAGCTGGAGCCTCCCTTTCTCAGCCAGCTTTGGTGATAAGAGGGTCTGTAAAATAAATGAAAATATATTCTTCTAGGTTTAGCTGTGCTGGATATTTAAAGCAAGATAAATGTTGCCTCACATGGCAGCAGTATGGTGTTTGGAATGCTAAGCTTGGGAAGAGCTAAGGCAAGCTGAGCACTCAAATAACAATGAACTGTTTCCATGGAGTGTAATAGAACCAGTGGCATAACTAGTTGTTACTGGGCCCCATAGCAAATTCAATTTAGGGCCCCAAAATATTTATAAGTTGGCCTATTTTACCAAGATATATTAAAATTGCTAATTAATTAGGGTCTCACTGGGCCCCCTACAGCCCTGGGCCCCCCTGCAACCGCAGGGTCTGCTTCCTCTATAGTTACGCCCCTGAATAGAACAGTTTTACTGAGCCATGTGTTTCAGATTTAGCAGAGTTTGGCTTTTGATAGGAATGCTTGTCTTGCAGGACAATACTGGTGAAGAGTAGGAGTCTCAATACTAACCCAGCTGCTCCTATGCTGTGCTAGTTCAATTTTTAGCCCTATGATAACTGTGCTTTAAAACAAATCCTAGGGAAACTTAACATAAGATAACCTTTTTGTGCTGTTTTATTTGGTACATAATGGCACAAATTTATTTCAGGAGTCAGGATCACTTTTAACATTTTCAGTATAAACCACCCTTTAAATTTGGTGGATTTATAAAATGCCCCTTGGCTAGAGCTGCTCAGAAATGGTGTTGTAGCTGGCATCTGATTAGCACCTACCCAAGCTATTTTGTTAGAAACCCTGAGAGTTAGCAGCAGTTTATACAGTATTCAACAAAAATAGGAAATCAAGAATTAAAACATGACTTCTTTTCCCAGAATACCTGCCATTTGTTTACAAAGGAGCTGAAGCTTTGGTTGATTTTAGTGCTTTCATTATAAATGTTACCGTAGCTGTTGTAGACACACAAAGCCATGCAACAAACATATCATTCTAGATACACTGGGTTGGTGCAGACGAGATTCATTTGTGTCAACTGCAAACAATAAAAAATAAGGTGGACAGAATTACTCACAGTAAAGTGGATCTGGCAGCCGCCCATGATATAGTCAAGGAAAGAATAAACTCTGTGTATCTAAAACCCCCACAAAAAAGCAGAGAAGGTTTAAAAAACAGAGATTATCAAATGTATCTTCATATTAAACTATATAACATAGTAATATCATGTTAGCCATGGTTGCAGCAGAGAGTGCTAATCTAGCTCATACCTGTAAGAGGTTTATTCATTATTTTTTGACAACATTATGAAAATCACTAGCGATTACTTTTATTACTTATTGAACTACAGGTATGGGACCTATTATCCAGAATGCATGAAACCTAGGATTTTCTGGATAAGGTGTATTTGTTTAATTTGGGTCTCCATGCCTTCAGTCCACTAAAAATGATTTAAACATTAATTAAACCCAATAGGATTGTGCCTGTCTTCAATAAGGATTAATGATATCTTAGTTGGGGTAAATTACAAGGTACTGTTTTGTTATTACAAAGAAAGGAGAAATGATGTTTAAAAAAAAATAATTATTTGAGTAAAATGGAGTCTATGGGAGATGACCTTTCCACAATTCAGAGTTTTCTGGATAAGGGATCCCATTCCTGTATAACTAACAGCACAGAACGCAAATACATTAGAACATAAGAATTTCCAAACTCAATGCAAAGTGCACTTTTTAGACATAAATCTTGTTCCCCCCCCCCAAAGCAGCAGTACTGGCTGCACACTAAATTGCATCCAGTGCAGTGAGCATATGGATTTTCATAAATTGCTTAATTTCTCTTTGCCAATGCATGCCATAGCTTCCTATTGACACAGACCTCTAATGGAACTCTGGAAATACTGCATTGTCCAAGCTGGTAATTACAGGGTTTCCTTGGATCCATATGTGTATCTTCTACAATTGGACTAAATGTCATGCAGTTTTAGAGTTGATATTAACTGTAAACCTGCTTACTTTAGCAGGATCAGACTGGCTTGTTGGGACACCAGGAAACCAGCCAATCCAGACTCACTACCAACTTGCCTGCTATACAATAGAAGGTATGTGCAATGGGCTGGGGCCTGGGAGGGAGATTTGGCCCCTTTACGCGGAAGCCCATTGGCCCCAGTCCAATGGTATATTACGTCTCATCATTTTACATTGCTTTAAATCATTGAATTTATGGTGTTTACTCTCTATTCTCACTCTACTCACTGCCAGTGCTGCAGATTCTACCTTTCCAGGCCTCTGTTTAATGAACACTTACAAAATGCTATTTATTGGAACCACCATATAAGTTGTAGAGTAAAAACCCAGGGTGAGGGTTACCGCCAACTGTTTTCCAGGGACAAAGGCAGAAATAATAATTAACATGAAATGGGGAAATGACATCTGAGTTTTCAAGCATTAATCCCCACTAATTTACCTTCAAATCAGTCAGTATAACTATTCCAGAGTTTTTGTAGTTTCTCTTCTTCACTTTGTACTTGGGATTCACGCAGTCCCACTGCACCTGGAAGTAATAGAAATGAACATTCAGAGAGTTAGAGGCCAGGGAACAGCGTCCTCGTTTGGGCACAGACACGCGAGGGCCCGGGTTGCCCAGTCAGCATTGTTGCTATAAGGTTCTGGTTTCCAATCCAAATACATGCTGCCCTACTGCTGCTCAGAATTAGCGAGCATATCCCTATGATAATAAACCTCATTATGTTAATTTAACCTTTTTACTGATAAATGTTGTTAACTCATTTTACAGGGTTATAATTGGGACAAAGTTTGTGCAGGTCTAGTAACTTCTAATAACCAATTAGACATTCGCTTTAGAATGGCTATAGGATACTATTCCTTGGCACACATTGCTTCTGTTATTACATAGCTGATCTTTTCCACTTTTGCTACAACCTGTGCGTTTGAATCAAATTAACTAAAAAATCTTTAGTGATGGGCAAATAAATTCGGCAGGCATGGATTTGCACATTTCGTTGCCCGCGAATGTGTCGAAAATTCGCCATCAGAAAATCCGCCACAACAAAAAAAATGGTCCCGTTTTAAAATTGTCGCACGCATTAAAAACTGTCGCGCGTCACAATTATTCGGACACCCATTGACTTAATGCATTTGGACAAAACAGTCGCGCGTATAAAAATTGTCTTGCGTCAAAATAATTTTGACACCCGTTGACTTCAATGCTTTGAGACCCCCACTTACTAAATCCTTAACCATACTAGGTAAGGGTACATTTTGTAGTTTTTGCCTTTCTGTATTTCCTTCTTTTTCTGTTATTGCATCGCCAGTTCCCTTCCCCTGATTTTATTTTTCACTAAAGTGTATTCACAACAGTTATACAAGTCTGACGTTGGTGAGGAATGGGAGGTTAGGCACCAGGCAACTCCTGAGTGTATATTATCATTTCGGTGCATAAGCACAGTTTTGTAACAGATTAGGAGAGCTACAAGCAGATGCATTTTGCGAAATTCATTCCCCATCATATACCTTATTTCCTCCAATTGCTTTTTGCATTTCTTCAAAGGTTGCATAAAACTCTCCAATAAAATCATGTTTTCCACGGGAGTCATAATCCCAGACCAGGCACTGCAAAAAAAAGAGCAAGGGATGGAGGGGGTGAGGATGAGGAAAAGATTATGAAAAGGAGGGAGGAAGTGAGGGAGCACAGAGAGAAAAAAAAAGTTAAGCAGAGAAAGAACTGGCTATAGCAGAAAACTTGTCCTAGTGGTTTTGTAAGAATAGAATACCCAGTATGCCCTTATACACTTCAGCTGTCAAGATTAGTAGTTTAATAAACCCATACATGCAGAGCTATTGCCACTAGAATTCACCTCTTTATAGTTACTTTCAAGGGAGCTCTATTATTCAGTGTATTTCTAAATAGCTGGTCTAGCAGCAGAAAGGCAGAAAAAGGAGTATAATATCTGAACTAGAAGTATTAGTAGGGTTATTGTACAGCACAAAGCAACAAAAGCAAATTACTAGGATCATTGTAGTGGCAGAGAAACTGCAAATAATTCAGTCAACCATATCAAACAAGTATATTTTTTTAGGTGCAATATCGGGATGTAGCCATCTCAGGTCATTTTGCCTGGTCATATGTTTTCAGAAAGAGCCAGCACTTTAGTATGGAACTGCTTTCTGGCAGGCTGTTGTTTTTCTGAAGGTGTCGCAGTGGGACCTATTTTTACTATTGTGTACAGTTCTTATATCTACCAGGGAGCTGTTATCTTGTGTCAAGGAGCTACTATCTGGTTACCTTCACATTGTTCTGTTGTTTGGCTGCTGGGGGGGAAAGGGAGGGGGTCAAATTTGCAGTACAGTAGTAAAGAGTGATTGAAGTTTATCAGAGCAAGTCACACGATTGGGGGCTTTTGGGAAACTGACAATATGTCTATCCCCATGCCAGATTTCAAAGTTAAATATAAAAAAATCAGTTTGCTCTTTTTCTGCACTGAAAAGGGATTTCAGTGCAGAAATCTGCTAGAGCAACACTATTAACTGATGCATTTTGAAAAAAAAAACATGTTTTCCTATGACAGTATCCCTTTAAATTGTATGTTTTTGCTGTGGTCTTAAGCTAGACTAGTAGACTAACAACTGAATTACATCATGGCCAATCCATCTAGCCACCCCATGTCAACACAAGTTACAAAAAAAACCTTGACAACTAGGGGTGGGGTAACAATACTCAGGCCTACAAGAAGAAAAGCAGCGATTTCTTAGAATTGCTAAAAGATAAGCATTTCTCACCCTGAGCTTCCTCTTTTCTTCACAGCAGCAAAGAGAACTTAGCGACACCTTAAATGACTCCCACACAGGGTTCAAATTGTTTTTAATGACCTGTGAAAAAGAAAGCAAGTTGAATAACATATGCCAAGCTGTCTTGTTTGTACAGGTATGGGATCTGTTATCCAGAATGGTTTTCCAGATAACAGATCTTTCTGTAATTTGGATCATCGTACCTTAAGTCTACTAGAAAATCATGTAAGCTTTATATAAACACAATGCACTGGTTTTGCTTCTAATAATTATTTCTTAGTTGGGATCAAGTACAAGGTACTTTTTATTATAACAGAGAAAAAGGAAATCATTATTATATATTTGGATTATTTGCAGGGGTGATTCTGGCCCCTCCGCCGCCTGAGGCAGCAGCAGTTGCTGCTGCCCCCCTCCCCCGGAAATTCGCTCTTAAAGTACCAGGAGCAGCATTTTTGCCGCCCCTGGTACCTAGTGGGGCGCTGCCGCCTGAGGTGACAGCCTCAACTCGCCTCATTGGCGAAGCACCCCTGATTATTTGTATAAATAGGAGTCTATGGGTGATGGCCTTTCCCTTAAGGGATAACAGGTTCTGGATAACGGATTCCATACCTGTACAATGTAGTCCCTACTTACGTTTTACTCTCATAATGATCACATGCACTTACTGTATATATATATATATCTGTATGTATTATACACATTTCAGTTTTTGTTAAAACTCTCCCAGTAACAAGGCATTCCCTTCAGGTTCCTTGCCTCTAATATCAGTGCCGCAAGTTAGCCCACATCTATTGAGCTGTATAGGTTTTTAAAGGGGAACTATCACGAAAATGAAAATTTAATATAAGCTCCAGCATACTGAAATAAGAAACTTTCTAAATAAAATCAGTTAAATATTCTGCATGGTTTCTAAATTAATGAAGTTTATCTTCACTATTCCTTTCTCAGCATCTGTTTCTCTTCATTCTCTCTTCATGCAGCAATTGTGTGTCAGATATTCATTGACAGTTAGATCCAATATACACGTATCTAATAGGGGGGCTCCTTTTGCCTAGAAGATGTATTAGAGGTCACTCTATTAAAATCACCAGACATCATGTCTCTCTACATGCAGAATTTGTGCAAAAGGCATTTATTCTGTTAGATTTTGTTTGTACTGGAATCAGTTATTTGAGTGAGCTCTAATACATATGTTAGGAAAGGAACCCCCCCCCCTATAATATATATTGGATCTAACTGTCAATGAATATATGACACCCAACTGCTGCATGAAGACAGAATGAAGAGAAACAGATGCTGAGAAAGGAACAGTGAAGATATTGTTGATACTCACCTCTGTCCTGTACACAAGCTGCTCACTTTGATCATCATTAATCCTATAGATTTCCAGGAATGGATCTGATTTGCTAAAGAGATCCTTTTAAAGAGAAAAAAATCAAATGATTTGGAAGTTGGTTAAGTAATTGAGCATTGTCATTAAATATTTTTTATATTTCAGAATTATTGCAAGAGTGCCTTATTTATTATGTGTTACATGAATCTGTATGTGCTCCTTGGTGGAGCTTTGCATTTAGTCTCCGGAGCATATGCACATACTGTAGTATCAATTCAGTAGCAGAATGCACTATGGGGCAAATTTACTAAAGGGCGAAGTGACTAACGCTGGCAAAAATTCGCCAGCGTGACGTAATTTTGGTACTTCGTCAATTTACTAAGGGGCACAGTAACTTCGCTAGCGAAAGAGACTGACGCTGGCGCTCATTCGGTCTGGGAATTCATAATTATAGCAAGCAGGCAGGAGCCATTTTGTGGACACTGTTATTAAGACAAGCCTTGTATCATCTCAGAATCTTGTTTGTGCACCAGAATGGGGGACCTGATGTCCATCCCCATGCCCTGGCTACACAATTAAATGGTTAAGAGAACTGGGGGAATGTAGGGAGAGCAGTGACACCTAGAAAGTGCCTAATGGAAAGTGAAAGTAATTGCTTGCCCCGCCTCTATGCCTAGGCATAGAGGAGGGGCAGGCAATATTTGATTGACAGCTGATATTTTTAAATGAGTTTACAACAGCTATGAACGCTTTAATAAAAAAAGAAATTGGATTTCATATTTAATTTGAAAAGGACTTTTATTATACAGATTTTTATGTCTGGGTGACGGGTCCACTTTAAGCTTCCCTGGGCTTGTGTAATGTAATGTATTTGCTGCAACATATAAGTCCATTCAACTTTAACTTCCCGCCGCATGCAAATTAGCCAATGCTAGCGCAACTTCGCTCTGCTTGCCGAATTAATGGTAGCGCAACTTCGCCAGCGTTCGGCGCCCAGGAAGCAACTTCGCATGTTAGTGAATTAGAGTCGTCTGAGCAAATTTTCGCCTGGCAGGTATCGCGCTGCCTGTTGATGGC
The DNA here is from genome assembly GCA_038501925.1 of Xenopus petersii. NCBI lineage: Eukaryota > Metazoa > Chordata > Amphibia > Anura > Pipidae > Xenopus > Xenopus petersii. The sequence goes on along the minus strand of CM076678.1, from coordinate 53,330,628 downwards.
AAATTTTCGCTGCTTAGTAAATTAGCCCTGTAGTGTCTGCTTACTGTGCTACTAGAGGTGCATTATATCTCAGCACACTGAAAGAAATCCATTCTTGGTTATGAAAGGCAGAAGAGAGAAGACACTCATAACAATATTCTCCAAAAGTCTTTGCAAGATATTAGTTTTGGAGAAGTTTTTAAAGAATTTAGTTGAGATGTTGTTGTCTTGTTGGCCTACTTTCAGATAAGTATCTCTTCTGCATGCATCACCTTGTCATCCAGTTTCTTTGCACAGAACGAAAGCTCCACATATCCATTGTTTCCTGAGATCTCTTCAGACATCACCTGTGAGAAGCTTTCAGTTAGTATCAGGAACTCACGCATAAGGGCTCTTACTCACTGGCGTTCTGACCTGCGCTCCCCTGCGTGTAGGCGACGAACGCAGGAAAAATGCAGCATGTTGCGTCTCAACCTGCGTTCGGCTGCCTACACGCGCCTGAGTGAGTACAGCCCCATTTGAAATAATGACATGCGTCTATTCCTGTGCTCCCCTGCGGCTGAACGCCAAAAAATGGAACGCAGGGGAGCGCAGGTCAGAACGCCAGTGAGTAAGAGCCGTAACTGTTTTCTTTCAAATCAATAACCACTTGAAATCTATATGCACGTTAGACCTTTTCCTAGGCAATCGTTTATTTTTAATCCATTAAAATTAAGAATGATTAATTAATGGTATTATATTACCATTATAAGAAATTACTTCCCCCTACCACATTTTATGATATGTTTTTGGTTGACCTACTCCAGTATTTATTATTATTTATTATTAACATGTATTTATATAGCGCCAACATATTGCGTAGCACTGTAAAGTTAATGTGATTATACAACTAAAACCCTATGCAGAAAGAGCTTACACTCTAAAGGGAAGGGAGTAATACACAAGGTGTGGGAGTGGGCAAGATCGAATTAAGTGGGTGAGAAATGTGGTATTGTATGTGGTGTTGTGTTTGGTAGTTAAGCAGAGTGAGGGGAGGCTTCTCGAAAGAAGTGCGTTTTAAGAGATTTCTTGAAAGCAGAAAGGTTGGGAGAAAGTGGGACAGACTGTGGGAGAGAGTTCCAGAGGAGGGGTGCAGCCCTTGCAAAGTCTTGAATGTGAGTGTGTGAGGAGGTAATGAGAGAAGAGTTGAGTAGCAGGTCAGTAGAGGAGCGTAGTAAGCAGTTGGGAGAGTATATAGAGATGAGTTCAGAGATTTAGAGTGGGGGTAGAGTTATGAAGTGCTTTGAAAGTCAGTGTCATTAATTTGAATTTGATTCTGAAAGGTAACGGAAGCCAGTGCAGGGATTGACAGAATGGCGAGGCAGAGGAGGAGCGGTTGCTGAGGTGTATGAGCCTCGCAGCAGTGTTCATTATGGACTGGAGAGCTGACAGTCTCTGGAGGGGAAGGCCAATTAAAAGAGAGTTACAGTAGTCTAGACGTGATATGGTCGTTTAGGAGTTCCTGATTATAGGTCATTTAACCTATCTTCGATTACTCGTTACGTTATTGAATGGATATGTGGAAAATAAACATACACTAATGTTCCCCTAGAAATAACAACTAAGAAGGGAGAAAATATTGTAATGCTATTACATAAACCGTTTAAGAATTAACTTACAGAAGTAAAGACGAATCCCATTTATAGGGATACTTTTTCAGTTACAGACTGTTATGCAGGTTATATAAGTCGGACTATAAGAAGACACCTTATTTGCCTTTAACAAGAAACAAAGCCTTGTTCATTGTTCTCTCCAATGTTAACTTCCTGGAGAAAAAAAGGTATCCGTCTACTGACAGACTGCAGATCACCTTCTACAGGGAAAATCTTCAGTTGGGATGAATTCAGACTCAAATTACATATTTCAGGAAAAGAGAAATTGGTCTATGTCCAATTGGTTCATTGGTTTAACAAACTAGACATGAAAGACAGTATAAGTTATTTTTCAGGCAATTTAGTTAACCAAAAACTATGAGCCCTGAAATGCTTACCGTTATAGTTGATTTTCCTGCATACTTTCCGTATTTTAAAAACAACCCTTTGGTAATCTTCTTTTGTGCAACAATCTAAAAGGAATAACAGAAGGATGTGAACCAGCCTATGCAACAACAATAATAACAACAGCCAGGCCCATTTGTGAATAGCTTTAATTGCTGAAATTGATAGGAGCACTAACGTTAGGTATATATACAGTCTTGGAGGTGTATATATATATATATATATATATATATATATATATATATATATATATATGTAGAACCCCCATTTTACGTTATTCAGGAAACTAGAAAAAAATGATGTAATATCCAGGTTTTGTACCTCTGTAAAACTATATATTTAAGATTCTAGTGCACTCAGTATAGGAATATAAAACTGATATAGCTAAATTGCATTTAAGAGAACATGCAAGCAAGACTGGTGGCCATGTTAAAGGTATCATAGACGGGGGACCGGAGGCATTTATATCAGCTCTTTATATTCATACCCTTAAATACTAACCTGTTATAAGCTACATGTTTTACTAAATAAAAGATTGTTTGGAATAGATGTGTACTTTTTGTATTAAAATGTTCAAAAATAGTATAAAACTTTGTTGGTGTTTCTGGTATTAAATGTATGCCATCTTCAGTCTGCTCACTATAATCTTGGTTCTATGATGCTGTATAGTATAAACCTTTACTGAATAAATATATAAACATCCAAGATGATTTGAAAGACCCTGCAGTTTTTATTATCTATTAGGCCTAACAGATTCATACCTGCCCCAATGTAATTTCAACTCCCCCCAGGAAGTCATCATCTCTTGATCCAATACTGCAGTGGCCATGAATGTCATATACTTCAAATCGCAGTTTCTGCACTTCTTCAAAATAATAATCCACTGTGAAGACCTTAGAGAAGACAGGGTTCAAGTTGCTCTTTATTACCTCTGACCTGTCCACCTGTGGGTGAAACAGTGAAATGGTTTAGAAAAAGAACCTTCAGAGGATTATAAAGGTGCTGGTAGAGAGGAATGTGACACACAAAAATCATTTGCATACATAAAAAGGATTTATTGGGACTCTATCATAGTAAAACATGTTTTTTACAAAATGTATCAGGTAATAGAATTCCTCCAGAAAAATCCTAGGTTGAAATCCATTTTTTGGAAGAGCTAACAGATTTTTTTATATTTAATTTTGAAATTTGATGGTGGTCTATGTTCTTAATTTTTCAGGTGCCCTAAACCACGTGACTGTGCTCGGCAAGTTGGATTGATATCCTCCCTTTCCCCCCAGCAGCATATACACAATTTAATTGTCACGGTAATTAGATAACAGCTCCCTGACACCTGCATTGTTAAAAAGGATCCCATGAGAATAGCACTTAAAGATACGGTAACACCAAAAATCAAAGTGTTTTAAAGAAATTAAAATATCCTGTACTGTTGCCCAGCGCTGGTAAAACTGATGTGTTTGCTTCAGAAACACTATTATAGTTCATATAAGCAAGCTGCTGTGCTGTGTAGCAATGGAAGAAATTGAAAAAAGACCATATGGCACAGTTTAAATAGTGGATAACAGATAACACCATTATGTTCTACAGAGCTTATCTCCTATCTGCTGTGTAACCTGAGCCTTTTCTCCTTTGCATAGCTGCCCCCATTGCTACACAGCAGCTTATTTATATAAACAATGGTAGTGTTTCTGAAGCAAACACAGCAGTTTTACCAGTGCAGGACAACACTGCATTCATTTTTTAGTACTTTAAAACACTTTCATTTTTTGATGTTTCTGTTCCTTTAATAGTAAAACACGCAAGCAAGACCATGACCCCTCCAATTACATTGAGTATGAGAAACAATAGCTTGTCTGTTCCATTGTGAAGTGCTGGCTCTTTCTGAAAGCACAGGATCAGGCAAAATGACCTGCAATGGCTGCCTACAACACACCTAAAAAAATACATTTATTGTTTAAAAAATAATTATAATAATTATAATAATTATCTTTTTAAATGATACAATGAATGATTTGCAATGCACAGAAATCATGGGGCTCTTTTAATTTGGGTGAGAATAATCAGCCAGATTAATTATTCAATATTTAGGTGAATTGTTTAAAACAAGAAGAAAAATGTGAAAGTGAATCTAGGTACAGGTATGGGACCTGTTATCCAGAATGCTCGGGACCTAGGGTTATGTCTACTAGAAATTCATTTAAACATTAAATAAACCCAATAGGCTGGTTTTGCTTCCAATAAGGAATAATTATATCTTAGTCGGGATCAAGTACAAGCTACTGTTTTATTATTACAGAGAAAAATGAAATCATTTTTAAAAATTTAGATTATTTGGATAAAATGGAGTCTATAGGAGGCAGCCATTCCGTAATTCGGAGCTTTCTGGATATCGGGTTTCCGGATAAGGGATCCTATACCTGTACAGTAATTGTTTCTCCATCCAGTAACCACCCAGTACCTCTAACTCACAACTAGACAATGACTGTAACAACAATGGTGAAGGTACAAAGATATAAAATAGAAAACATTCCATATTTGAGAAACTATGTGTGAATCTGATAAAGCTGAGTATGATGTAGCTGTGTAATGGTTGTTAGGCCAGGTGTGAGTTTTTGTCTCTAGAGTCCTAAAGACAGATATTACTCAGTTTTCAAGTTTTCAATACAAGTTGTAAAATAATAATGATTTAACTGTGTGCATGCTCTGTGAACTTAAAATAGCATTCTTCTTCTCTTTTCAGCTCCAGTAAATTGTTCTGTGTATCAGTATTAAGATCAGAGTCACATCATAAAGGGATCACAGTGTCAGCTAACTGCATATATCTAGCAGATGTATAAGAGCTCACTCACATAACTGATTCCAGCACAAACAAAATAACTGACTTTTGCACAAATCCTGCATGTAGAGGGACATGATGTCTGGTGATTTAAATAGAGTGAGCGCTAATACATCTTCTAGGCAAAAGTAGCCCCCCTATAAGATATATTGGATCTGTCAATGAATATCTGACACCCAACTCCTGCATGAAGACAGAATGAAGAGAAACAGATGCTAAAAAGAGAGGGATAGTGAAGATAAACTTGATTATTTCAACAGTACAGAATTTTTAATTGATTACATTTAGAAAACTTCTCATTTCAGTATGCTGATGCTTATATTACATTTTCATTTTCACAATAGTTCCCTTTTAAATGTTCCATAAATGCTTTTCATAACATTATCTCTGTTGGCTAAGGTTTTTAAAGAACTTTCTCTCTTCCTGAGCCATTTGCGGCTATCTGCTAGTTGGGATAAAAGAAGTCAGCAAGTGTCCTGCTTATTTATTGCATGCTAGAAAAATGGCTGAAACTGAAGTGCAATTAAAAAGGATTACATGTTTTGATGAAATAGTTAATTTAAGAAAAATCGTATGAAAAATTAGCAAAATGAATAACATTGATTTAGATCAGTGGTTTTCAGACACCCCATCCCATATTACCCCTCCAACACCCCAAGCTCAAAATAAATAGATGTCTAAAATGTATAAATAACACTTCTGTATTGCTGTTTCTGTATGACCATGCTTTAGTATGCCTTGGCTTCTCTAAGAAGCCTGGTACCACAGATGAGGAAACTTCTATTCTAATATGGGCCAACATACACCAATATATTCCATAATGTATGATCCTAAGTGTATATAAGATCCATATATCAAGTATATTAGACTAACAAACACTTGCTTTAAAAAAATGTATTTAAAAAGTAGTGATGTTGCCGGTATAGTCAGTATCGCATACATAGTACTTCTGCAAATTTGATGATCATGCTGTGAGCAAGCTGTTCACAGTCACGAGTTCTCACATCTACAGTATATGCCCTTATTGCCACTTTGTCCTGCTCTTCATGCTAGTACATGTAGGCACACATTGCATTTGGGGATGCATACTGGAATGGCACTATTCAAAATTATATATGTTTTTTCTGGGTGTGTGACAAGCCTCTGTGCTCTGAGGGTGTATCACAAAATATAAATAAAGTATAGGAAAATGGAATATAACAAGACCCTGGGACATACAAATATGCTCAATATAATTTAACAGATCACTAAAAAGATCACTAAGAAACACACTGGTACAAATCCAATCTTTGTGGTGTTTTTTTTTGTCCAGTACTGTGATCTGAGCTGCCCCATATTTACAATCTCAAATGCTATAAATTGAAATGTAAAATATTATATATAATATATGGGGTCACATCTCTCTAAGGCTGAGCTTTACATTACATTTGTTGTACAGTACATTGTGTTGCTTTATGTTGCTAGTTTTTATTGACCATGCTATTGTGAGCTTAAAGGAACAGTTCAAAGTAAAAATAAAATATGGGTAAATAGATAGTATCTGCAAAATAAAAAATGTTTCTAATATACGTAGTCAGTTAGTCAAACATGTAATCTACAAAGGCTGGAGTGACTGGACGTCTAACAGAACAGAACAGAACACTACTTCCTGCTTTTCAGCTCTCTAACTCTGAGTTAGTCAGCGACTTGATGGGGGGCCACATGGTACCTACAGTAATTGTTCAGTGAGTTTGTAATTGATCCTCAGCATTCAGCTCAGATTCAAAAGCAAACCGTTATGACCCATGTGCCCCCCCCTTAGGTCACTGATTGGTTACTGCCTGTTAATCAATCAATGGAAACCAAGAGAGCTGAAAAGCAGGAAGTAGTGTTCTGGCTATTATGTTAGACATCCAGTCACTCCAGCCTTTATACATTATATTTTTGCCTAACTAACTATATTAAAAACATTTTTTGTTGCACAGCCTATCTATTTAACAAATTTTTATTTGTATACTGAACAATTCCTTTAAAGGGATCCTCAACCAAAAAGTTTTTTTGGTATGATGTAAGAAGACAGAATTCTGGTGGTTTACCTTTAATTTAACTTTTAGTATGTTACAGAACGGCCAATTCTAAGTATTTGTTCAATTGGTCTTCATTTTTGTATTCTTTTGAATTTTTTGCATTATTCATTATGAGCTTTTTTATATAGTTGTTTTGATTATCTGCCTTCTTCTTATGACTTTTTCTAGCTTTCAAATGAGAGTCACTGATCCCATTTAAAACAAATGCTTTGTAAGGCTATGCATTTATTGTTATTGTTACTTGTTATCACTTGTCCTCCTATTCAGGCCCTCTCCTGTTCATATTCCAGTCTCTTATTTAAATCAGTGCATGGTTGCTAGGGTAAATTGGACCCTAGCAGCCAGATGGCTGATCTTGCAAACTGGAGAGCTGCTGAACAAAAAGCTAAATGACTCAACAACCAAATAAGAATCACTTTTGTTGAAAGTAATAAGCAGAACAACAAGTGTGGATATATGTGTTCATGTGTGAGTACATTGTCTACCATCTACAATGGAGTACTGCAGTCATGTTATATAATTGAGCAGCAGCTGCTGTGCTGTTTGTTCTAATTCCTACAGCTTAGTGCATGTGTTTTTAGTGAAAAGCTCTGATGAGGTATTAGATATGTGGTATGAAACATTAACTATGAAAGAATATGGCAAAACAAAGAAATTAGCCTATACCCTGGGCTAGTACAAATGAAGAACATGGAAATAAAAACAGCAAGTAATAAATTCTGGCTGAGACAGTTTGACAAACATGGCAGATATATAATGTAGTACAAAAAAAAAGCAAGTATAAAGGTATAATTATCAAAAGCAACATTGTTAAGATCCACCAAGCAAATTAAATTTAGGGCCCCCAACATATCCAGAGGTTGTCCTGTTTTACTAATAAATGTTGAAATTGAGCATTATTTGGGCCTCCTGGGGCCCCCTATACCTCCTGGGCCCCCCTGGAGCCGCAGGGTCTGCTTCCTCTGCTGTTGCACCCATGACGGCATGGGACCTATTATTCAAAATGCTCAGGACAAGGGTGGGGATCTTAAAATAATTTGGATCTCCATACTTCAAGTCTGCTAAAAATATTAAACAAACCCAATATGGATCAATTTGAATAAATTTTTATCTTAATTGATATCAAGTGCAACATACTATTTTATTATTACAGGGAAAAAATACTTTTCTAATTTCTAATTATTTGCTTAAAATTTGAGATGGCCTTCCCATAAGTGCCCAGGACACTTGTGAGTGAGCGTTTAAAAGGGAGGTAATAAACTATTCAATGTCAAGAGATTAAAAGGAGCATGGTATTAATGAATGAATACAAAATAAATATATTTGCATAATACTGCTAAAATGCATTGACTCTTGTCTTAACTAGAAAAAGATAATTATTATTCAAGCAGCAAAACATAATTATACATAATCCTCCTATACCAGTAATTATCATAATGTGGTTTATAATAATAATGATATCATTGATATTGCTACTTTATTACACTTGTCAATAAAATGTGCTGAGATAAATGAATTGTGTTAATTCAGAGGGATTCATGTCTTTTCTACAGTTTTTTGCAAATATTTACTTTCCCCCCTTCATCCCCATCTGTGTTTTGTTGAACAGCATTACATAATTGCACTTAGATTATTTACTTCCATATTTCCACCTTGATCCCATAGTGATATGCTGTTAGAAAGATAATAAGGGCATGCAGTTACTGTAGTACATTTTATGTTTTGAATGTTTAGCATTTTTCATATATAAAGTATCTCCCTGCTGATTTTTTTTTTAAATAGTTTGTATTGAAATGTTACAGTTAGACACATACGATAACAAGGCAGAATATTAATAATTGTACATCACCAGAATTTCGTATCCATCATGGTCAGAAGAAAGAAAAAAATACAAAACCCTTTAAAACATCTACTTTTTATTCTGATTTCAATATATGTTCTAGTGGCGTATCTACCACAAAAAAAATCTTCTGAGGGGCCTGGCATTCTCAGAAATCACTATCTGCCCCCACCCGAGTACCATAATCACTGAGGTAGGAGAGCGGCTATGGAGGAGGGGATTTCTTTGCTGCGGATGGTGGTGGGGTGCCAGGCACAAACCTTTTCTTACTGGCTTTCCCTAGTTTGATTCCAGCCCTCCTCATTAGCAGGAGCAGGAGGGTGATGTGCAAACAGGTGGAAGAACCAATGGGTGAAGAGGGGATGGGGAAGAGTAAGCGTGATGAGCCAGGTGGGTGGAAGAGGTTACAAGAGGTGATATGGGGCAGGGGTTGGTCTTGGGTGCTGTTGGTTCTGCACTGCCACAGAATACGTATGTTAAAGCATGATCTCACAGCTTAGAGTGAATACTAGTTGCCTAACAATCTCAAAGAAAACAGTTTCCAGCCCCTTTGGCTAAAAGTTTAGGCTTCTGATTAACTGTCTCCAATACTCATCTGGTAGTATAGTGGGAATAGTCAAACTCCAGCTTCCTTTCACGATCCAAAGGCTTTTTGTTAGGTTCACTGGCTGTTGATACAATTTACCCTAAGGTATATGTATTTATTTATTATACTTTTCACATATATCCTATGGCATATCCATTTGGTCAGGTTGATATAAAAGTGCCTATGTGTCCTGCACAGGAGTGTGGGTTGCAATAATGGTTTTATTTGGAATGGCAGCCCAGGCCATATTATTTAATAAATAGTCTTCAAGAAAATCTGAGCAACAGACTTTGGCAAGCAACAGTCAAGCTAAAGACAATGATTTTCCTGAAGCTAAGCAGTATCATTAAAGGGATACTGTCATGGGAAAACAGTCATGTCGCAGTCATGCGATTTGACCTGCACTTTAGGATGGAACTACTTTCTGGCATGCTGTTATTTCTCCTACTTAATGTAACTGAATCAGTCTCAGTGGGACTTGGCTTTCACTATTGAGTGTTGTCTACCAGGGAGTTGTTATCTTGTGTTAGGGAGCTACTATCTGGTTACCTTCCCATTGTTCTTTGGTTAGGCTGCTGGGGGGACGGGGGAAGGAGTGAAGGTGATATCACTCCAACTTGCAGTACAACAGTAGGGGTGGCCATAGACACACAGATCCGATCATACGAATCGAGGATTCGTACGATTTTCGGATCGTGTGTGGCGTGTGCCGACATCTTTTCGATCCCGCCGGAGCCCATGGCACATCGGAATCTGATTGTTTGGCCATACAGCCGAACAATCAGTTTACCCCCGATACAGCCATGCCTGTTAATGGCATATCGGGGAAAGATCCGCTCGTTTGGCAACATCGCCAAACGAGCGGATCTTTGCATCTATGGCCACCTTAAAGAGTGAGTGAAGTTTATCAGAGCACAAGTCACATGACTGGGGACAGCTGGGAAACTGACAATATGTCTAGCCCCATGTCAAATTTCAAAATTTAATATAAAAAAATCTGTTTGCTCTTTTGAGAATTGGATTTCAGTGCAGAAGTCTGCTGGAGTAGCACTATTAACTGATCCGTTTTGAAAAAAACATGTTTTCCCATGACAGTATCCCTTTAAACTATTACAATTTAAACAATCTTTTCCAAATTCACTAACTAGGACCATAACACATAAGCATTTGACTTACCTCCATCCACTGACCCTGGGACTGCATTAGAAGTACCACACATGGGTCAGATTTATTGAGTGTGTCCCTATCCAGCAGATGCTTGCAGCATACACGAAGCTCAACCTTGGACACACATGTGGCTGTGACAACCCCGAGTGAGGAAGGTGATGCCAAGTCTGAGTTCTCATTCATCATCATCTTGTCAAATCAGAATTTCCTAACTTCAGTAAGATTCACCAAATGGAAGAGCTATAGTCCACCAACCAAGGAGTGTTCAGAAAGAAAGAGATTCCATCTAACAATATGTTACAGGAGTTATGTGACTTCCAAAATCAGGCAGAATGTGAGTGTCACCTCAGTGCACAATAGGAGGAAAAGGTTATTTTTTTTCAAGTTCTTTGCCTTCATACAAATATAACACCCTCCATTGTCCCTTTTGGTGTCAGTTTGAAGATTCAAAGATACAGTGTTATGCTAAAGAAGATCCAGACAGACAGACAAATCACTTTGTGTTTTCAGTCTGAAGATGAGATCAGAAAATGTTCCTGCAAGATTAGGAATTTCCCTTGTACATCAGAGTACATATATGAACAACTTGGAGATTCTTGCTGTGATGGGCAGTTTAAAGCAAAGCACTGTGTTGATATTTTCTTATGATTAATCCAAGAGGCATAGGGCTTGTTTTACATTCCAGGGAGATACCATTTGGACTAACCACATGTTGGACCTGTGAGTGATTAAAAAGAAAAAAATTATTTATAATACAAAGTTCCTTCCCCAATTACCACACAACAATGCAAAGAAAAGCTCCAGTGATGTTTGTTAGCAACACTTGGCTTATATTGATGAATGGTCACAGAAGCCAAGATTTACATGGGGGGGGGGAACAAATAACTAAAGGTAGTTGATTCTGTGCACCATAGCCCATAAGTACCATATCGAGCCTTGAACATCTCCAACCTAAGTAAAAGCATTAATTAGATACATTATAAAAGAAACTCACAAAACTGTGTACCTTATTCAAACTAGGGATGTCTATGGGGATGTCAAATAAGGGCTGTGATTGGCTGTTTGGTAGCTCCTATATGGACTACAAACCCATAGGAAACTCTGTTTGCCAGTACACCTGTTTTTATGCAACCAAAACTTGTTACCAAGCCTGGAATTCAAAAATAAAAGGAGTTGGTGAGCAACATGTTGCTCATGAGCTACTGGTTGGGGACCACTGATGTAGAGAGTGATATTCCGAGACAGTTTGCAACTGGTTTTCATTTTGTATTATTTGTGTTTTAGTTATTTAACTTTTTATTTGGCAGCTCCCCAGTTTGCAGTTTCATCAATCTGTTTGCTAGGGTCCGAATTACATCCATGCACTGATTTGAGTAAGAAACTAGAATATGAATAGGAGAGGACCTGACTAAAAAGATGAGTAATAAAAAGCAATTACAATAAATGTATAGCATTACAGAACATTTGTTTTTTTACATGGGGTTAGTGATCCCCATTTGAAAGGTGGAAAGAGCAAATAATGGAAAAGCAAATAATGAAAAAAACTATAAAAAAAATAAATAAATAATGAGGACCAACAGAAAAGTTGCTTAGAATTGGCTATTGTCCTTTATAGTACATATGCATATAGGACATAGCAATGGAGCAAAGGGGCATAGTAATGGACCCTGTGACTGCTAGGTGGCCCAGGAGGTATAGGGGGCCCAATGTGGCACTGAAAGATATCTCATATATATATATATATATATATATATATATATATATATATATATATATATATATATATATATATATATATATATATATATATATATATATATATATATATATATATATATATGTTAAATGAATAAATGGTTTTGCTGGGGAGGTCAGTAGCTTTCAGCTATGCCACTGCAACAGTATGACACATATGGCAATGTATTCAAACCAAATATTTGTCCAGAAAGTGGTGGTTATAACAAAAAGAAGTCTACTGTGACAGATCATAACAGGTACCAGTCCAATTTGGACCAGCATGTGGGTTGCCAAACTAAAGCAGAGATTTGTTCATTGTTGAGGTCACCAGCTTGTCACAGCCCTATAAAAGCTTGTGGAGAGAGAGAGAGAGGTTAAATGGAATTATAAAATAAATCAAATGACAAGGGTATTTGTACATTCAGTGGCTTTTCAATGGTAATGTGCATGTGTCCATCTACAATTCCTAAAAGAAGATAATAATAGTTTTATCATGTGGCTTTAAGAAAGTACAGGTATGGCACCTGTTATCCAGAAAACTCGGGATCTGGGGATTTCTGGATAATGGATCTTTCTGTAATTTGGATCTTCATACCATAAGTCTACTAGAAAATCATGTAAACATTAATTAAACACAGTAGGTTTTGCTTCCACTAATGATTAATTACAGTATATCTTAGTTTGGATCAAGTACCAGGTACTGTTTTATTATTAAAGAGAAAAGGGAAATCATTTTTAAAAAGTTGGATTTTTTGGATAAAATGGAGCCTATGGGAGACGGTCTTTCTGTAATTACGGCTTTCTGTATAACCAGTTTCCAGATAACGGGATAGTGAACTGAGATACAAGATAGCAAATAGAAATGTCAGAAATGCAGAAAAGCTATTTGTATACTGGCTGACATTGCCTGGTGCTCAACAATTTATAGATTGTTGGCCTGTGTAGGGGACCAAAACCAAAGCTGGCTAGACCACTATCTGTAGGGGAGCTGGCTAGGTCAGTATGGGGGCACTGATACACTCTACGCCCCAAAAACTGCATAGGTCTCTGTATATGGCCAAGTGATCAGATCCGCCTATTTAGCACACGAAGGGGCTAATTTAATAACATTCAGATTTCTTTTTCAGAGTCCTATTTTTCACTAACAATTCATGTTTTTTAAATTATTCTAAAATTTTAACCATTCGAGATTAATTAAGTGTAAAAACCATGAAAAACATACAAAACTTTACCAGGTAAAAGCAGTTGAGGTCCCATAGAAGTCAATGGGAGATGTGCTAATCCTATTGGACTTTTTTTGTAGGCATTCATACTTTTACAGGTTTTCTTTTCGCTAGTAATTGTCCAAAAAACTTGAATTTTTAGAGGTTGCCACTATTATTAACATGTATTTTCAGAGCACCAACATATTGTGCAGAGCTGATTTTAGAGATATTCATATTTTTTAGCACATCGCTCAGAGTTTGTTTCCGTTTGTACTCTTTTTATTCAGATCTTTTAATAACTTTTATGGTATTCATGGTTTTAGAGAAACAGAGTTTAATTGTGGTTTCAAAAAGCTCTAATACCACTACAACTCGACCTTTGATAAATGGGCCTTTAACTCACGAAATGAAACAATCTTTTTGGCAGCTTAAGTGGCACAGGATAAAGAAGATGTGAGGATGTTAGGTAAAGCAGAACAGTCAATATCACTTGCATCACAGGGATCTGAATCACTTGTGAATGTAGACAAGCTATTTACACATGCAATGGACCCACACATCACTGTGACCATGAAATATGACAGTTACTGAGCTGCTAGAAAAAAATATATAAAAGAGGAGATTTGTCACCACATTCATTGTATTCCTAGATTTCAATAAAGATTTGCATCCTACTTATTGATCTGCAGTCTTCTATTGGCATCTGTGCTAGTCATTATATAACTGTTTATCTGGATGAATCCCCTTTTCAGAATACATACAGTTTTTTGCATTTTTAAGATGCAAGAGGCTGACTATTCAGTGCCATAAATCTGATCATCTAAATTACATAACTTGTACATCACCCCATTTTTATCCATGAATTAAGGTGGCCTTTCCTTGATTGCTATTTGCATACTGAACATATTCTGAGTATATTTTAGACTTTATAACTGCTGCTATGAATTTTCAGAGTTCAAGCAATTCAATGGATAGCATTATATTTGTTATTGAATGTCGCACACTGACAGATAAGCATCCATTATCTCTTGTGCTACAGAACATAATGATGTCAGATATTCTGTACAGTATTCGAGAGAGTAACAAATGCAGAGTGTAGGATTATGTTCCCACTACATAAAACAGAACTGATACAAAATGTAATGGAAAAAATGAAATGGAGAGCCATATATTTATATGGGAGGGAGCCTGACCACTGGCTTTTCTGAGGGTCATATTTAAACCATGATTATTCTCCATAAGGTGACTACAAAAACAGAAGTACCTACAAGACACCAAAGCAAGTGACAACTCATAATTCCCTAACATAAGAATTATGTTATTATGACCCAACATTGGATGTATGCCTTTAAATTAATTAATTTAAATGCCACATTTCAGTTAAAATCATGAGAAGCTATACCCATAACACTGCAGGTGTCCATAAAAATATCACATAAAAAAAAAACAATAGTCAAAACACAGTATAAATAAAACCTTTTCATTAAAAACATATTTTTCTAATATGTCGTGCCTAGAAGTCCATTCCTGTGGCTTGTATAAAGGGGTATGTGCTCATGCCCAAAGCAAGGGCTTGCACACATATTCTTATATAGTTACATTAGGGTTAACACTTGTCCGGTTTTGACCTGGGCTGCCTGGGTAAAACTGCCTGCCCAGTTTTCCAAATTATGAAAACTCCGCAGGATTTTCCTTGATTGATGCAGTGATCAGCCAATCACTGATTGCCACATCATAGACCCACCCTGTAATGTATTGTGCCCCGGCCCACGATGGCACGTGGCCCTTCTGACGGCACATACAGGAAAGGGGGCAGCCCTAAATTACATACAGGGCCAGAACTAGAGGTGAGTGAGAAGAGGTGGGTGAGAAGAGGTACTTGTCAAGGGCACAATGTTGGGGGGGGGGCATAGACATGTACTGCTTCTGTCACCTTACCCTTGGCTGGCATCTTGTTTCCCTGTCATTTAACTCTCCCCTTAGACAAGGTGCACAAACGCATATAGGGTAGGGAAGAGTAACATACCAAGCCAGATTGCCTAAGACAAGGCCAGGATTTGTGGCATTCCACAACCTCACTGTCTCACTTTGAAGAACTTTTTTTGCAAATGAAAGTTCTGTTGTTTAGTCTAAAGGGTGGCCTCTTGTTCAGACAGTTCCCCAACTATCTGTTTATAATGTCCTCTAATGTACATGAAAAAGTAATCATATTCACTCACAAGTGCCTTTTCTCAAGGTCAATCACATTAAATTGATAGAGATATGTATTTTACTCCCTTACTTCTTCCTGTTATAATCAGAACATTATTTATTATCAGAGGATCAGAGTAAGCATAAACTGATCACAAAATGGTGGCACAAGGTAAAAGATATAATAGGGCTGACACGTATGCCAATTTAAAAAGGTACCATGATAGATTAATTATTAGTATATAAATTATCTGTTGGCTATGTTTTCTTAAAGTATATATTTAATGTATCTATGTAAAATGTGTACATTTGTAAGCCATATTAAAGAAGTAGATACCTAGGGGAGTATTTATTAACACTCGAGGCATGCATCACCAGTGATGTTGCTCATAGCTACCAATCAGCAATTAGATTTGGACAGTCACCTACAAGTTACAAAACAAAAGCAAAGATTTTATGGGTTGCTATAGGCAACATCACCGGTGATTTTTTTCCAATGTTAATAAATATGCCCTTTAGCCTGTAAAAGTAAATATAGAAAAGTTCATGAAAAAACATGGACAATTGTGGACATTTGTGGACATGTGGATTATAAACAGGGTCGGACTGGGCAGGCAGGACACAGGGATAAAAACCCAGTGGGCCCCACAGACCCAGACCCGTTATTAGTGCTGCTCCTTGAACTCACTTCCGGTCCCTGGTTGCCAAATGCCACAACAAGTGGGAAAAAAAGGTAGGCATGGGGGGGCTGGATGGGGGTGGTGCAGGGGGGCCTGAGGTGTCTTCACTGCTGGGGCAGGGGCCTTGGGGGTTTTATTGGCCCCGAAGCAGCAGCTCTAGTGGGGCCCCCCAGTCCAACCCTGATTATAAATTGGTTCTTCTAATGACTTTTAGGTGGATTTAATGCATTGTTAGAGCTTACCTTGATGAGCTTAAAAAAATAAAATACAAAACTAATAAAGATTCCTGCCAGAATGGTACAAACTTTGAAGGGAAAGACAATATGTAAGGCATGATGTTGCATGGTACAAGACATGAGTTGGAGCAGAACAAGGAAGATGTAAGGTGAAAAAAGTTCTGGGGTTGAGACAAGGCATAGGGGCTGGGGCATAATATGAACTGGAATAAAGCAGGGGGCAGAACTAGACATTGGGAGTTGGGAGGAACAAGGCACAGGGGCTGCAACAAGGCACAGGAGGGTAGAACAAGGGCAAGGTGGTTGGCTGGAACAATGAAGGGTGTAAGAATTCACGGGGAAAGTAGTAGGAAATATACTGATGAATTAGATCACTGTGCAATTTGTATATAAGGCACAATGAATGCGGCAAAATACACCAGAAGTCATTGTTAAGATGATAAATGAAAATAAAAATATGAAATGAAGACACTCTGATTTCTTTTGCTTCTGAAGAGAAGTGAATTAGAAAAAGGAGCAGGCAGGGGAAGGCCTGTAGCCTTGGAAGCAGAGATACATGAATGGCCCCTTTGGAGACTAAGATCAAGGGATGAATTTTAGGTTTTTGATGTAGTTCTTTGAGAGTTTTGTACATACATATATTTTCATCCTCTGAAAAAAACAGCCCAGTTGCTTCTTAATGCCTCATTATTTCCAGATCATTTATTGTCACTTTATATTAGCTGTACAAAATTTGTTGCCACACACACAAACATGTATGATGGAAATGTAGCCTTTGGTGCTGCACTTGACTTCACTATAGAAATGTTATTATTGCAAGTAACCAAATAGGGATACTTTTTCTCTGTTCGTCCAGTCTCTGGTTACAGTTGCATGGTCTGTTCTCTTTCTATCAAAGAAGGCATTTGAATATGTTTTATGTCTCCAATTGGGGAACTATTTACATTTTTCCAAGTGGAGCTCCTCTAGCTTTATTTTCTTGGAGTCGTTTATGAAATTGCCATAAAGTCAAAGTAGGCACATATGGTTTGAATTGTGTAAGAGGGCATACTGTTTTGAATTGTTGAGCTTTTTGTGCCAGATATACAGTAGATTATAATATGTGTCATAACAAGCAATGCACAATAAAATGCACCTGGTTGTCTCGGGAAAATCTATGATATTTGCGGCCCCTTGTGTTTTCTTTTCAAACCATCTTTTCTTTTACTCCACTGAGAAAAACATAATAGAAGAAATCTGAGAGAATATGGAGGAGAACCGAGCTGTTAGATTGAAATAGAGCCAAATACCATATTTTATAGGAGAGGAACTGTCAGAAAATGGTTTAATTATAATTGGTCTAGGGCACTCAGGACACACATACACAGGGTCACTTCAGAAACTGTGGGGTTCTATTCAACTTGATGCTTAAGCTGCCCCCAGAGGTTCAGAATCTTGGGTTAGCATACAACTATTAAACCATAAACATTATTAAACCCTGCCCCAAGGAAGCTAGAGGGACCCTTGCTGGGGCACATATAAATGGACAAAAAAGCACAGTCCAAAGCACACACACACACATTTATCATGAAATTACTCTTCTTTACATTACACTGGTACATGTCGGTATGCACTGCAGCACGAAAAGGTCTCTGAGTTTATCAGTAACACAGATGCACATTTACATGGTGTTCTAAACAGTTCAAGAGAACATTTTTGATATTTGTGTTGCCATGTTGTCTAAAAGCTATACAAGATCTGTCCACAAACCAAAGCAATGAGGAATTATGTACAGGTTTGGCATCCCTTATCGGGAAGCCCATTATCCAAAAAGCTCTGAATCATCCATAGAGTCCATTTTAAACAAGTAAGTTTCAATTTTGTTCCCTTTTTCTCTGTAATAATAAAAAAGTACCTTGCACTTAATGTTAACAAAGCTGCATGAATCCATATTGGAGGCAAAACAATTCTATTGGGTTTATTAAATGTTTAAATGATTTTTAACAGACAGGGTAGGTTGATCCACATTATAGAAATATCCCATTATGCGGGAGAACACCAGGCCTAAATATTCAGCATAATACATCCTAAACCTGTATTATGTAAACCTTACATTTAGTTTTAATATGCTCTTGAATTACTCATGGCATGCAATATAGCTCCTGGTTTTGTGCATTGTGCCCCAACATTTTGTACTCAGTAGAGAAATGAAAATTTCAGCCTTTAACATTAATTCTAATGCCAGCATTTTGCATCTGTGCCCATGTGCCAACTGGTATGTCATGTTTCATACCACATATCTGTTATGTTCTTCCTTTCTCAACTGCATGTAAGTGCAAGTGTGAATATGAGAGTGCCAGAGTGTGATTATCTAAATGCAACTGTGCTGCTGCCAGGATATAAAATCCTACACGGAGACCCCTACCCCAGCCCAAGAGAATGTTCATTCATTTGTTTCTCTGCGTGCAGATACAAACTGATGTCTACACACCCACCTGGCACATTACTCCCCCAGCCAAGTTTAGGCGATAGCTTCTATTATCAACACTTTCAATCCCCTGCTGCTCAGTTGTTTCTGCACAATCACCCACCAACACACACAACATCTTTATTTAACATGGGAACATGGAAACTCAACCCCAATCATTTACAGATAGTAAATGTAACTCATAGGGGCCGATTCACGAAGGGTCGAATTTCGAAGTTAAAAATACTTCGAAATTCGACCCTCGAATTGAAATCCTTCGACTTCGAATATCGAAGTCGAAGGATTTAGCGCAAATCCTGCGATCGAACGATCGAAGGATTTTTCGTTCGATCGAACGATTAAATCCTTCGAATCGAACGATTCGAAGGATTTTAATCAAACGATCGAAGGAAAATCCTTCGATCAAAAAAAGGTTAGCAAGCCTATGGGGACCTTCCCCATAGGCTAACATTGACTTCGGTAGCTTTTATCTGCCGAAGTAGGGGGTCGAAGTTTTTTTTAAAGGGCAAGTACTTCGACTATCGAATGGTCGAATAGTCGAACGATTTTTACTTCGAATCGTTCGATTTCATTCGACTTCGATCGAATTCGATCGAATTTAACCAATTCGATGGTCGAAGTACCCAAAAAATACTTCGAAATTCGAAGTATTTTTCATTCGAACCCTTCACTCGAGCTGAGTGAATCGGCCCCATACTGTCTACCAATTTCATATTTTCTTATACTCAATATTTTTCTATACAAACGAAAGCACTGTATGCACTCCGCACTATATTACCAGTCTTTTGTCAAAATTATATATTAGAGTTCACATTTTCTCAAACACTATCAAAGGCAGAATCTTTCCACATAGGACTTATGAAGAAAAAAAGGTTTTTATTTTAACAGAAAAAAAATAAATAAATATATATATATATATATATATATATATATATACCCTGCTTTTCATTTTGGCACTGTAATACCATATAATCTGAGCAACGGGTAATTTTATTAATAGTCTCCCCAGTCCCCACTCTGTATATAATCTGAACACTTTATAATTGTCTATAAAATCTCAGCACTTTGTAACCAGCACCTCTGATGCTGCCTCAGTCCACTGTACTCCTGAGCACACACATCCAGGGCTGTTAGTATCTGTCACTGGATCTTAGGTGACTTCTCTATATGGCAGCATCTTTATCATGGTACCAACATAACTAGAGACTGATGTGGTTTCTAAGTCTGATCTAACAAAAAGAAAAGAATATAGTCCCCTAGGTTATAATAGTCATTCTTAGGAACAATTATCACAAGCACTGAGTGGGATGCTTAAGCTGCCAGACCCTCTTTCTTCTTACCTTGTGTCCCCAGTGGAGCTCCTGTGCAGTTCCTTAGTGGTCCTGACAGCCGGAGAGAGCTGAGTTCAGTAGAGTAGCCTTCCTTGTATCTGATTTGGTATCCTGAGCATCTCACACAGCCTGCAATTCATTCTGCACACCCTAAGAGGGAGCCTTCAAATGCACTAACTCATTGAGTGCCAGTTCGCTTTTCTCATCTTAAACCCCCAATGACAGTGTGATCCACAGCACTTACAGGGATTCCTTTAATTTTAATGCAAATTCTTCCTTTTCCCTTCAGTGCATCTGCTGAACCTTCATAAGACTAGAGCTCTCTGATACAATGAAATCCTACAATTAACTTTATTTAAAGGGAACTAACATACTCATCAGCGTTGTACAGAGTGGGAAGAGAATTACAAAAATAGAAGTGAAATCAGAACAAAGCAGAGAGAATTCATTTTCTCTCAAACCCTTAAGAGCTACCATTCCCGGGTATGAGCAAGAAATTCTGTGCAATCTAATGCTTCTAATGCTTAATGGAATTACCAGAATTCTCTAAACACTTCATCATGGCTTTTTTTAATTCCTCATACATATTTGCAGTAGACAGCAGGTCAGCAGCAGATGAAATAATAGAGAATATATAAAGTTGTTAATTTCCTCGTATCAATTTCCTGGGCTAACTAGTTCAGCACCACAGTGCAGAGTGTGAGTCATTTTCCAACCTGACTTTATCTGCCCTACATTAACAACAACTGTCCTTATTGAAAGCAATAAATATTGATAGAATTATTTTCCTCAAATCTTTAAACTAAACTCGTTATGCTGCAGAGCATACCTGTATTGCAGTTCCCAGAATTGTATGGTGTCTGATTCTCTTTCTTAGTGGATTACATTGATTTTAATGTCCTGTGTTGTTTCCAGAGCATCATAAAAGCAAATTAACCATTCTCTGACAGGCAGCCTGATTTGCAGGAAAGAAACCAATCGGCATCTTGTTAGCAGCTATTTAGTAGATAATGAGAGAAGGGGGTGTCAGGGGTCATTGTGCAAGAGAAACACACTGGTAATTAGGAATTGTTTAGGGACACTGATGATGCAGCCATGCCCAGTCACTGGGAGATACTGCTCCCTCAATGTGCAGCTCAGTGATTATCCATTTAACTCAAACTTCCGATCAATCACTTTCCTTTGGTTTGAAGACTTGGCAGCAATTGGGCTGGCAGAAATATACAGGGAGGGCTCAGACATTGCTGTGCTAGGGTAGAAATGCACATTAATATCTCACTACCCAACCCACTGCAGAAATATCAAAAGGATAGTTTATTCATTTTTATGCAAATATTGTTAGCTTTTTCCATCTTTTTTCCAGCTTGCAGAGTTTCAAAACCACTAAGGCAAGCAACAGGAATTATAACCCACCTCCTGGCAGCTTCTGCATAATGCCCTACATCAGGGCTGCCACTTGTATGCCACTTGTATGTGTATCCCCAGGCACAACACCTGTTTGTGCTGAATTACATATTTATATGACTGGAGAAGCACAGAGCTGGATGAATGTGATTTGTATACAGAAGTGTTTATTAATGAATAGAGGAAATACATTTCATAGTAGCACATGCCCAGAACTAGATATTTGCTTTATTTACCTTGAAGCTTTTTTCTGCAAGAAATTTGAATTGGTTTTCAGCAGAAAACAATTTTATGCCAAACCACCCAACATGACACTGTACACACAGCGAACAGTAATTCCCTCGAAAATTCTGTTTCTGGGTTTTCCCTGTGTATGTAATCCATCAGTCCATTCCATTTATGTCTTTGAAACTTATTTGTACGTGCTATATGCCTATGAGACGTACACATTCATTATAGAACCGGACATTTTAATGTACTTGTTTCAGCCATTACATTTATATGTTAAATATTTAACTCATGTGTCATTAAGGAAGCAGCCAGCATGTGAATGCATTATAGTGGGCAGTGTCCCTGCGACATCCAGGATTCAATACAGGTCAGACTCTTGGGCCCACACCAGGCAACTCTGATAATGGCATCCCAGCTAGTTATATGTGTTATGCACCCAGTCATTCCTCATACACCCCATGTACATGCCATTTAGATACATAAGATACACAATTATAATTGAGGCAGCAGTTCCAATGGCCATGCAAATTGTGCCAAATCCTTCACCAAAAATGTGATTAAATAAGCAAAGTCTATAAATACTGTTAAATTAGTGGTGGCTCAGGAAGAGTTTCCCAGGCTCACTCCCAGTGCCCCTGCCTCAGCATCATATAGTATCCATACATCCAACAAATGGCGACAGCGCAATGCTATTCTACTATTCTGCAAAATGATTTATTTATGTGCAGAACACTAGGGGGCTGATTTATTAACATTCACATTTTTTTACAGAATTTTTCAAGTTTGAAGAAACATGAATTCAAGCATGGCGAGCTTCAGTAGCAGCCTATGAGAGTTGCATTTTCAAAATTCAAGCTATTTTTAAAGCTGGGTTCAAGTTAATTTTCATTTTTTTCGAAGCTAGAAAAACCTGGAAAATGTGAAAAGTCCTATTTTTGTAAATTAAAATACACATTTTGGGCTTGCTTGCTTTTTTCTCTTGTGTGATAAATTTTGATTGATACAGATATAAATTCATACATATATAAATTGGTATGAGCCACTAATCTCCATGAGTACAAATGCAGCCACCTACTATATAGGTACATCAATTTACTATATACACTACTATACAGTATATATAATATATATGAAGCAATAAACTAGTCAGCAGAGGCCTACTTCTTTGCATGGACAAATGTGCCAGCATGTTACCGCTAATCACCCCTGACATAACGACTGATTGCCATCAAATTTTGTCCAGAGCCTGACGCAGAACCTATACCTGACAGCTCAGAACTGTGCTAATGTAAAAGTTCCTCAAGTCACTTTGTAAATAACATAGCGCAGCACAATGCTCCAACATGGCAATCTGTATGCTCGCAACAGGAACATTTTTCATGCACAAATGGCCTCTTATAATGCCATCTACTGAACTCAGGTGCTTTTATCTTCTTTATATATTTTACATTGTGCAAAAGAATGTGCTTGAACTATCAAAGGATTAAGCAAGAGTCCTCTGGTGCATGAAGAGGTACAGCTGATGCTGCAGAACACATGCATTGATATTTTATAATTAATAAGGAAGCTGCCCCCACCCTATGACCACATATTATGTACAGGAGTTTACATGGAAACCAATATGTCCCTATGTCTTCAAAAGAGTAATCCTCCTTCCATTTCTGTATTAATCAAACAAGATCAGAATGCAAGTATTCTGCCTGAAAATATTTAAGGTATCATAAAGTCTGTTCTATACCAGCATCAGCAGGAGAGTGAATATACTGAAACTGTCCAATACCCTGTATAATAAATCTGACACCCCTAGTATTCATTTATTTTTATTCCTTTAAAAGGGAACTAATGCCTTCCAAAAATACTTTTACAAGCTAATTTGAATTGATGTATAAAACCAATGTACTGTTTTCCACCTACAGCAGTAATACACATGCCAAAGGGGATCCAGTACACAGCCTCAGCCACTCCCAACTGCTGTATGTTCTCTGGTGACTACCATACAGAACACCCCATGGTCTAAACCTCTCTGTCCCCTGGAACCAACAGAGGGTCTGCTGAATGGTAGTATGCCATTGCTCTCCTCCTTATTTATATCTGCCCTTAACATGCACAGGTGCAGTTATCTTTAGCAAGCAAATAACAATATGTTTGGGACAGTGTACTACAAGTTAGAAGATGAAAGGAGAGATTTGCTTGGTTGTAGTATATCACACATCAACACCACGGTCTGCATGTTAACAAGGCTCCCTGTTGGGTGCAATTTTTCTGTGCATTAGAGCAGTTGTATGTCTGCCTTGAGGCAAGATGAAAGCAGAGCCTGAGGCAGCGTCACTTTGCCAGGGTCAGCAAAATTATCCACTGGTAATTTTTAGAGCGTAAAACCTTTTAACATTTAACAAAACATTTAACTCACAAAGAATTTTCTACTGTAGGGAGCCCAGTTTCACTCAATGTAGAAGTGATACCACCCTTGCCCTGGTTTAAGTTCCCAAGATAGATGCAGACTGTTGAAGGAGGTGGCATTGGGCCAGAAGCTCCCCTGTGTGACAACAAGAGAGGAAAAGCAGCAGGGGTGTAACTACAGAGGAAGCAGACCCTACAGCTGCAGGGGGCCTGGGAGGTATAATGGCCTGTGAGGCAATAATGAATATTCAATTTTAATAAATAATGGTAAAAGAGGGGCCTGAAAAATAAATTGCTGTCGGGCCCAGTAATATCTAGTTACAGAACTGAAAAGCACTATATAGCTAGTTTTAAGTCTAAGGTTCCTTTGGCAGTTTCAAGCAGTTCCTAGCACATTTGATTGCTTCATTTGCAATTACGCCCTGGGCTAAACCAGTTTTTGTATTACGTTTTCCAGCGTATTCAATGGGAAAGTGCTGCCTCCCAGTGGCAAATGTACAGAGAATGAGTTAATTATGAGCAGAATAAAATCCGGAATGGAACGAAAAGCTTCCGAACAGAAATCTAAAACTCTAACGGTTGTGGCACACTGCTACTTGGGGAGATAAGTCATCCAGAGACAAATCGCCTCTTCTCCAGGCAACTAATCTCCCCTAAATGCCTTCCCGTCGGCTAGAATGTAAATCCCATAAAGCAACTTCAAGCAACCTTGGAAAAACAAAGTGATTTACATCTAGCCTGCGGGAAGACATTTATGGGAGATTAGTTGCCTGAAGAAGAGGCAATTTGTCTCTGGGCAACTAATCTCCCCAAGTAGCAGCGCGTGCCACCACCCTAAAGGAGTCAATGTATGCTTGGGAGGGAGGTCTGTAGCATTATAGAGAAAGCAGCGGAAGAGAGCAGAGAGGAGCAATGCTAGCTACTGCCAAGCTGCACAGGGTGAAAGCACTCAGGGTAGATGGGCAACTGAAATTCCTGTTTGGCGTGGTCGTATAAGAGGTATAGTATTCATTATACCAGCATTATACAGCCAGTGACCCATCATATACTCATTGAAGGAATCTGTTTTGCCCTGGTCCCTGCTACTGTTAATTATGCCTCTCTACTTATACTGCCATGACTGGGGCCCTAGGTCGGAGCCTAGTGCATTTGCCATCCCTACCACCTCTAAGGGGACAACTACACCGGAGATTTTGTGGGTCAGATTATATCTGATTTTACCATGCATGTAGGATCCTACGAAATCTGGTAGCTAGAATGTAAAGTGAGATGGTGAAGTTTGTTCACAAACATTCAATGTATTTTAATGGAAAAAAAAAAAAGTGGTTGGACATTAGATTTTACCTTGTCAAATGAAGACACAGCATGCAAGTTCCCCGCAATCAGCATGTTGTGACAGATAGAAAATTTTCCATGTAGTTTACACATCAGATTTTTGTATATTTTGAGCCATGCAACTACATCAGACTTGTAAAATGCGTTTTGTCGATCCTGTGGAGTTTAGCCCTAAGGGACATCCAGTTGAGGCACTCAGCAGAAGACCAAGTTTTGAGAAAACAATTAGCAAGTTGAAGAACTCATCTACTAAAACATATAAAGTGGCAGTAGTTGCGGAATAGGAAACCCAAAGCAAACATAGCTTAGGTGCCACCACCACCTCCAGTATAAGGAGCCTGCTTGGGGAGTGCCAAAAGTTACATAGTTACATAGTTAAATTGGGTTGAACAAAGATAAAGTCCATCAACTTCAACCCCTCCAAATGAAAACTCACCATCCATACACACACCCCTCCCTACTTTCACATCAATTCTATATACCCATACCAATACTAACTATAGAGTTTAGTATCACAATAGCCTTTGATATTATGTCTGTCCAAGAAATCATCCAAGCCATTCTTAAAGGCATTAACTGAATCGGCCATCACAACATCACCGGGCAGTGCATTCCGCAACTTCACTGTCCTGACTGTGAAGAACCACCTACGTTGCTTCAAATTAAAGTTCTTTTCTTCTAGTCTAAAGGGGTGGCCTCTGGTATGTGATCCTCTTTATGGGTAAAAAGGTCCCCTGCTATTTGTCTATAATGTCCTCTAATGTACTTGTAAAGTGTACTCATGTCCCCTCGCAAGCACCTTTTTTCCAGAGAAAACAACCCCAACCTTGACAGTCTAGCCTCATAATTTAAGTCTTCCATCCCTCTAACCAGTTTAGTTGCACGTAGGGTTGCCACCTGGCTGGTAAAAATGAAGCTTGAGCCCAATGTTAATAGGGAAAATACATTAAAAAAATAAGGCCGGTAATTTTTTCAAGAAAAGGTGGCAACCCTAGTTGCACATCTCTGCACTCTCTTCAGCTCATTTATACCCCGGACTGGAGTCCAAAACTGCACTGCATACCCCAGATGAGGCCTTACCAGGGACCTATAAAGAGGCATAATTATGTTTTCATCCCTTGAGTTAATGCCCTTTTTTATGCAAGACAGAACTGTATTTGCTTTAGTAGCCACAGAATGACACTGCCCAGAATTAGACAACTTATCTACAAAAAAAACCTAGATTCTTATCATTTAAGGAAACTGCCAAAACACTGCCACGTCCCCCCCCCCCCCAAGTGATTTTATTTACTTAGCCGACACCCCAGGCCGGTGCTCTTATCAGGAGAGAACTGCACCAACGTGGGGTTCTTATAGCAAGCACCACGGTGCCATCCTCTTCCTGCTTCTTCTCACAGCTGCGCATGCACAGTAGAGCAAAGTGTGAAACTAATGATAAAGCCAGCTACTTTTATTCTACTGTGCATGCGTCTACCTCAGGAAATTTGAAGAAGCAGAAAGATGAATGCTCCATGGTGCTTGCTGATAGATTTCTGCTGATAGGTGCACCGGCCCAGGGTGTCAGGTAAGTAGCATTATAGAGAAGGCAGCCTAACTTTTGGCACCCCCCAAGTGTAAAATGGCTTTCCTTCCCCTTTAACCCATAGGGTACTCCACAAAAATGTTAGAAGTTAATTTTGATTTCCATCTGCAATTTAAAAGGGACATTGCTTAAGAAATAGATTTGGCATTTGAATGCATGCATGCCATTACTTTGACAGGACAGTGACAATCCAGTGTTGCTTGTTGGAATACTACTCAAGAAAAATGTACAACTGTTACTCCAAATGGATGCCCATTGGTCAAACACAGCTATTGGTCAATAGTGTATTTGCCAAGTATCTTTTTGCACAGCCACCTTAAAGGTCAAACCAACCCAAAACACTTAAATGTGCCTTTAGACAACATAATTCTAAGCAACTTTCCAATATACATTCATTAAAAGGTTTCAGTGCTTTTAAAGTGTTGTAAAAACTATAGCTATTGAAAGCACCATTTGCTTAACTTTTTAAACAAAGTTGCAAAAGTCTTAGGTCTGTTAATCAGCTGCCTCGTCTTACATTGTATCATCACTCTGAGCTAGAGTCCTGCTCGGGTCGAACCCGTACCCCGGACTCACAATCCACATTCTTACCCACTTGGACCCTCAAGTACCTTATCCGCAACCTGGACCTGCTGACCATCAAGAATCAGGAGGTGCAGTCATTGTAAACCAGATGCGACATCAGAAGTATGCTTGATGAGAGAAAAAAAAAAAAAAAAAAAAAACAGGAAGTGCTGTCATTGTAAACCGGAAGTAAACATGATCAGAAAAAAGGAGTTAAAAAAAAAAAAAAAATCGCTATTGAGAAGACCTGCAGAACCGTGTCTATACCCGCACCCGGAACTACAACCCGCAGGTTTTTGTGGGTAACCTGCCAGTACCCGACCCGCTGCGGGACTCAAGTCTGAGCCATCAGGGCAGCAAATACAAAGTGACCGAAACACTACTTTCCGTAATATTACATACCATTGAATAATTGTAATGAATATATATTGCAAAGTTGCTTAGAATTAGGCAAAAAAATATATTTTTTGGGTTGACATTCCCTTTAATTCTACAAATATAGTGCCTCCAACAGCTTGTACAGTGCAGAATACACAAAGCCAGCTGGAGGTGCCAGTATGTCAAGACTGCCTCCTATATTTAATTGATAATTTTATATCCAGACTGGGGCAACTTATTCCTCCAATCAGGAGCACTGGTCCATATAGTATTTTCCATGGCTCTATTAACTTGCAAGGAAGACTTGGGAAATACTAATTGGATGATGGCACTGGTCATCATGGAATAAGTGATTTAATACACTAGGAGCTGCCATACATATTTGCACCACCAAGAGGATTACATTTTCTTTCCTTAAAGGTACACAGGCCAACTAGGCACAGTATCCAACTGAATAAAGGGATCATTTATATGTTTGGCTTCAATCCCACAGGACTGGTCAGACAATATTGCTAAAAGCTGGGCATGTATAGCCAACTTTAGTGTCGCATATTTTTAGCCTGCTGAGAGCTAGAGTAGAGAAGGGTGTTTTGCCACCTTTGCCATTGCTGCTTATAAATTCAAAACGTTTAATTTATTAAGTCAGACAACCAGCCTGGCTGTCTGAAGGAATAAATTAAACTTTTCACTTTCTCATCTTAAGTGTTTTGTGTCTCTGAAAAATGCTTTCATTTAAACCTAACCTATTTTAAAATGTTGCGGACAACAAAAACCTCTATACAAGATATGGCCCAAATGCACAGCCATCAGAATAGTCACATGAAAAGGTGTTTTTTGGTGCAAAGTCTCTTAAGAACCTATCACTCAAATTATGCAAATCATGCGATTCAGTATAAATGCGAGCAAGAATGCACTTTGTCAACCACACTCAGGAGACTCCGGATTTTTTAAAGAAAAAAAGGACAGGTTTTACACCAAGTTTGGAATTTATTAACAGTTCTGGAAAAACTATTTTTTTTTATCCACATCCTGTTCTGCAGCCTCTTTGGCTTTCTTGGCACGGATCCCGAAGAGCCGGGCATTGGCGCGTGCCATACGCAGACTTGCAAAGGCTTTGAAGTTCTTCTCTTCTTCAGTGATGACTCTGGCCTTCTCTTTCTTGTACACCTGGGTAGACATAGAAATTCA
Source organism: Xenopus petersii (assembly GCA_038501925.1). Lineage (NCBI taxonomy): Eukaryota > Metazoa > Chordata > Amphibia > Anura > Pipidae > Xenopus > Xenopus petersii. The sequence continues at coordinate 53,301,190 of CM076678.1, read as the reverse complement.
ATTATGCACAGAAAACCCATCAACCCATGCCAAAGGGTACAACTGCAGTTTAGTATGACAACTATTAACTTTACAACATGAGTGATGCTGGTCAGGATTTAATAAAGTCAAGTAGAAAAACAAATATTGTATATCAAAGAAACTTTAAAAGTAGAAAACCCACTTATATTCGGCATCCAAAGATACCAGCGAGTAAAAGGGAAAGTGGGAAGGCAGAAATGTTATGAAAATATAGCACTCAATCAAACCATTTACAGCCTATTGGGCAATGTACACAGACTTTTGCAACAAGTTACCGGTGACTGGTAAGCAAAATGTTGCTCACCAAGGATTTGGATGTTGCTCTCAGTGACCTCAAGCAGGTGCCCATTTTTGAACTCCAGGCTTGGAGGCAAGTTTTGTTTGTATAAAAGCTAGGAGTACTGCCAGAGTATCCTGTAGGCTGCAAGGCCCTTTAAGGTCTTCCAAAGAGCCAATCATAGCCCTTGTTGAATATCACACTCACTCTCAGCTGTAAGATATACATTACAATATCTAAAAGCAGTTATGTAAATAAGTTGGGTTACCACCCTAAGTGCATACTTGTGCTGTGGTATGAAACTGAAATCTCAAAAGATGTCCCTTATGTATAACTATTTGGACACCTACAAATCAATTTTTACTGGCCTAGAAGGAAAATGTAATTTTCATATCGCCTTTCTATTGACAGGATCACAGAAGGCTTAAACTAGAGCTAGAAAAAGATGAAACCTGCAGACTAGAAAGCAACTACATTTAGAACGGTGTCCTGTGAACTTTTCTACAGATACATAAGCAGTGATGAACTCTAATATTTAAAATGTATGGTCAAAAATAATAAAATTACAATAACAGACTTTTGGGCAGGTCGGGGCTCTTACTACTGGGGTGACCCACATGCATCTATCCACTGTGCAGTGGAAAGATAAGCTACCAGCAAGGGAAGCTTTACCTGCCTTATGTACTACAGACTTACAATACAATAAACACTATAACACAAGTAACTAGGCCAGGAAGTTAGTTTTATTTTTTCCAATAACATTCAGCTTTAGAGCTAGAGGGTTGCCAATTATATTTCTAGCTCAGGTTTATAAACATAGCTCCTCATTTCCATTCCTTAAAATTTGGTTTGTGGCTTGCCACCTTTTAGAATAGAAATATTCTTGCTATACTGGAGATCCCCCATAAAAGAGCCAACAGCCAATGTCTTATTTTGCATAGGTACAAACAAAACCACCCCAAAATGATAATATTGTAATGTAATTAAGCTTTCACAAATAGATTAATAGCAGCCAGTAAAAAGTTAATTTGAAACAATGACATACATAATGTTTCTCCAGAGGAGTAACCAGTGGCAATATGCCCAAAACTCTTCTGTGCCATCATTGATATGAATCAAACTCACCTGTAATTACCAAGCCAAAAGCCATTTGAAGCAAGACAGGTGACACGTGAGGTTATCAAAAGGTTTTGCCAGCTCAAATACACTGGACATTGTTACGACATTGTTGCTCTTAAGACACTACCCCAATGCTTGTTCACCTGACATTAAAACTTAAAAGTGCATGAACAAGTTCATGCCATACTAATTCACCTACACATAATGCCTGCATCAGTACAACAGACAGCTTTAATTGCTAGCTAAGCAAAGTTCTGTGCACTAAGCCATGAACATAATAGAACAACTTAAACAGGCAATTGCATTTATATTTAAAAAGCAAATTCTCAGAGGTGGTTTGCAGTAGCCAGAAGCAGAACAATTTATGTCATATCGACAAACAAGACAAAGATTTGTGTATTAAAGCATCCTCTATCTGAATTTAAAAGTATACTTACGCTGCGGATTGGCATGACTGTTCCCTTCAACTGAGTAGCCAGTTTCAACTCTTCAGCCTACAGGAAATAACAAAATGTTATCTTAATACAAACAAGATGACAATTGATATTTCATATCTTCAGCATACAGTCATCAGCTGGAAAAGGGTTCACCACGATTCATCACAGAACTGCAGAGATTCCGGAGAAAGTGTCATCAACTGACTGCAGAACCTGACTGGGTAGCTAATCCCACAAAGAAACTATTATTGAACTAGGGTGCTATTATATAGTGCTGCTATTATATAGTGGTGCTTTATAGATATGTGGAAAAAAAAAAAACCTACACAACTGTAATAAGTCAATAAACCAACACTAAGCAGACATAATGGGGAGGGTAAGTTATGCTATGATCCTTATTAACTATGACCCACAATTTTCTAAATGTTTGTACTGATAAAGGGAAGTTGTCAAAAGATTGCTTACCGTGCTGTCTCCCTTCTTGGGAGCAGATGGTTTGCGTGGGAAGATGATCAGTTTGGAGCGGTACTCCTTCAGCCTCTGGACATTTGTTTGCAATCCCTCTGTAGATTTGTTGCGGCGTCTTGGGTCAACAGCAATACCAATGGTACGGGCAACTTTCTTGTTGATGCCAGCGGCCTGTGACAGAGTAATTCAGTTTTCAGTAGTTGCACTACAGATCAAAACCGAGAGCCTAAACTGAACAGTCATCAGAATAAAGGGTTCAAGGGAATCATCACAGACATGCAGAGATTCCGGAGAAATTGTCATCACATGACGGAAATGTACCATCTCTACCAAAAGTTGCTTCAACTGAAACATTACTCAGAATAGAAAATTGAAAACCTAGTATAGTAAATTGGTTACTTAAAGGAGAAGGAAAGTAGTTTCTCACTTGGGGTGCCTTCCAAGTGAATGTATTTACTAATCTGACTATGAAGATTTTCATTCATCCAGGTCATAGTATATCTAGTATAGGTCAATCTAAAAACAACTGGACTTGCTGAGTAATCTTCATTGATTACTCAGCAAGTCCAGTTGTTTTTAGATTGACCTATACTAGATATTTACTAATCTGAAACCCCAGACCGGTGCTCCTATCAGCAGAAAACTGCACCAGCCCAGGGTTATTCCAGCGAGCACCACGGAGCGATCCTCTTCCGGCTTCTTCTTACAGCTGCGCATGAGCATTAGAGTGAAAAGCCGAACTTTAAAAAGCCAGCTATTTCGTTCTACTGCCCCCGGAAATTTGAAGAAAGAAGAAGCCAGAAGAGGATCGCTTTGTGGTGCTCGCTGGAATAACCCCATGCCAGTAGTTCTCTCCCGATCACTGGCCCAGGGTTTCAGTTAAGTAAATACATTCACTTGGGGTGCCTAACATTTGGCACCCCAAGTGTGAAACTACTTTCCTTCTCCTTTAAGCAGAAGTGCAGTGCCATGCTCATTAGTCAATGACTATAGGGCTGAAGTCTATTGCTCTTACACTGTAGCACAAAAGGTACTTGGAAAACCTTAAAGCAACAGCACCTAAAAACTGACATGAGGGCAGATTCCTTTAAACTATTTTAGAGTTTGTTTTGGCAGTAATATACAGAGGAAGGCCCTGATGTTTTAGCAGTTAAGTGTGATATAGTAAGAGAACAGCCCATCCCATACACCAGAATTATAATGCATAACCAACAGCTTTGATCCCCCAGTCTTTTGCTGTGAATCGCTTACCTTTAACTCTTCTAAGCTGAAGCCTCTGCCTGCTCGCACCTTGGTGTGGTATCTGACAGTAGGACATCTGACCACCGGTCTGACTGGACCTGAAACAGGCCGTGGGGCAACCAACCGTGCTTTGACCTGTCGTGCCTTGCGTCTGCAAGGAGAAAGAATATGATCGATCAGGTTATGAAATATGAAAATAGCAAATCCCTAGGGTTGCGAACAATCAAGAATAAGTAAGACAGGGCTGATGCACAAGCAGCCTCCAGCACAGCTTTTTAAAACAGCAGCAGCAAAAGGCCTACTACAATTATTGCAGTATTTTTATTCTATGTGGTTTAGAGAAACTGGAACAGATCGTGTTCAACCTAACACCAATGTAACAAAGGTGTTATAGTATAGTAAGCATGTCTACTAATAGTGAGCATGTCTACTAATAGTGAGCATGTCTACTAATAGTGAGCATGTCTACTACCAGAAATGTTTGTCCCTTGCAAGGTCTACAGTCATCAGCTGGAAAAGGGTTCAAATAGCAAATCATCACAGAGATGCAGAGATTCCGGAGAAATTGTCATCATCTGACTGTAGACAGAACATTAGCACAATGGAATAAAAGAAAAAAAACTGCCTACCTGCGGATCTTTCTAGCAGGCTGGTTAAACCAGGTAGTGACTCTCCTCTGCCAGTCCTTATGAAAGTGAGGCTTCAAGATCATGCCATTCCGGCTGGGGGCCATGGCTACTTAATCCCTTAAAAGAATAGAAAGAAACAGTAAAATTGTGAAAACCTGCAGAATGAACTCCCAACATTTTAGAACAGCTTTTAATGTTACAAACCCTGTAATCAAAAACTTGGAAAGTGAAATGTAATGCCCTACAAGTTGCCTGACATACATATACACATACACACATATAGTCCCACAGTACCAGCAATTAAAACAAGGTTATTCCAGTGGTGCACAATGAAAGTGTATAAATGGGATAAGGAGGATCAGCACACACCGTCTTGTTGGTGAAAAATATTTTCTTTTATTGTGAACAAAATGACATCTCAATCCAACGTTTCAGTCCCACCTGGGGACCTTTCTCAAGGACCAAAACGTCGGATTGAGATGTAATTTTGTTTACAATAAAAGAAAATATTCTTCACCAACATGACAGTGTGTGCTGATCCTCCATATACAATATATAAATATATAAAAAAATAAGGACAGGGAAACGGCCGTATGAGCAACTAGTATGTAGTACGAGCTCCAGCCTGAAAGAAACTTCATTGGAGCGCCTGCCCCCAATGGCCGGCTACAGGTCCCTAACAGAGACATTACCCGGGAGTAGCGAAGCTACTAAAAGTCACAGGTACCGGTAAGAGGCCGATAATGACCAGAATTGCAGCACAGGAGTCGCGTCACCCTTTACTTTATTAGTTTGCCACGACACCTAAACATTCAGTTCCCAGAACACGCGCATCCGATCAACTACATCTGCAGCAGAAGGCCCGAGCCGGGGCATGAGCCATTTAGTACAGACTTCTAACACCGCTCCGCCAAATAACTGCAATAATATCACGTCCTGGAAGCCAGTGATCTAACTAAGCAGCACACGGTGAGCAAGAGACACAACTATAAGAGGATGGCCCCGGATAGAATCGGTAAAGCCCGCAGATCTCTCCACATACCTCTACGGGGAGAAAATGGCCGGAAAAGAAAGGAAGAAGCGCCCCGCTGCATCATGGGATATGTACGATTCAAGCCAACCAAAGACGAGGATTTCTGGCAGCCAATCACAAGAAAGGCGACAAGGAACACACTTCCGCCCAAAGTATTCCCACACAGGAGCGTTGTGTCTGAAAAGAAGGAAATGTTTCTAGACATGTTCCCTTTGCGTGCTTTATGAAAATACTGTACATCGGCTGCTCCAGGTTCTGTGCTTCACTGTAGCAACACCGAAACACCGCCATTTATTGCCTATAAACAATTTCCAACGCCAAGGCATAGTGTGCAGAGCTGGCAGTTTTTATATTGGTATTTTATCCTCACTGGATTGTGTTAAAAGTGTATTTGGAAAATGCTATGCATGGACAAGACATAACAAAAACAAAATAAATAATTGCTATCTTTTTTTTAGTGGGGTACTGCTAAACGACTAGGGCTGCCACCTATACTGGGGAAAAAAATACCAGTCTTATATATTTATATTTTTTCCCTTTTAATAACATTGGGATCCACCATCATTTTTACCAGCCAGGCGGCAACCCTACACACGACACATAGATAAACGAGAAAGCAGGAACATTCTTGAGGCTGGCCTGTAGTGTGATATAAGCTGATGCTACAGGAATGATTAATCAATTCTGATGCTAATTCCACAGGTTTCTGTGCTGTCCTGTAATAATTAATCTGTATTCATTATTAATCAGCCTTATATTGTGACATTTATACTGTATATTTTGAGTCAGTCCCTAAGCTCAGTAAGTGACAGCAGCACAGAGAATATGCAGTGAATCAACAGAAAAGAAGATGGGGAGCTACTGGGGCATCTTTGGAGACACAGATCTTTACTGCTAAAGGGCTGTGGTTGCATTGGGCTGGTACAGAAGCCCAAAACATAATGTACAACATTTCTAGCCTACTTCTTTAGTTTAACTTTCGTTGTGGCCTGTACAACATTTGTAAAGAGCTGCAAGGCAAAGGATGCAGCACTGGAAAGGTAAGGTGAAAGCGTTTCATACATGGAATTGTAAGGTGGTGATATTTGTGACTGCACTTATGCTAAGCCCTTAAAGTGGACCTGTCACCCAGACACAAAAATCTGTATAATAAAAGTCGTTTTCAAATTAAACATGAAATCCAATTTTTATTTTTTTTTAAAGCATTCATAGCTGTTGTAAGCTAATTTAAAAATCTCAGCTGTCAATCAAATATTGTTCAGCACTTCCTAGATGTCACTGCTCTCCCCACATTCCCTGTTCTCTTTACCATTTAAATGTATAGCCAGGGCATGAGGATGGACATCGGGTCCCCTATTCTGGTGCACAAACAAGATTCTGAGATGATACAAGGCTTGTCTTAATAACTGTGTACACAAAATGGCTCCTGCCTGCTTGCTATAATTTTGAAATCCCTGAAGGAAACACGATTCAAATAATTTATATAGTGTAATTAAAGTTCATTTTACTTGACTAATGTGGTAAAATAGGATTTTGAATATTTTTTTGGGGTGACTGGTCCCCTTTAATAAATGAGCCTTACTCCATGTGTTTTATGTGTCATTACAGCCTCTATTTGAGAAGGTAACCCAAGAAAAAGAAAATTTTGGAAATCAAGTATGTTTCTACTCCAAACTAGTAAAGTAGAAATCTTTTCTAAGGATGTGTGCAGATGTGGTATGTCCTTCCTCATGCCATTTTTATGGATTGCATCTGCCTGTCAAAGCACACATGGTGTAGATTTCAGCTCAACATTCACCCTGTGCGCAGTGACCAGTGGATGCTATTGAAGGGAACAGCAGGAAGAGGGGTGGACAGTAGCAGGCCCGGACTGGCAATCTGTGGATTCTGGCAAATGCCAGAGGGGCTGCTTTAAGATGCCATAGATAGTCATTATTTATTGGGCTGGTCGGGGCTGTTTGTGCCTCCGTATACTTGAAATACGAGAAACTATTTTGAATCCCAGTCCACCCCTGGACAGAGGCATTGCAATGCTGGTGGAAAATTATCAGCAGAGAATCTGCCACACTTTCCAGCAACCAGCATATAATTGTTATTGGACTTCTGAATAGTTTCATTCTCTAATCTGATGCTCAAGCCTATACCCTGTTATCCCATAGACTTCATTTAAATCAAATAATTCACATTTTTTCTCTGTAATAATAAAGCAGTACAGGTATAGGATCCCTTATCCGGAAACCCGATATCCAGAAAGCTCCGAATTACGGAATGGTTGTCACCCATAGACTCCATTTTATCCAAATAATCCAAATTTTTAAAAATGATTTCCTTTTTCTCTGTAATAATAAAATAGTAGCTTGTACTTGATCCCAACTAAGATATAATTAATCCTTATTGGAAGCAACCCCAGGTTATTGGGTTTATTTAATGTTTAAACAAATTTCTAGTAGACTTAAGGCATGAAGACCCAAATTACGGAAAGATCCATTAACCGGAAAACCCCAGGTCCCGAGCATTCTGGATAACAGGTCCCATACCTGTACCTTGTACTTGATCGTAACTAAGATGTAATTAATCCTTTACTGGAGGCAAAACCAATGCTTATTGGGTACAATAATGGACTTTATTTATTTATGTATCGTAGCTGCTTACTTAAAGTTAAAATAACCTGGGGGGGCATTTATCAACAAAATTGCCCATGGCCATTAACCAATGGCAACCAGATTGTTGCATTCATTGTTCTACTTGCAGATGGCTTTTCAAGCTAATCATTGATTGGTTGCTATGGATAACTGCCCATGGGCCCAGTGTTAATAAATGAGCTCAACCGTCTGAACAAAAACTTCAATTTATTTTCTTATTTCTGTTTAGTATGAGCAAGAACTGCGTATTGCTTCCACTCCTAATGTAACAGGAAGTAGAGCTCTTTTTATTGATTCACATCACAAGTTTTATTCAGCAAAAAAAATTTATTCAGCAAGAACCTCCACAAATAAATTATATACTTCAAAATTCATAAATGGTCAGAATATGAAATCAAAAGCTTCCATATGGTACAGACAGAGCTTATTAACTTGTGTTGCCATTGGTAAGTGGCACATTGATGATTATTTTGCCAGCAAAACACCTTAGAATACAAGTCAAAGGGCACGAAAATATTCCTGAGACTAAGTTTTCTTAACATTTCTACAGTTTTAGCCATTAATTACATACTAGGCCTTGGTTCATATACACAAATGAACTTGGGATCAAGCTAAAATGTTGGAATAGATCAACAGATAACAGGCCATTTATTTTGGTTCAAGCTATGTTACCAAAGTAGCTGACAATCAGGCACTGTCTGCTGCCTACCTTCCTCCTATCTAGGACAAAACGGCTTTTATGCTTAAATTTAATATGAACATATTAGTGAAGTATTACATCTAGGGATGCACCGAATCCAGGATTCGGTTCGGGATTCGGCCAGGATTCGGCCTTTTTCAGCAGGATTCGGATTCGGCCGAATCCTTCTGCCCGGCCGAACCAAATCCGAATCCTAATTTGCAGACAGGGAGGGGAATTGCGTGACTTTTTGTCAGAAAACAAAAAATGTTTTCCCCTTCCCACCCCTAATTTGCGTATGCAAATTAGGGTTCGGATTCGGTTCGGTATTCGGCCGAATCCTTCGTGAAGGATTCGGGGGTTCGGCCGAATCCAAAAAAGTGGATTCGGTGCATCCCTAATTACATCACCAGTGGGATGTAAATTAATGTAACGTAAATGTCACAGTTTGCACACAGAACTGTTGCAGAATTTCAGGACATACAAACGTATGATAAAAACTGCAGCTGCAAGAGAAGTCTCTGCAGTGAAATGCCTCCATAGATGTATCCATATAATAGATGTTATGACATCTAATCAGAAGAGTTATGTTGCATCACACAGAGTTAAAGTGTTCATCTTTTTAATGGCAAATGTCAGACAGTATTTAGGTTTAGCTCTTCTTCCTCCCTTGGAGGTGGAGGTTGACGTGGCTCTTCTTCTCCACTATCTTGTTTGTCTTTCTCTGCTTCAATCCAGCTTTGTGGAGCAATCATCTTTTTGGTTCCATAGGGAGGAGGCCCAATGAGCTGCTCAATGTCATCATAGTTTATAACTTCCCTCTCTAACAGAGCATTCGCCAACTAAGAAGGGATAGAAAGACAATACAGGCAATTATAATGGAAACCAGGGATTTTAGAAGGTCTTTGCATTCAATGATACTACAATAACCACACAGTAACAATAACTCAAGTCAGCAAGGAGTGCATATAGAAAACACACACAATGGGACTCATTTATAAACACTGGGCAAATCTGCACCACTGCAGTTACACAGCAAACAAAAACCATTAATTTGCTTTGTTCAGTAAGTAGGAGTAATAATGAAAGCAATTCTCCGAGTGGTTGCTGTCTTTTACCCTGTAGTAGTAAATGGAGCCCAATAATTAGGTTTTACTTTCAACCTGTTCCTACAACACAGATTGGGAAAAATACATGTATATTCACAAGGGTTTTAAGGTAATATATACCTTATTTTTTTTTTAAATATAAAGTACATCCATTTTGGTTTAAAGGGGACCTGTCACCCAAAACAAATATTCAAAATCCTATTTTATCACATTAGTAAAGCCAAATTAACTTTAATTGCACTATATAAATTATTTGAATCCTGTTTCCTTCAATCTGGGAATTCATAATTATAGCAAGCAGGCAGGAGCCATTTTGTGGACACTGTTATTAAGACAAGCCTTGCATCATCTCAGAATCTTGTTTGTGCACCAGACAGGGGAACCCGATGTCCATCCCCATGCCCTGGCTACACAATTAAATGGTGAAGAGAGAGAGGAATGTGGGGAGAGCAGTGACATCTAGAAGTGCTGAATGGAAAGTTAAAGTAATTGTCTGCCCCGCCTCTCTGCCTAAGGCATAGAGGAGGGGCAGACAATATTTGATTGACAGCTGAGATTTTTAAATGAGCTTACATCAGCTATGAATGCTTTAACAAAAAATAGAAATTGGATTTCATGTTTAATTTGAAAAGGACTTTTATTATAAAGCTTTTTGTGTCTGAGTGATAGGTCTACTTTAAAACATGGTGACATAAGTTTTTCTGCAATTCTCATGGACAATTGTACAACTACATTGGCTTTATCTATAACGAATGAAGCATCTCAAGGAAGAGCCAAACAAAATATTACTATTTTCAAAGTAGCTGGTCAGTATAGTGTCTGCTCAGGGTTTGCCTAGTCAGCATTTATGCTCAGTGCCAATTTAGGTTCAGGTATATGAAGACATAGTCAAGATGTAGTAAGACATAAGACACACTTACCAAAAGCATCTTGTCCCTATTATCCAACAACAGCTTTTCTGTTCTCCTGTAAGCTGTGGAAACAAGCAATTGGGCTTCCTGCAAAATATAAAGGACAAGTACCAAATCTAGATGTGTTCTATGTATAAAATGATTCATTAATTCATAGATCTTTATTTAGGGTTTTTTCTCTCTTTAGTTAAAGAAAGAATAATAAATAAAAAAAATACCAACAATCTGATACTTAGCAATAATACATTGTATATATTGCCACCATTTGCCCACACTTACACGGTCCATCATTTCCTGCAGGCCTTGACTAAATGGTCTTCTCCCAATGCCAGGCGTAGATTCGCTATCAGGGAAAGACACCTGACCAATTCTAGGTACCATGCCATATTGCTTCACCATGGCATATGCTATCCTTGTCACTTTCCTCAAATCATCCTGCGCTCCTGCAAATCATGGAGAAATACACATAACTTGATATGCCTGGAACAAAACCCAGAGTAACAATACAAAATAGTATTCCATTAACTAAGGGTCTTATGTTTAACTTATTTGTCAATCAAGGGTATATACTGAAGAATAATGATAAAAGCAGCTTAAAAACTATTAAGGTCCAATAAGCTTGAGCCTGACCTACAGCTGGACCTAAGCCGGAGTTAAGAAGAACCTGTTATGTTAGTATTGAATACAATGCCCACAGTGCATCATATATCCCTTTCTTGGAAAAAAGGTATATGGCCACTAGAGGTCTCTTATGCATTGACCTATTAACCATATAGAAGTGCTTGGTAGCCAATTTTTGTTTTATGAAGCAAGGTATAAGGTGCATTGCATAATAAGCATCCGACATGATCATAATTAATTATATGCTATTTGTTTTACCTGTGGTGACCTTATTGAATGTGATAGCTTCAGACACTCTGCCACCCAACGCCATGCACATCCTCTCTAGCAGTTGCTCCTTGGTGTATAAAAATTGCTCTCTTGGCAGTATCTGAGCAAAGCCAAGTGCTGCATTTGTCCTAGGTGCAATAGAGACCTGCAGAGATCACAAGCTTGATTAGTTTATACTGCAACAACACACTACCTAGTACAAAACAGCTGTAGACAGAGTAACTAATAATCAACTTAAAACTAAATTTCCAAATGCTGTAGACCATGATACTTAAAGAAAACATTCCAACTGGTTCAGGTGGGCAATTGATCAAGCGTTTTGTTATGTCTCCAGTTTGGAATTAAAATTCACCCTATTAATAAAGTAGCATTTACACTAGCAATCAAGCAGTTATTCCACTGGCAGATGAATAAAGAGGTTCTGGATAGAAAGATAAGAAACAAATCTAGCCTCAGAATGAATGAAAAAAAAGGGGCATGTTTCTCTGTCCTGTGAATGATGGTGGAAGAAGGTCATAAAAATAGGCTAGTCAGCACCTGGAGAGCTGAATTGCTACGTTCAATAAAACAGTTAATTTTCTCTTTATTTCTCATTATTCTTCTACAATAAATATTTGCTGCTGAATTACAATTTCCAGCATAACTATATGAATAAGAAAAGGGTAAGTGAAATTCATAGTAGAAATGACAGAGATGGGGGGTGGTATAATTTACATGTTTCTCTGGATAAAAAGTCCACATTTTGATTTCTCTAACATCCTGACAAAGCCAGGACATTAATTTATGCAAGCCAGAATCACTGTTATGGAACTACCTTCATGACGGCCTCTGTGTGTTCAAGCAACCATCCAACCAGGGCATGACCAGATTCATGGAATGCTACAACGCGCCTTTCCTCTTTTGACATGATCTTGCTCTTTTTAGCTGTGCCTATAGATATAAGACAAACAAAATATTAGGCTGTTCATGCATGACCTGACTATTGAGATATCTAACTAAGTGGGCAGAGGGTTAACTGCATGAATAGTATAAAATTGCCTCAAACACTGACAAATTGTAATGATCAACTGACTGATAACCAGAGTTGTAGGTTGGTCAAGGATTCCATAATGCCTCAAATTTCTAGTATGGAATTCCGAACATCTTTTATAGCTCTTTTAGGAAGGCATTTGATCTTACCTGCAATCACTCGTTCAACGGCATATTCAAAGTTGAAAGTATCTACGGATTGATGGCCTTCCCGGGCAGCATGCAAAGCCGCTTCGTTGCAGATGTTGGCAATATCTGCACCTGGAAAAAGGATACAAATTATAGCGAGGAATTACATTATCATTTTTTTAGAGCATCAACATATTTCATGGCAAACTACAGAGCTTGCTCATTACTTACACTAGTCTCTGCTCCAGTGGAGCTTACAATCTAATGACATTTACACAAACTATAGTCATTTTTATTAGGAGCCCATAAAGTTGCCTGTATGTTTTTAGTGCGTGGGAGGAAACCAGTGCACCCACAGAATAAAAAGAAAACTAACTCAAGGTCGCAAAAAGATGTTTTAATAACTAGTTAACTTGATGTCAAATGCAGATCTGAGAAAAAGGCTTGCTTTACAAAAGAATAAGACATTTCAGAATAAAATCCAGCTGATACAGCTAATTTAATCACCAATCTTTTATCACAGCAACAGGCTGACATGTAGAACAGAGATTCTTGGTTTGCATAGGGGCAAAAATCAAAAGACATTTTTTGAATGCTAGGGTATAACATGTTTTGTAAGCCCTTCCTAGGTTCATCTGGTTGGACAAAGAGTGTGTCTACCCTCCCTGTTGCCCTAGTGTAAGTTCGGAGCAAGTGAGCTATATCGAATGTGCAACTTCCTTCCCTAAGGAGTCCTGGGGTTTGAGCAGAAGGAAGGAATTACAGATACTGATTACAATGGAAGTCCAACACCACCTTTGGAAGAAATTCCGTGGTTAGTTGCAATACTACGTTGCCAGCTGAAAGATGATAAAGGGGGGCTTACAGGAAAATGCTGCCAGCTGTGAGAAGCTTCTGCTCGAGATGACAGCCAAAAGGAACACAGCCGTAGCTGTTAATTTAGGCCAATATGGTCCCAAATTGAGGTCCCAGGGTGGAATTGGCTGTCAGTATTGGGAAGCCAACCACATGGTACCTTGGAGGAAAGACATTGGGGTAAATTCTAAAGGGTGAAGTGGCTAACGCTAGCAAAAATTCGCAAGCGTGACGTCATTTTGCCACTTTGCCGATTTACTAACGGGTGCTGGTGTAAATTCGCTAGCGAAGTGGACCTACTCCAACGCTACTTCGCACCCTTGCGCCAGGCGAAGTTGCGCTCTGGCAAAGGGACGTTCCTGCGCTAATTCACAAGTTGCAGATTTTTGTGATCGTTACCTCTTGCGCCAGACTTTACTTTGTCACCTCAGACAAGGCAAAGTGCAATAGAGTAGATAGGACTTGCTTAAAAAAAAGTTGACATTTTTTCTAAGTCCCAAAAAAGACTTGTGGTGTCTTACTGGTGATAGGCTGAAAAAGAAAGTTTTTTGGGGGTACCCTCCTTCCCCCCTACATTTCCTAACAAATGGCACCTAAACTATGCAGTGGGCACATGTAGAGGGCAAAATAACAACTCTATTTTATTCTATGAACGTTTTCCAGGCTTGTGTAGTGTAATGTATTTGCTGCTGCATATACGGCCATTGTAATGATCGGTAACTTGTGCGCAACTTAGGACCTTCGTGAATTTGCGCAGGAAATGCTTAGGAAGAAACTACCCTTTTGCAGATAGGAGTGTAAGCAGTTAGTGGAGAACACTAAACCTTCAGTGTCTCGGTCTCTGTCCAACCGTACAGAGACAGAGGGTAATCTGTAAGAATCTGTAAGAATATATGCATAGCCAGCCAGCAGTGCCCAACAGCGATGACCCTGGTGTTGTGAGTTGGGGCAAAGCAGGTACCATCCACCCAGGGTACTGGGAGCTCAGCCTGCAAACCTCCATGGAGCAGAAAGGCAAATGGGCACAGGGAAAGGAAAAAAAAAACATTCAAATGGCTCTAGAAGAAACATTCCCCCTTTGTGGCATTGCACTGGAAGTAATCCATACCACTGCTCCTGGCCACCTAGTGGCCATGTTCCTTCTGCAGACACTAAATGAAAACTAAAGCTGGCCATAGACGCAAAGATCCAATCGAGGATTCGTACAATTTTTGGACCGTGTGTGGAGAGTCCCAACATTTTTCGTCTGGCGGAGATAGGTCGTTTGGTCAATGAGACAGGTTAGAACATTTCTGTCGGCTGCCAATAATATCTCTGCATGTATTGCCGATCGTACGATTTTCAGTGGGAGACTGTCACTAGCTTTTGTCGGCCATAACTTTCGTACGATTGCTGTCGGGGGCGGAACATCGGCTGATCTGTTCTTTTCTACTTTATCTATTTGATCTGAATGGTTAATGGCAGGTTGGGAGATGGGGAAGTCCGATCGTTCGAGGATTCGTATAATCGGATCTTTGCATCTATGGCCAGATTAAGGGCAGAGTAGGTGCTACTTTAACATTTTAGCACCCTTTCTCCAAGGTGCAGGATCTTCATCCCCATGGTGCCTGCAGAGTTATTAAGAATGTATCTGTTAGTCATTTATAAACCCTGGCAAGTTTGCACCTGGGTAGTAACCCATGACAACCAGTCAGATGTTTGTTTTCATTATTCTACCTTCAGCTGGCTTAAAATACTAATCACTAATTGGTTTCTATGAGTTACTGTCCATTTGCAAATCTGCCAAATGTTTGCAAATGAGCCCCAGACCTGTGTTACACCTGTCAGTAAACTATTAGTTTAGCTAACGCTGATTAGTGCCAAAATAAAATAAGTGTAAACTAGTTTTTGTTTTTGATATCTATATTTATCTGATGCATAAGGAAAAAAAGCTAAATGCAACTTTTGTAAGGTAACCAATCCTTGATCAACTACTTTCCTCTGTAGAACTTGTTCAAAGTCACTGACTTAACAACTTATACTTCGTTCTGGAAGAGAAGTGATTTTGACTATAAAACAAGACTAGTTTTCTGCATGACTGAATAAAAATCCCCTTTAATTATATCTTCAGTGCTTTCTGTATTTTCATTTGTTTAAGGAATAAAGCTTTATTTCATTAAGTCAAGCCACCATAACGTTTAGAACATCATTTGTATTAAATAAAAGAGAAAGACAAAAGAGAGAAAGTTTTTCCAAAAACAAAAGTTTTTCATAACATAGTATTAATTCTTTAGCACAAGCAAGTAAAGTTACCACTGAATCCAGGGGTGAGCTCTGCCAGACGCTGTGAATAAAAGCTTCCAGGCTGTGTCAGCTTCAGGCTCTTCAAGTGCTGCTCAAAGATCTCCCTTCTCTCCTGAAACAGAGATTATGGCTGAGCCAGAAATACAGCACGACGGCATCACACAAAATTGAGGGAATTGTATTCACAGTTGACAACAGGTATAAAAGAGTAGCTAGTTTAATTATATGCAAACGGATTTGCTTTGTGTATATGTAAAACTGCATGTGCTGTATGATATATCTGAGAGGGGATTAACAGGTAAAATTTGTCTTGATAAATGTCTTGGAACCCTGACATAAATTTCGTTAATTCATTTTTCATTGTTTATTTTTGTTTAAAATGCAAAATAAAAACCTATATGGCTGCTCAGAAACCAGCACAACTAGCATTAGGATTCTAAGATGGGAAACTCCACTGACAACTTTGAAGGCCTCGATTATTACTACTATAGAGATGCTGAACTTTTAGGCTGATTTTGTAAGTTCAGTATATAAAATATAGCATTTCTAGCCATATTCATTTTTAGAGTTTAATTCTCCTTTAAAGGCAAGTGCATCAAAACTGACCAATGTTTCAGCTATGCTAGAAGTAAAGTAAATAGTGAACCATTCGCCACACACGAAGGCTGTCTAGCAGAGCCAAAACCATGGTCGGTTTTAATGCACTTGCCTCCTTAAATAAACGTATATAACTTCCCACCGGGATTAAATAAATAATTATATATTTTGTATAGTGTAGTGACACATGGGAATGCATAAATTTAACGGCTATGTAGTATATGCAAATAGAGTTACAGGCTAGTTGATGACCCCATGAAAGCAGCAAATTAATCTAATGGTCATCCCAGTTTTCCATTTTAAATGATAACCACAATTTGAATAGCCTAATTACTCAGCAGGGAAGTCCCTCACAGGAACGAACAAGTTGATTTGCAAAATATTTTTAGATGGAGATGGGTTGGTTAGTGCTAGTGTTGTAGCGTCCCCACAAGGAAAATCAAATGCACTGGTGGGGGGCTCCAATTTGTTAGGCAAGTAACAGTGAATAAAACAACAGTACTTTATTTCTCCAGGCCAGAGCTCCTGTTCTGTATAAAAAAAAACATCTCGGGATTCATTTAAAGGGATCCTGTCATCGGAAATTTTTTTTTATTTAAAACGCATCAGTTAATAGTGCTACTCCAGCAGAATTCTGCACTGAAATCCATTTCTTTAAAGAGCAAACAGATTTTTTTTTATATTCAATTTTGAAATCTGACATGGGGCTAGACATTTTGTCAATTTCCCAGCTGCCCCTGGTCATGCGACTTGTGCCTGCACTTTAGGAGAGAAATGCTTTCTGGCAGGCTGCTGTTTTTCCTTCTCAATGTAACTGAAGGAGTCTCAGTGGGACATGGGTTTTTACTATTGAGTGTTGTTCTTAGATCTACCAGGCAGCTGTTATCTTGTGTTAGGGAGCTGTTATCTGGTTACCTTCCCATTGTACTTTTGTTTGGCTGCTGGGGGGGAAAGGAAGGGGGTGATATCACTCCAACTTGCAGTACAGCAGTAAAGAGTGATTGAAGTTTATCAGAGCATAAGTCACATGACTTGGGGCAGCTGGGAAATTGACAAAATGTCTAGCCCCAGATTTCAAAATTGAATATAAAAAAAATCTGTTTGCTCTTTTGAGAAATGGATTTCAGTGCAGAATTCTGCTGGAGCAGCACTATTAACTGATTCATTTTGAAAAAAATATTTTTTCCCATGAGAGTATCCCTTTAATCACTGCATACCGCAAGGGATGCTTGGGAGAACAAGCCTAATTCTGTAGATTGAAGGCTCTCGCAGGTAAGGCACTCTGATCCTGTTTTGTACTCTGGTAGACTTGTCTGTAAATTTATAAAAAGACTCCTGTTTTTTTGTTAAAAATGTATGAAAAGCACTGTGTAGCTTTATGATGATGATGGTTGGTCTATTTTTTTCTATTTTACAGAGAAGGGTCATTTCAGTCACCAGTGATGTAGCACCACCAGTGCATCTGAATTTACTTCTCCTTTAAACTGGTTTGTAACAGCAAGTATAAACCTGCATACTGTAAGATGGCATATGCAATGTTTAAAATGTGATCTGGACACAGTAGGGATTGTAACATTAAAATATAAATACATTTTAGAGCTATGTAGGAAAAGATTTCCGCAGAACATCACAGACATATACAGCAGCTGTGCTTTAATATCACACATAAAAGTATTATGCAATAAAATAATAAAAAAGGAGTTTTACTCATGCCGTAGTAAAAACATAGAAATTATACATATTT
Organism: Xenopus petersii; assembly: GCA_038501925.1. Classification (NCBI taxonomy): domain Eukaryota; kingdom Metazoa; phylum Chordata; class Amphibia; order Anura; family Pipidae; genus Xenopus; species Xenopus petersii. The sequence continues at coordinate 53,283,095 of CM076678.1, read as the reverse complement.
CTGTGTTTATTTCTTGACAAAGCCCCTTTAGCACATTATTCACCTGCAGCATTAATGTTTCATTAAGCCATAGCCATATTTGCGTCAGTTTACCTGTAAGGTAGGAAGGTCAATAAATATATGTCTGTCCAGTCTTCCTGGTCTCATCAGTGCATTATCCAAGATGTCGGCACGATTGGTGGAGGCCAGCACAATAACGTGGTCAGTAGTACCCATCCCTGCAGAAAAGGTTAAGGGGCATATTTATTAGGCTGTGTAAAAGTAAATTTGCTGAAAAAAGCTGTATAAAATAAACATATTTTATCAAGGTGTGTTTTATTTTACTCCATGCACACACCAGATTTGCTGCCGTTATTGTGCAAAGGAGAGAAATAAAGGAAAGGAAAGCTCCAAGACAGTTTATTGCCAATAGAATAGCCACAATAGTGCAAACTAGAACGCTATATTTATTCTGCAGAATGCTTTACCATACCTAAGTAAACAGCTCTAGATACTGTCTCTGTTTGTTTATGATAGAAGCTGCCATATATGCTTGGTGTGACATCACTTCCTGCCTGAGTCTCTCCCTGCTTACTAACAGCTCTGAGCTCAGATTACAGTAGGGATGGGAGGAGGGAGGGGGAGAGGAGCAAACTGAGCATGCTCAAGGCCGTGCCCTGGAGGTTTAAGCTGAAAACAGGAAGTCTGATACAGAAGCCCATGTGTACACAATAAAAGCAAAGAAATGTGCTGTTTCTTTTGACAGAGGACTAAGAGCAGCATTACTTTGAGGGTTTACTGGTGTATTTATATAGACCTTTCTGATAAAGCTTACTTAATTTTAGCCTTTCCTTCTCCTTTAAAGGGATTCTGTCATCGGAAAACATGTTTTTTTTTCTCAAAACACATCAGTTAATACTGCTACTCCAGCAGAATTATGCACTGAAATCCATTTCTCAAAAGAGCAAACAGATTTTTTTATATTCAATTTTGAAATCTGACATGGGGCTAGACATTTTGTCAATTTCCCAGCTGCCCCCAGTCATGTGACTTGTGCCTGCACTTTAGGAGAGAAATGCTTTCTGGCAGGCTGCTGTTTTTCCTTCTCAATGTTACTGAATGTGTCTCAGTGGGACATGGGTTTTTACTATTGAGTGCTGTTCTTAGATCTACCAGGCAGCTGTTATCTTGTGTTAGGGAGCTGCTATCTGGTTACCTTCCCATTGTTCTTTTGTTTGGCTGCTGGGGGGAAAAAGGGAGGGGGGTGATATCACTCTAACTTGCAGTACAGCAGTAAAGAGTGACTGAAGTTTATCAGAGCACAAGTCACATGACTTGGGGCAGCTGGGAAATTGACAATATGTTTAGCCCCCTGTCAGATTTTAAAATTGAATATAAAAAAATATGTTTGCTCTTTTGAGAAATGGATTTCAGTGCAGAAGTCTGCTGGAGCAGCACTATTAACTAATTCATTTTGAAAAAAATGTTTTTTCCCATGACAGTATCCCTTTAATCCCTGTAAGTGAGAGGCCAGAGAATAAAAACTGTATCACAAAACATGTGAAAATAACACAATCAGGAGCCCCAAAAACACTGTAACATGCCACACATCATGTAACCAAGTGGATCTGTTTTTTCAAGTGGATATTTATTTTTCAAGGTTACAGCTGACACCTTTTACACAGCTTCCTATTTGAGCAATGACTGGTAGTTTAAATTGTTACTCTTTGTTGTCGGAAGGATTTTTTAAATTTCAAAACTATATTGACTGCTTCTTTCATCATAAAGCCTGCACAACATAAATTTATTGACAATTCAATTTTACCTAGCAGAAAACCTATTATAAAGAAACTATTAGTAAAGAACATTATACTTAAAGAAAACAGCTATTTGAAAAAAGCTGTTTTTTTTCCTTTGCTTGGCCCTTTTTAGAATGTTAACTATTCTGAAGAAGGACCCTAAATGTGGGACTTTTCTACTCTTATGTATTAAAACAACCCAATAGAATTTTTTTGGCACTAACATGTCAAAAAAAAACCCAGCAAAATACAAGGCTTCATTAAGATTACGTACAAGGTACTGTATTTACAAAGAATAAAGGGAAATCATAAAATAAGCACTGCTGCTTTAATAGAACTGAAATGGCATTACCAAATTTGGAGCTTTCTGGATAATGGGCTTCTGGAATAGATCCCATTCCTTTACTATTACATTCTGTAACATGTAAACTTATACATTTTATTTCATTTACCACCTTGGAATACATAAAAGCCAAAAAATAACCTTTAAAATATATCTTTTATAACTGGTGCTTAGTGCTGACATTATTCCGTATAAGACTGAGTATAAGGATAAAATAGACTGTATAAAAGCACTCTGCCTGTGGCATTATGCCTTTACTTTGTTTTAATGATTATCCTTACAATTTATAATATTATTCCATAAATAAATGGTTTTCCTTGCCTTGATAGCAGGGGAACACTTATATTGTCTTTGCTGGCCTGCTGAATAAAACAATTATTTCATAAGTGACACACGCAGGTACAGCAGAAGGTAATGCTGCCACCAAATATTCCGTCACGAAAAATGCATGAACTTATTTTTGTTCTTTTTTATCAGTTCATCAACAAACACTTGTAGACATTTTGCCTTAAGAGTTACATGAAAACGCAGAATGCTTATGTATTATAATATGAATCATTTTGACTGTTTATTATTTTTTAATATGCCATTCTGTTAAAAAGAAATCATTTTGTAACAAGCTTAATACGTTTTCCACTGAATGGTGTATTTAACAGTTAGACACAAACAATTAAGTCTCTGGCTGCCTTCATGGTATTTCTACAAGCCAGTGTTAGGTCCCTGCTTCAATGATGTATTTTTTTTTTAAAAAAAAAACTGTTTTATTTTTCATAATTAAGGATTGTAGAATGAGTTGGTAAGACTGGGACACAAGAAAGGGACATAAGAAAAATCACACCATTTGCAGTGTGAAAAGTCAGCCTTGAATCCAAGGCTAACTGTTCCAGATCACTGTTATTTACTGGATGCTTTTGTTATAATTGTAAGGAAAGCAAAGCAAGGACACAATCATAGATGATGGATGAACTACTTGCATAGCAACGCTACCCTTGTTTATATGAAAGAACAAAATTGTGGGGATTTGGGAGACAGGGCATGGAATTAAAAGTTAACTCATACACTTAAACTCACAGAGAGACAGCAACATTGTTTGTTTTACTAGAGACCCAATTCTTGAAATTTGAATGACAAAAGCAACCATGATCCACTGAGGATGTCAATTTGTTAGGCACCCCCAAGTGAATCATCTGTATGTTTTTTCCCTGTGCTAGTACTTTTTATTTTATTTTTTAGTAAATAAATGTACTGTCTTGAGGGGAAGTCAATCAGTCAGTAGGCTAAGTCAGAAGAGGGACACCGGGGAAAGGTTAAATGAAGAAAGGATGGTAGAGTGGCACTGTAATCCTTTTCCCCAGGCAAATGAGTACTTTTTTGTACAGATATTGAACCTATTATCCAGAATGCTCAGGACCTGGGGTTTTCTGGATCTTTCTGTAATTTAAGTCTTCATACCTTAAGTCTACCAGAACATCATGTAAACATTAAATAAATACAATAGGCTGGTTTTGCCTCCGGTAAGGATTAATTATATTAATTCAAGTACAAAGTACTGTTTTATTACAGAGAAAAAATAAATCTTTTTTAAAAATATGGATTATTTGGTTAAAATGGAGTCTATGGCCATTCGGTAATTCAGAGCTTTCTGGATAACGGGTTTCCGGATCCCATACCTGTACTGTCCTTTTAAGAGAAATGAAAGTGCCATCAACAAAAAAAAGTTCAAATACTTTTACAGTTTATTATTGTACCTGTCCTGCAAGGGCAAAGGCACACTAGGCATATGCCCCACTTCTCTCCTGCGTTTTGGAGGCAGACGGAGAGAAGAGGATGCGCTCCAATACGCTTTCATGTTTGTCTGCACTAACAGGCACAGCACTGGCCTGAGTGCAGCTAAGTGGAATTCAGCCTGAAAAACACCTTGGAACAGGTGATATATGAAAATATTTAACAACACTGGGGAGTTCTATTAGTAACTGTATGAATAAAAGAAAATAAGTAGAGAAGGGAAATCTGAACAGAGAATAAGATGACTACCTTTTACTGCAGTAAGCGAGGAGCCAAGATGTACAGAATTAATGTGGCCATTTCATTCCTGGACTAGATCCATTCCATTACGTCAAGTCTCTCAAAGAGGATACCATTAACAAAAATCAAAGGACAAAGACTTCCTTGTCAGCAGCCTCCAAGGACTTGGCATAAGCACAAGACCGCATCCCCAACTGACATGACAACAAAACTGGAGCTTACATTTCTTCTGATTCAGACAGCACCAGGTCTTTAAATCAAAATCTGATGCAGAGATTACAGAATGCTCAGTTTGGGCAAAAGAAAGCCCCTTTGGAAACTGGCATTGTGGTTCTGTGAGAATAATATATTAAGCAACATGTAACACTGAAAAAAGAGCATCACATAGCAAGCAATGTTTTGTTCTTGGCTGTCTTTACTGACAGAGTAGCTACAGAAATGACAGAGGTACCTGAAATATAGTACAGAGACCACTGGTTGACAGAGCTTAAACAATTCAGCACAAGCAATTATTAGATAATTGTTTCTGTTACCGTCCATCTCCACTAACAGCTGGTTGAGCGTCTGTTCCTCTTCGGTATTGGAAAATGCTGACATATTGGTGGAACGCTTCTTACCAACTGCATCTATCTCATCAATGTAAACAATGCAGGGAGCACGGGTACGCGCTTCTTTAAAAAGGCTCCGGACACGGGCAGCACCAAGACCTAAAGTCACAGAAAGGAACGTAAGTTAGACATCAATAAACACATAAAGATCTAGTAGAATGAATGGAAGCCATTCTGCTTTGCCAATTCAATGATTCAGTGTATTAAACTGCATACAGCACTTCAACCTGGCTATGTCCAGCTTTAGAAAGTGTAATTTCTGCAAGAAGGCAGTGCCAGAAAAAAATACAGGTTACCACAACCAGGTCACAGATTGTTGACTCTAGTTACTAATGAAATTAGTCAATATACTGGGTATTTGTGCTAACAATCCACACAATGTGTAACAATGTAAGCATCATGATTCCTTTTGGTTTCCTCAAGCACAGAGCAAGCTTAATTAACTTTGTTTAAAATTAGAAAAGACAACACTGCATTATAAATAAAATGGCACTGAATTTCTTCTCAGAAAGTTGAAACCTGCAATAACAAACAGCTTAATGAGAAATTGCACAATTTTCATTTCCTAAAAATCCGTAACATCACCTTTGCTAAAAAAAGAGCTCAGTAAATCAAAACTGAAAAGGCATACTTTGCTTTTTATTTTAATATTTTCCTGTTTTTGTGGCATTGTAAATCACTAATTAGAAATTGGATTTTTTTTTTACTTAATGTCCTAATACAACCCCAATGACTTAATAGCAGGCCCTGACAATCTGTATTATGTGGCAAATGCCACAGGTGGCTGCTGAAAGATGACACTTCGAAGTGAAAAGCCATCTTTTCAATCTACTGCCCATGTGAACTCAGCCCAAGGCTCAAGAGAAGAACAAAACACCTATAGAAGTACATTGGGGCAGATCAGGAGCACCAGTCAGGGAACTCAGGTAGGAGATCATAATCACTGCAGGTGCCTAACATTTGGCACCCCCTTAGTAAATATACTTTTCCATATAATTACAGGGCGGTGCCAAATGAACTTACAAATAAAGTTCTGGATTGAACACCTATGGTACAATAAAAATTGTCTATATTTAACTATTCTAAGCAGTATTCTAATATAGTTAGTTAGCCAAATATGTAATGTATAAAGACTGGAGTGACTGGATGTCTAACATAACAGAACATAGCCCAACTTCCTGCTTTTCAACTCTCTTTGTTTCCACTGACTGGTTATCCTGGTTACCAGGCAGTAACCAATCAGAGACTTGAAGGGGGGGCATATGTGTCATATCTGTTGCTTTTGAATCTGAGCTGCATGCTGAAGATCAATTGCAAACTCACTGAACAGATATGTACCATGTGGCCCCCCTTCAAGTCGCTGACTAGCTCAGAGTTAGAGAGCTGAAAAGCAGGAAGTAGTGTTCTGGCTTTTATGTTATACATCAGTCACTCCAGCCTTTATACATTTATACATTTTTGGCTAACTAACTATATTAGAAACATTTTTTTATTTTGCACAGGCTATCTATTTACACAGTTTCTATTTTCAAGCTGAACTATTCCTTTAAAGACTTGTGCATGTGCATACAGGATTCTCAGAATTTTGTAGGATGTGTTTGCTTTTCAGTATTTCTCTTTTCCTTTCTGCAGGATTACATCATTTCATTTGGCATAGAGCTAAAACTGAAAATGGTTTCTGCCCTCTTTCTCCTTCTTACAATATAATAACTGACAATGCTCTCCATATAAGTGCAGGTTGAAATTCATATTTGATGCCTACCCTTTTTATTTTCTATAATGATTCTGCTGGTTGTAAGGCCTTATGACCACTGGTGATTTTTATGTGAGCCAGTCATACTGAAATCTGGCTCCAATTCATTTATGTTGTATTAGCATTATAAAGCTGAACCGAATATGAGATTTACTGCAACTATCTTGGCATATCTCTATAACTTTGTCAGATGTGACCAACAAAGCACAGTTCTTTTATCTACTGATCCAGCTTTTGAATAAGTTTAAAACAATTGACTGGGGCAGTATCCCATAGGTTTCAGGTGCAAAACTTCCTTTATGGAGGATCCCAATGTTAACTTTGTTGAAAAAAGAAATGTAACAAGGAGAAAATGGACATCATATAATATATTTGGATGGACAATCATGAGTGATTGTGTCTAAGATAACAAAGCAAATGTAGAATAATTGAGGTGATTACAATACCAGTGACTGCATGCATAACAGTATTCCTTTCCATCAAAACGAATTATCTTTTCTTCAGAGGATAAGACTTTTTTTTTTTTTTTTTTTTTAATCTTACCGCCTATAACCTCCACAAACTCTGAGCCAGCCATTGCTAGGAAAGGAACCTGGGCTTCTGTGGCTACAGCCTTTGCCAACAAGGTTTTTCCACATCCAGGTGGGCCAAGAAGTAAGGCTCCTTTAGGCACCTTTGCTCCGAGCTGCAGGTACCGATCTGGGCTCTACAACAGGAAAAACAGTGGACACAACATGGGTCAGCCTTGCAGCACTATGTGCAAATATTATTCTTCATAGTCTGCTTGGTTTTCTGTGTTTTCTGCAATCACTTATTCAAACAGTTTATCTTGTACGTAACATATAAACCAGGATATAGTTGCCCTAGGAACAACAAGGCTAATAAAACATGATTGTTACTACAGCCATATAATCAGATTTACTGTAGCTATGGAGAGAAGTAAAGGGCATTGGGCAACAAAGCTGAAAGGGTGTAGTGATATATACAGAGTTGTATACATGTAACCTAGTAATTTATAAACGTGCATCTGGCCTGGGACTATTATTATTTACTGTATATAGGACCATCATCTCCTGCAGAGCTTTACAAAATAAGGGTATACAAATACACAACAAAACAGTTTGCCATACACAGACAACAATTACACCAGGACAGAAGCACATTAAGAACTGCATATTTTTAGGAGACAAGGTGAGGTCCCTGCTTGTGGGAGCTTAGGCCTGTTGACTTTATATGGTGTCAGCATACTGTAGTCAGGTATTGGAGTAAAAGTCATAAGTCCCATAAAATAAACATCTACTGAGGTATGTGGCACAGCAATATAACATAATGAATACAGGGAGAGCCCTATACAAGTTTTTTTATGGCCCATTAAACAAAGAAACATGACCATGCTACACTACAGGGGATGAAGCCAAAGGCCTATATTACCCATTAATTACTTGGGACTTGGATAGATTTTTTAACCAATATTTCTCTGTCTCATATAGTAACAAAACATAAGGACCACTAGCACTTAATGCAGAGGTGCCACAAGGTCTGTTGTTATTCTCCCTATACACTCCTTATAGGAGATCTCATCCGTTCATTTGGCTGTAAATAGCATCTATATGCTGAAGATATCCAAATATATTTATCAACTGCTTAATTAACAGATGAAAAAACTCTAATCTCTAATTGCCTCAGAGCAATTTCCAGCTTGATTAATCAATGTCACCTCAAACTGAAACTAACAAAAAACGCTTATAAACCCTTAATTAATATTTTTATACAAACCTGATACTTATTTTATGTACAAATTGTTATATAATGAATAGGAGCATGGGCGTCCACAGAGGGGGGCAGTGCCCCCCCCCCCCCTGGGACTGTGCACAGCTGCTTACTGTGGTTTCTGTTGCAATCCCTCGAAGATTTTTCTTCTGTGCAGCAGAGTTTTCTTTTAGCTCCTTCCCTAGGTGCTCGCTCCCCCCTCCCTTGTCACAGTGCTGTGACAGAGAGAGAGAGAGAGCAGCCAGGGAGCATCTGATTGGCCAGTAGCACAGATTGCAGCGCGGGAGAAAACAAAGGAAGGAAAGCCCTGTCTATTGCAGTCTGCAGCCTTGTACTTGTGAGTTCTGGGGGTATTTATACAATTACTTGCCCCTGTGCCATCTGTTTGTGTGTTCTGCTGGTATTTATGTATGTACTTGCCCCTGTACCATCTGTTTGTGAGTTCTGGGGGTATTTATACATGTACTTGCCCCTGTGCCATCTGTTTGTGAGTTCTGGGGGTATTTATAAATGTACTTGCCCTTGTGCCATCTGTTTGTGAGTTCTGGGGGTATTTATACATGTACTTGCCCCTGTGCCATCTGTTTGTGAGTTCTGGGGGTATTTATGCATGTACTTGCCCCTGTGCCATCTGTTTGTGAGTTCTGGGGGTATTTATGCATGTACTTGCCACTGTACCATCTGTTTGTGAGTTCTGGGGGTATTTATGCATGTACTTGCCCCTGTGCCATCTGTTTGTGAGTTCTGGGGGTATTTATACATGAACTTGCCACTTTGCCATCTTTGTGTGAACTAGGGTTGCCACTTGTCAGACAACCGGTTTTTGAAGGGTTGCCCGGGTCAAAACTTCCTGGATGGTTTTTCAAATTAGGGAAACTGTGCAGGATTCCCTTGATTGACCCGGCGATCGGCTGATCGCCGTGGCATAGCTCCACCCCCTAATGGCAGTGACACACCCACCTATCTCACAGGCCCGCCACAGATGCCTCCTTGCCCCACCCTGGAAAATTTTCTGCGGACACCCATGAATAGGAGACTGGCATACTACTGGCTCTGCATGGGTAAAATTAAATATTTTCCAGCAACTAAAACAGTGGCCATTATTCCAAGAAATTACTTTGAACTAAATTCTTTTTCAGACATGCGATTACCACTGTTTGTGAAAATACAGATGCCTTTATCATTATGCCAGCGTTGCTAACCTTCAAATAATCGACAAATTCTTTCACTTCCAGCTTTGCTTCATGCATTCCAGCAACATCCTTGAAACTAATTCCTTTACCAGATTTCCCATCCACAATGGTGAAGCGAGCCATCTTTAGCTGGTTCTGAGAACAAAGGAAAGCATCTCATTAAATGTTACAGCTATGTAATAGTTAAAATTACTTAATTCTTTCTGGATTACACCACAATGCTATTTTCTAAAAACAAAATACATTTATGGTTTTGAAAGGGATTCATTTTAGGTACATTTTGTTTAATGAGAGTATGTCATCAGTTGACTTGCACTGAATACTGGACCACAATCATTGAAAAGTGCAGTTAAAAATGTTTTATTTAGTGAAAAAAATCCACTTTCCATGCCTTATGAAGGCACATACTTATGGCTCACGGTTCAGTTTTCAGTATGCATTAAGACAAAAGTCTGGGGCATGGGCATCTAGGCCCAATCTTCTAATTCGTGAGTCCACACTGTATTATACTGGTTTATTTAAGAATGAGACTATATTATCAGCACTATGTATATTATAAAAGATAGTCATTATTGGCCATCCAGACTGAGATTCAAAATAGGCCTTGGCATGTCAAGTACACAGATGTCCAAACAGCAGGCCCACAGGAACAATAAATAGTATCTAAGGCAACTTATAGCAGCCCCTTTGTTATTTGCCAGAATCTGCAGAATGCCGACTATTGGATGCTAGAGTTTGCTGTTAAGAGAGGGACATTGAATAGCTGTGTTTTCATATATATAGATTTTTTATGCAAGTGTCTGAGCCTATGGTTGACTCCTCAGTCATTTATTTGTGTTTGAACTAAGGATTATTCAAAAGTGAAAATTCTGAATTTTTCACTTTAAAGGTTTTTGGTTTTTTTCACATTTTGTTACTGCTAGTGACACGCTATGTAGTTACATCTCCCAAAATCCATAGGTTTGTACATTTGTTCATCGCTGAGCAAACCATAGTAGATTATGAGGTTTCCATAAAATGCAACTCACAAAGGCACTGAAAGCTCCTTCTCGTCCTGCCATTCCCGCCAATCGGAAAATGTACCACAGGATAGCCACTCCCACTGCTGCCATGCCCAAAGCATAGAGAGCACTGCAAAATAAAGAGCAAATCGAGTACAATACTTATAAATACATTAAAAAAGATGATGTATTAGCAAAAGTACAAATAATCATAATATTAGTTGTACGGGTGTTTTGTGTAATTTTGATAAACAGAATTGCAAACAGTGTCAACAATTAAATAGCTGCTACTTACAAGTGGCCAATCACAAACAAAGTAGAAAATAGGGCCAAGCAGCAGTCCAAGACATCACTGTGAACCCTCACTGTAACTGGACACATAAAGTAATGCAGTAAAATGAGAGGACATGGCACAGGTTTATCACCACCAGGGATCAAACTAAGGGGAGGCACATTCTATTTCACCATTTTATGGTAGCTCCTACTTTAAAACATAGGTAGATGAACATTTAACATAAAAAGAAGAACCTATCCATTTTATATTTGCATTATCATAATATGTATTTAGAGCTACTTGCTGAAATCTGAATATTGGAAACAAGCGCTAATGCATAAAAGTCCTTAATGTTGTTCCACCAGCCTGCTGTACATTTTTTACATCTAAAAGATGCTAGTTTCTTACTTTCCAAAAAAGCCAGTGCGTTTGTAAGAGACTGGGATACGGTCCTTTACATCAATCTTCAGCTCCTCCTCTGCAGCTCGCAGCTTCTCCTCAAACTTATCTATATTGGCCACTTGCATTCTGTACATCAAGGCAAGGCGCTAATCATGGGAGAGGAATGCTGTAGTTAATGTCAGTATTAAATTACTTAATGCCAGATTAACACTAAGGGGCAGATTTATTAAGGATTGAATAGTAAATTCGAATTCTCAATTTTTTTTTTTTTTTTTGTCAAAATCCACACATTCAAATTTTAATCCCCCAATTCGAATGTAAATTTGAATGAGATTAATCACAACTAATGGAAACAGTTCTAATTCGAATATTCGCCACCTTAAACCTGCCAAATTAATTTACTTTTACATTAATTTATTTGGCAGAGGTCCATTGACCCATTTAAATATGTTAATAGCCTTCCTGACATTCAAGTCTTTTTTGAAGAAAATGCGATTAGAGTTTCATTCATATTCGATTTGAATACAAAACTAATTTTGAATCGTTCCCAATCGATTGAATTTTAGATGTTCAATTTTTTTTCATAAATAACCTACCATTCGAGTATTTGGAGTTACTTAGCAACTACCAAATTTCGGTTTATAATTATAAACCTGAGGTGGGGGTGTAGACTGAGATTGAGAGGCCAATAACAAATCTCCAGAAACGCAGTCATCTTTATTGTGTGGTATTGGTCTCTCATTCGAGTACATCCGAAACTTATAGTAAAAAAAATTTACATAAATTCTAATTTGACCTTTGATAAATAACTAAGTAGTTAGTAGCACTAAAATAAAAATGTCTGAATCCAAGAGCCTTATTCTTGAATATTTATATTATCGTTTTCTAATGTGCAATGGAAGGTCAAAAGGAGAATTAATTAGCACATGGGTGACAAAACAGGCCTTGCAATAAGCCTTGTGTTATTGCAAAACTGAATGAGTCCCAAAAAAAAGAAAACTTTGCTGTCTCCCTCTCCAATATAAATCAATTATTTGCAAAATGTTATGTTTGTAATTAACACTAACACATTTGCTTGTAAAGTGCCCTCTAACTTGCATGCCCGAAGTGTAATAGTTTCCACCTGTATAATCATTTTATTTACTATACATGATATGGGATGATAAAAAAAAAATAAAACCACTGCATTGAACAACGCTGGTGACCAGTTAGTTAATGTCATACTACAATAGTGGGCTATTCAGGAACATGATGCATCTTTCACCTGGTAACCGGAACCCATAGCAACCAACTGGTAATCTTTTTTTGTGGAATGAAGGCAGAATAATGCTAAACTAAAACTCACAGGCCGTCCCAACACCACAGCCCCAGGATACAGGTAGATCTCCACTATGTCACTCTCTGGCACAACTTGAACACGCATAACTTCACCCTTGGCCAGCATTTCATTCACAAAGTCATTCCATGAGATGTTACCACCGCTGCTGCTCAAGGAATTCAGTAGACTCATTATCACAGCAATGATAAAAAGAGTTCTAAGACGTTCTCTGTACATCTGATCCTCCCGTTCTCGTCTTTTCTTCTCCTCTGGTTTATAAAGATTTTAACATGGTAAAACCAAAAATTGCACAGCATACAAAGACGCCAAACAGACGTGTAAAGAAAAGAAGAAACATTATCAGTGATATTGCTTATAGCAACCAATCAGAGCTTTGCTTTTGCTAACTGTTGAACTGTTAACTGAGAAATTCTGAATCTGAGGTTTGTTAGAATGATCTAACTCCAATGTAAGGACAGTCAAAGCATGCACTAAAAAAAATTATAAACATACAGACTATTTTTCCACATTCAAAAATGCAGAGCTCAGTGATATTGCAGTGCACTGTACCTACATAAGGTACACGCATGGGACCAGGTCTCAGGTTGCTATTGTTTCTTTATTTTCTTGCATCGGACGCAGGTACAGGCCTGGACTGACAATCTGTGGATTCTGGCAAATGCCAGAGGGGCTGCTGTAAGCTGCCATAGACAGTAACTATTAAGTAGGCTCCTTGAGCCTCTGAGTACTTTAAATGCCAAGGCTTTTTTGACTCATAGGGTAACTACATGAATGCTGCAGCAACCATGTTTTCACCATTTTAGATAAAAACAGACACTTTAAAGGGGAACTCTATCCAGACTCAAGCTTAACTCCACCCAATAACTTTTTGTAAAGTAATTCCAAGATAATTCAAGCAATATACATCAATTCATAAATATGCAGCCTTTTCATGGTTTTTTAAACAGTTACCTAAGGCTATGGTCACACAGGCTGAAGGCACCAGCTGTTCTCAGCCTATGTATTTTTGCAGAGGACTAAATACCCAAAAGGAGGGATCTCCAGGCTGACTCTGGGGTGTGTATGTGTAGGTTGATCGGATTCAGATCAATGGAGCAGGGGCAGGGAGCAGACCCACTTCGCTCAGCCTGCAAAAATATGCAGGCTGAGAATAGCTGGAGCCTTCAGGCTGTGTGCCCATAGCCTAGGCCTACCCCCTGTTCTCCTGCTTTCAGCCAGCATCCTCCAAATACCACAATTCCCTGCCCATTTCATTAAGGAAAAATATGCAATGCATTGTGGGCAATGTAGTCCCTGAATGTCTTCTGTAAGCTATGAAGTTGTTACAATTTGTATCATCAATATGTCAGCCCCTCCTATCCTGCCTGGATTTCAAACGGTGCAGAAAAAGAACTGTTTTGCAGCTGCATATAAATGTTATTTATTCATCATTTTTGAAGGAACAAATTACTGTGATATATATATTAGGGGGTTCTGTGTTGTGAGGGGCTCTTTAACAAATTTTGGTTTGGAAGTTAGAGTTCCCCTTTAAAGCAATTTAATCAAAGAGTAAAAAGGGGAACACCACAGCTCTCTGTTTACTTGTATAGGATTCTAAGGGATATATATTTTTAGTTTTCTGTTTTCACCCTCTAAAAAATATGACCCCAAAAATCCCATACCTTTGAAGAGAGATATTTGTAAAATGTTCCTCTGATAAACTGTGGCAAGCTTTGTTTTGATAAATATGCACTTTTTGTTTGTGGGCTAAATTAAAATGCACCAGAACATTGTATCCTAAGCTCAAAACAAAATACTTGCCTTAATATAGCATATCTAATGCACCTGACTACATATGCTCTACCTTCATCCTCCTGTGGGGTCTTCCCTTTGGAACCTTCATCCTGATTTTCTTTATTTCTTCTACCTGAAGTACTGAAATAATGTATTCCACCTGCAAATTAGAAATAATAAAAATGAAGTTAGACTACAGTGTGCAAACATGATATCTGTAGCGGGGAAAACTGAACAATCAGAATCATGTTACAGAAACAGAAACTATGACATAATAATGAATAATAACCTAAAAGCCTCCAAGTCCTCAAGGGGTCTTGAATGAGATGTTGTTTTATTAAATACCCTCTCATTCCATGACTTCCTGGGGTAAGATTCCGACACAGTAAATTCTAAAAGAAAAAAAAAAGTACTTTAGAGATGTAATCAGGATATATACAGTAAGTAACTGCAAAGAGAGAGATATTTTTCAAGGAAAAAAAGAATTTCATAAAGCAAAGGGTACTTTCAGCTAAGTGGTAGGGGGATTTTCCTTTCAGCAACAGAGAGTTCTACATATCAAATGTAACTTAAAGGGGTTTTTCTTCTTCCAACAATCAGTTCAGTTGGTTTCAGAAAGTTCACTAGAAATAATGACTTTTTTCAATAACTTCTATTTGTGACTGTTTTTCAAATATTGAAGTGTAAAGTTTCTTTTTGCACCTTCTTCAGCTCTGGGAGGGGGGTCGCCAACTCTGTAACTGTACTAAATTTATACATTGGGTCAGCAATCCCCAACCAGTAGCTCTTGAGCAACATGTTGCTCTCCAACCCATTGGATGTTGCTCCCAGTGGCCTCAAAGCAGATGCTTATTTTTGAATTCCAGGCTTGGAGGCAAGTTTTGGTTGTATAAAAACCAGGTACACTGCCCAACAGAGTCTCAGTGTAGTTTGAAAATCAACATAGGGGCTACCAAATGTCCAATCACAGTACTTATTTGGCATCCCAAAGAACATTTTTCATGCTAGTGTTGCTCCTCAACTCCTTTTACTTCTGAATGTTGCTCACAGGTTCAAAAGGTTGGGGATCCCTGGTAATTAGGTGATCATTTCTTATCTTTATCTTTTACCAAATTTTGACAATTAAGAATATGCACTTGGATTAATTACAGAGTGGCCAGAATGAAAAACCAGAGGCAAACTACAAAAACTAAAAGATGGGAAGAGATTGAAAAAAAGGTCTTCATTTCTGATGAATAACATGTAAACAACTGAACTGAAAAAAAGTCTTTGGAAGGTGAACAGCCCCATTAAAATAGACCAGGCATCCATAGGGGTTATCTACAGGTTTTTACAACAGCCACTCTGGCATTTGTCAGAATCTACAGATTGCCAGTCCAGTACCTGCCTGCCGATCAAACAAACAAATATAATAATGTAGCCATCATTAGCCAACTAACAACTAATATTAGCCAATTAACAGAGCTGTCTTTATTAAATTGGGTTGAAAAAGACCAAAGTTCATCCGCTTCAAATGAAACCCAGCATCCATACATACACACACTGACCCCTCCATACCCTCACATAAATGATACATACCCATATTTATACTAATTATATATTTTAGTATCACACTAGCCTTTGATATTATGTCTGCCCAAGAAATCATCCAAGCCATTCTTAAAGGCATTAACAGAATCAGCCATCACAACATCACCCAGCAGTGCATTCCACAACCTCACTGTCCTGACTGTGAAGAACCACCTACGTTGCTTCAAATGAAAGTTCTTTTCCTCTAGTCTAAAGGGGTGGCCTCTGGTACGGTGATCCACTTTATGGGTAAAAAGGTCCCCTGCTATTTGTCTATAATGTCCTCTAATGTACTTATAAAGTGTAATCATGTCCCCTTACAAGCGCCTTTTTTCCTGAGTAAACAACCCCAACCTTGACAGTCTACCCTCATAGTTTAAATCTTCCATCCTTCTAACCAGTTTAGTTGCACGTCTCTGCACTCTATTCAGCTCATTTATATCCCTCTTAAGGATTGGAATTCAAAACTGCACTGCATTCTACAGGAGAAGCCTTACCAGGGACCTATAAAGAGGCATAATTATGTTTTCATCCCTTAAATTTATGCCCTTTTTTATGCAAGACCATACAGGTAAGGCACATGTTCTCCAGGATGCTAGGGACTTGAGGTTTTCCGGATAACAGATCTTTCTGTAATTTGGATCTTCATAAACCCAGTAGGCTTGTTTTCCTCCAATAAGGATGAATAAGTTTGGATGAAGTACACAGTACTGTTTTATTACAGGGAAAAGGGAAATCATTTTTAGAAATTTTGATTATTTGGATAAAATAGTGTCTATGGGAGATGGCCGTCCCGCAATTCGAGCCTTCTGGATAATAAGTTTCCGGATAATGGATCCCATACCTGTATTTTTTTTTTTGTTTTGCTTTAGTAGCCATATGACACTGCCTGGAATTAGACAACTTATCTACAAAAAACACCCTCAATTAAAGATACCCCAACACACTGCCATTTAGTGTATAACTAACACATTCATATTATTTCTGCCAAAGTGCCTATCCTATTTATCAACACTGAACCTGATTTTTTTGCTTCCAAACTTCTTATTTTACAGTTAGAGCTGTAATATTTCTGGTCCTGCCAGG
Organism: Xenopus petersii; assembly: GCA_038501925.1. Taxonomy (NCBI): domain Eukaryota; kingdom Metazoa; phylum Chordata; class Amphibia; order Anura; family Pipidae; genus Xenopus; species Xenopus petersii. The sequence goes on along the minus strand of CM076678.1, from coordinate 53,266,181 downwards.
AGCAGCACACAAACCATCGCAAAATTGTGGTAAAAGGGTAATATTTAGTTAAATATATATTCCAGTTTCTTTAATATATCACATCATGTTGTTTAAATATTCATCTTTGTTTTGTAAAGTTTCCTCTAAATCTGAAACATCCAACCTGTGGCTTCCCAGATGTGACTGGGGAAACTATAGCAGGAAATTGTAGTTCAACAGTAGATATGAGGCAACATGATGGATACTTTTTATAGGATCCCCAGCCATTACTCAATTATCAATAATACTTTACATGTCATTTTACGCTAAAGCTGAACAAACATTTAAGACGACCATCACTCTAGTGATTTATTTTTTTTTATTATGGGCATGTATGGCATAAACATATATACCCTGGGGGTCACAGTTCTAGATGACGGACTTGTGACAAATTCACCCCTAGGGGTATATTTATTAAAAAGTTAAGTTAGAGATGGCCACAGTCCGCTAGAGTGGAATTCCACCACTTTCCATTCATTTCTATGGGATTTGGAAAGGCGTATTTATCAAAGGAAGAACTTTCACCCATTGATAAATACTCTTTTAAAAATCCCATAGAAATAAATGGAGAGTGGTGGAATTTCGCTGTGGTGATCCCTTACTTCGCTCTTTGATAAATATAACCCAAATGTCTGCAACAGGAAGTGATCTGACACAATTCTACACCTTTATTTCACTGCTACTTTCCCTTATAAGAGTTGATGCTGCTAAAAACATGATAGTAGTAATGATGAGTACTGGGAACTACAATGCTACTAATAAACATTAGGATACCTCAGTCCTTCATGCCAGTAAAGTACAAAGCTGTCATTACAATATTTACTAGCATATTTTGGTGTTCGGCCCTGTCTATACAGAGGAAATAATGACAAAAGGGAATTGACTAGTCTGATAGTATTTATTAAAAACATAAATCCTATGCAGTACTTTGTGTGTAACTGAACAACAAATCCCAGCATGCCCTATTGCCCATGATGTTAAAAGAACAAGCGAAAAAATGTAACAAAGTCATTGTCAAAGACGTTGAGGTGCCCGTGCGCTCGCTGCTTTGCCGCACACTACCTGAAGTATCCGAGACTCGCTGCACTCTGCACGGGGAACCTTCCGCCAACATCCCGCGGACCCGAGCCGAAGACCCCGTAGAGCGAGCAGCAAAAGGCCCATTTTACTGTACAGCAGGGCCACTGACCGAAAGGCAAGGCCTCGCGGTGCGACCTGCGCGCTTCCACCTATCAACCAGGCCGACGCTCAAGAAGTCCCAAAACAACGCCACGCCCACCCTAGTTCTGCTCCACCTCCGGCCTCTGTTGGCGCAGTGATACTGCTCTAGGACGATACATGTCATGCGCTTGCGCGCTTCTGTGTGACTCTGAGTGGGATGGATTTGCGTGTAGACTCTCTTGTATAAGATACAATGTTATGTATTTCTGCCAAATGTTTTTGGCTAGGAGCATAGCTCCCAACATTTTGGAAACAGAAAGATTTTTATCTTTGGCCACGCCCATTTATGAGACCACGCCCTAATTACCATGTCCGTATTACAAAATTTGGTAGGTTATGAAAGGTTGAATACATTTCTTTGTTTTTTATATGTTATTACAGTTTTGCTAGTGAAGGTGAATTGCCCTTTAAGCTGCGAATCTTCTTATCTTATCTAAAACTGTTACAAAAGTATGTATTCTGGGCTCTCTGCCAAGAGCCAATTATGTTAGAAACTTTGTATCTTTTTCTGGCTGTTCAGTGCAGCAGATCAAAGATAAACTACACCTTGCGAAAATGATGAGAAGCATGATCCCCAGTAAAACTTGAATGCCCAAATATTTGTCGCAGTTGCTAGGCAGTCGCTAGGCAAAATTTTTGTTTTTGGTGAAAGCTGTCCAAATTTATAAAACTTTGGTAAATGTGCCCCTTGGATTGAGAAGTAATTAGGTTTATAAAAAATCACAAGACTGGATCATCATTAAAGGAGAATAAAAGTGAATGGTTGCCGCACCTTCTAACCTAATGTTTTTCCCTAGGGATATCCCTAAAAGGACCAGTAACATCAAATTTTTTTAAAAAAAAATTCGTTAGTAAACATCAAAAAATAAACACCAAGACAAATAAAATTTTAAAATTGCAAAGCCTTTATTAAGAAATAACTTACCGAAACTCCACTTCCTGTCATCTACAGAAAAGGCGACACGGCGACCATCCATTGTGCGGCGCTGGATTTCTCCTCCTTGGCTCTGTCTCATGCTGTATTGACAGCATGTGAAGCGGCTGCTGCATCAGGGAGCGTGGTTTCCATAACCGAGGATTGCTGGCTCATCGGCGCATCTGTAGAGTGGGGAAGCTGTTAAGAGAGGAGCTGGGCCACATCGTGGATGTTTGTAATTCCAGGCTGATCAGAGTTCCCACTGTCACGTAGCCACTCTCAACATGCACTGCTTTCCGTATTGAGCGATTCTTACCGACCGAATTCAATGCGCTGCTTTCTGTGCTTAGCCAGCAGGGGGATAATGGGATGGAAGGAAACGTTGGGCTTCTCTCTCGTGGACCCTGACACTGAACAGGAACCAGCACTGTGTGTCCGCTTGCAGTTTAGCGCTAGATAGCACGCAGCCACTCTCAGATGCGCTCCTTTCCGTGCACACGTGTTTAAGATAGCACAGAAAGCAGCGCATTGAATTCGGGTCGATAAGAAGCGCTCGATACGGAAAGCAGCGCATGTTGAGAGTGGCTACGTGACAGTGGGAACTCCGATCAGCCTGGAATTACAAACATCCACGATGTGGCCCAGCTCCCCTCTTAACAGCTTCCCCACTCTACAGATGCGCCGATGAGCCAGCAATCCTCGGTTATGGAAACCACGCTCCCTGATGCAGCAGCCGCTTCACATGCTGTCAATACAGCATGAGACAGAGCCAAGGAGGAGAAATCCAGCGCCGCACAATGGATGGTCGCCATGTCGCCTTTTCTGTAGATGACAGGAAGTGGAGTTTCGGTAAGTTATTTCTTAATAAAGGTTTTGCAATTTTAAAATTTTATTTGTCTTGGTGTTTATTTTTTGATGTTTACTAACGATTTTTTTTTAAAAAAAATTTGATGTTACTGGTCCTTTAACCGAGAGTTGGGAGCAACTCGGCATAGATGTGCTGACTACTCCTATATATAACAGCCTAATTCGATGCTCAAAAGGAGAGACAAAAAGCGGAGTACATGGTGTCGCACAATCCCAAAGCAACCTTGTATTAACAAATGTGTCTTCCAGCTTGAAGTGATCAACTATTCAACTTGATTAAAAATATTGTGATTTTTGTGAACGTCTCCTCTGAATTCATTGAATAAATAATTAATTAAAGTGATAGTCTTGTCAATTCATGGTGATTGAAATCATTAAAGTGCATAGTGCTTATTTGTGAACATAGAAATGTGCTTAAACCCACAACTTGGACTCCAATAAAGAAACCTGATAAAATGTAACTTTTATTTGCTCACTAAAATTCATAGACTGAAAAAGGGAATTAATTGATAAGACCACTAAAAACAATTAAAAGAAAGGGTGGAGATTCGATCTAGTATATGAGTAAATAGGGGTAGCAGTGTAATTAATTCATTAGACTGTTCCCATATAGATCTTACATCACCCGTTTTCCTATACTGGCTGAATAGTAGTCAGGGAGTACATTGAGGACTTAGTTAGCAATAATGCAATGATCTCGAGAGAGGATGGGTGTGGAGTGAACATATAATGAGAGTTGATCTGGGGTAACCTCAAACAACTAACTTGGAAAATAATTATAATGGTGAAAACGGTTCAGTGTGTTGTCCTCAAGCGCAGTGTGAGCCAGTAATGTTGTATGTAAAGTTAGAACGCTTGGCCCTTCTGTTAGGAAGGTAGACTGATCAGCCACTGTACAGTATGGTGTGCACGGAGTATTAACTAAGTAAGGCCCTTTGAAAAAGCCTAACCGGCGAAACGTGCGTCAGGCACTGTAGCTCTGCCGCTTGTTTAGCGGCTCTAAGACAGGGAATTTAAGAGGAATTTAATGATAGCCCGCAGTGAGACAGAAAACTAGAGGGGGTAGAACGGAGGGTACAATTATTACATGGAGGTTCAGATCCTATACGCGCATTGTTCAGCCGACTTGTCAGTATAAGGTGTTGCCTTTGCAGTGTCTAGGGAATAGGCCAAATGTCATAGGTGCCTCTGAGAGGACACAGTGTTAGTTAATACTCCGTGCACACCATACTGTACAGTGGCTGATCAGTCCACCTTCCGAACAGAAGGGCCAAGCGTTCTAACTTTACATACAACATTACTGGCTCACACTGCTATTATTTATGAGTGTACTATAGTATTCTTGTTTAGCCTGGGATAGTGCAGTACCAAGGCAGGCCATAAAAAAATTATAGTGGAGGAAGTCTGCTTTTGTATGTGATTTCTTTCACATGCGCTCTGCTGTTCGGGTATAGGACTGCAGAAATCTCACCTGAGAGTTCATCCATGGAAGGGGATTGCGGGGCCAACTGTGTTGTAGCTTTTCTGATTCCCAGAAATCATTTGTTTACTTTTAGATTCAGAGTGATAGAAGATGAGGGATTGATAAAGCAGTTATATGATTGTGAGCTGTTGGGGTTTTTTATAGTTTAGACTATATTTATGACTAGTTTAGACAGCCAAGTTGGGGAAAACTTATGCACATAGTAAATAAATGGAGTGTCCCAGCCTACTCATTATGCGCATTCTTGTGATCTGCGATTGGGCGACACATCCCTCGATCCTTCACTATAAACCCGATGCATGTGGCATAGCATTCATAGGGAGTAATAACAGGGTGTTCTGTTATTAAAATCTCCTCTACCTAACAAGCTTGTAGTAACTGACTAGAAAGGGGGTTTTAATTAAGCTACAGATTTTGGACACAGTTGTGTTGACTTGGTTGGTGTGGCTGTTCAGCTTGACTACAATGTTTTGTTCTTAGGTACTTACGAGAGTGCTCATGGGTGACAAGTGTCCTTGAAAAATCAGGTTTCTCAACCTGAAAAATCAGGTTTCTCAACCTGAAAGATCAGGTTTCTCAACTTGTGTTTTATGGTATGTATAATTGAATATACACACATATATAATCACATTCTTTTGGAAATAATAAAGAAAAGTTAGCTTTCGAAATGGGATTCGATTCAGAGTATTCTAGCTGTTTGTAATGCTGTGCACCATTCATTGGCTTGGTGACAGGGGGAGCTGTATAACAAATAACACTGCACAGATGTACAGCCCTATCTCTAAGGAAAAGGTCACATCCGGGCTGTCTGTATGCAGCACAGAGGAAAAACAGGAAGGAAAAATAGAGGTTGGCAGCTTCAAGCTGCTGCAGCTGGGCTAAAACAAACAGGCCTTTTTAGGGAGAAGTTGTATCTAGAAAGTTTTTCATTTTTTACGTAAATTCAAATTACAGACAAAAAAAGACCCCCCTTTACCACATTAAAAAGACACCCCGTAAAAGATTCTACAGTGTTATACACTGTATTAGACTTTTTCATTGTGTAAAATATGTGAACGCCACAACACCATTACATTGCATCCATATGTTTATGGCAAATAGATTTTGAAACTGATTTTTCACAAAGGTTTTACCTATTCATTGAGTTCACACATGGAAAGTTATAGGTAAACTTTGGCTAAAATATTGTCCTGTGTGCCTTCCGTTACTTATGTGAATATTAAGTACTGGCAGAATAAAAGCTCAGAGTGGCAACCAATCCTCATCCTCAGAAGGATATGTGTGCCTTATGGCAGGATTTTGTATATAGCCTGGGATATTGTGGGCAATTCACAAATGTACAAACATGTTTGTTTTCCACAGAAACTCATTAAATGATAAATTCACAATGTCTAAATGCTATTTTTTTGTTAAAAAGTTGGAGTAACACTATTTCAACAGTTTACCTTTCTGATTTTTTTGTGAATTTGACATACTGCCTCCTCGATGAAAAAAAGATTTCCACTGCCCCCACACTCTTAGCAACCCACAACAACCCCAACTCCCCCCACATACTTTTGCACTTAATGGTTAGCAGGAGGCACTAGCTGACAGAGCAGTAGCCATTCAGATCAAGTGACCACCATGCCCCCTCTTTGAAAGACTCCCTACAGTTGTGTGTATTCTGTATTTCAGAATTGTAATGTTCTGTAACTTTTCAAATTATGCAGAAAAGTCGAAACTTTAATGGCTCTTACACACGGTTGGTTTTTCCTGCACTCCCCTGCGTTGCGCTTTCTTCCGTTAAGCCGCAGGGTAGCGCAGGAGAAGATGCACTCAATTATTGTGAAGGGGGCTGTACTCACACAGACGACGCATGTAAGGGCCAAACGCAGGTGGGACACAGCATGTTGCATTTCACCTGCGTTTGTCGCATACATCGTCTGTGTGAGTACAGCCCCCTTCACAATAATTGAGTGCATCTACTCCTGCGCTCCCCTGCGGCTGAATGGAAGAAAGTGCAACGCAGGGGAGTGCAGGAAAAAACGCCCGTGTGTAAGAGCCCTTAAGGAATTGATTGCTTACTAATGCAAGCAACTGATCAAAATATGGCTAGCAACTTTATAAGGGGCAGGCTTTACTATGGTGCCTAGATTGAATTAGGGCTCTTACACATGTGCAGTTTTTCCTGTGCTCCTCTTTCTTCGGTTCAGCCGCAGGGAAGCTCAGCAGTAGACGCACTCAATTATTGTGAAGGGGCTGTACTCACACAGACGCATGTAAGCGTCAAACGCAGGTGGGACGCAGCATGTTGCATTTAACCTGCGTTTGACGCATAAATGCGTCTGTGTGAGTACAGCCCCCCTCACAATAATTGAGTGAGTCTACTCCTGTGGCTGAACGGAAGAAAGAGCATCGCAGGGAAGCACAGGAAAAACCGCCCATGTGTAAGACACTCCCTAAAGCATTTATTTGCTTTCAAACATAAGCTGTGCTCACTTGGCCAGCCAACTGCAACCTGTACTACAAATTGAACCTCTTTCTGTTAGTCAAAGCAACACACAGGAGTGGTTTCTAAACTTGTGTGTGTGTTCATGTATTGTATGAGGGCACATACAAAATTACATTTGAATTGTGTTTGATTTGCAGTGGATTTTTGGGTTCCATCTCACAAAAATATTAGGGAGATTAATCTCATTCTACCATTAGGGGCTGTATACATGGTACAAATTGGAAGTATACTATAGCTCACCATTCACGAATGTAGGTGGAATCTCCTGCAGGGGTGTCCTGTGTCCACAGCCCGAAAAGACATGGTCATATATTATAGTAGGAAGCAGGAAAAATTCCAAGGCAGTAACTATGACTGCAAAGTGATTTTATTGTGGAAAATTGCGCCACAACATGTTTCGGGCTAGGCCCTTTATCAAGTGGTCGCCTGCGCTAAAGCACATGCGGCGCTTCGTTTTCCAAAATCGCCCCAAAGTTACCTTGTGAGGCAACTTCAAGCGACTTCGGAAAACGCAGCGACGCTTGTGCTTTATCGCAGGCGACTTTTTATTATAGTGGATGTGAAGACACGGGAAGGCAGTTCGGGGAGATTGTCGCCCAGAAGAAGCGATTAGTCGCTGGGCGACACAATTTCCCTGAATCTCCTCATGTGAACTAACCCTAACAGATGAACACAGCAGAGCTATTTCATGCGGGGTAAAATCCATCAGTGGTTTATTTCGCGGAAAGCAAAATTTACCCCCAAAACATTGCTTTCCACTAAATAAATCATGCAGGAGCTTATTAGCTCACATGAAATAGCACTGCTGTGCTGATTCTGAACATGAAAAGTTTGTCTCAGGTGGCCAGGGGCAGAAAAATGCCCCTGGTAGGAAAAGTTAGACAGACCCTTAAAACCTTACTTCCATTACGTTTGACCTATCGGACGTGCAGCTCAGCCCAAAGGTTTGTATTTGTAGGTGATATAAATGCCTATAAGATCTCCGAGCAACATCCAGGTATCTGTTAAGAGAAGTGGTTATTGAGGCTCATGTGTTGGTTATTATAAGTGTTTTAAAGTAATGAATATAATGTATTGTGTAATCCTTGTATTGAGTGAAAGTCAAATTTCACACGGTCAGTTATCATAGTTTTAAGGCCTTATTCTCGTGCCAAGGCAGCAACTATCATAGAGGAAATTCCAAGTAAATTCCAAGTACTTCACCTATCACTAAATTCCTGATGTGATTGTGTTTACCTCAAGCCACATTTAGCGGTTTGTAATTTTTTTTCCCACTGTGTAATTAAAAACGAAACAGGAAACGCACTGAATCCTGCTTCGGTAGTTTACCTATACCACAAAGATATTTCCCCCGTCATAATCTTGTTGGTGAGACATTTAAGAGCTAAATATTTTATTGGCAAGTGCAGAAAGATGGGAATAGCCCGCACGACATTAGCTATGTTTAAACAGAGTGGAGTACTAACCAATTAGAAGCCTGGATATATTATTATTCCCTCCCCTTCCTAGCGTCACCGCAGACAACAACACAAGCTCATTCAGTGGACGAATAGCTGCAGGTTTAGCTTCCCTCTTAAGTAGCTCCGCCCAGTTTTGTATCTGGATGACGTCTGAATATATCCCATCCAATCGCCTTGCACGAGGCATATTGCCGTGCTGTTGTCTGCCAATCTGAGGTTTCCTCACGTCGCCTCCTCTTTTCTCTCACAGGGAGCGCGCCTCAAGGGAGTCAAAGGGCGCGTGGTAGCGGCTGGAGATGGAAGTGACCGGGGGCGCGCGCGGGAGCGGCCTATGAAGCGACGTTACCGAGAACGATAGCCGAAATTTAAAGCTGCCCCGACGCTAAACTCGGTTTTAAGGGATTACGCTGTTTTTTTTTGCACGCAGTTTGCCCTGCGGCTGGTATTGGTGGCTTCATCCGGTTCCTGTCAATTGCCTGGACTGTAGCAGATTTTTCGCGTGAGTCTTCTTCGCTGTGTCGTAGAATTAGAAGAGATAAGAGGTGTTTAAATTAACCAACCTACAGTGGTTCGGGCCTCGCTTGTTTCTGTTCTCCTCCCTTTGCTTCCACCGGTTACCGGAGGAGGGGAGGAGGGAGGGAGATAGGCCGCTGCCACCACTGGCTCCATGCTCACGTTCGCGGCCTTCCCTCCCTCCTCCACCACCTCAGCACCGGCCCCTCCACCGCGGGGCACCGTGGGAATTTGCTACCAGGGACTGAGGCGTAAGGACTAATCTACACCTGGGAGTCCGCGAACAGAATACTCGGTAAGAGAAACTTACAGGGAAGGGCGTATATGTGTTGGCAAGTCTGCATCGAAAACAAACGCAGCGGTAGAGCAAGGAAGTGTTGCGCTGTTTGGAAAGGGAGTTTCTGTGCCTCACAGTGGCTGCCTACAGAAAGCAGTCCTGCTACGCTCAGGCCATTACAATCCTACTGTGTCATGGGAAAGCACTTGTACAATAACGTGACCCCAGCTAGAGCAATGCTAGTGTTTTTATCTTACTGCAGGAGGTTTCCTTCCAAACACCTATTAGCACTAATGCACTTACATTGCAGCTATCTATACAACAGAAAAACATTGTAGTACAGCATTGGATTATGGGTAGTCCTGTGAAAACCACATTTCTTCTTCTATGCCTGATCCAACTGAATTGTAGCTATAATAAAACAAAAAAGGTACAATATTAAAGTTGCATTTATAAAACCTGCTGGGAAACAATTTCTGCCTTATTAGAGCTTGTTAATATCTGATATGGGTCTGATGTCTGTGCAGACGACCCTCCTGTGGCCATTGAGCTGTTATGGAGGCACAATTCCCAGCATCCTTCAAAAGCTGCAATTGGATGTTGGGATTAGCTGTTAAATAGCATCTGCATGGCTTCAGGTGTTAGTGATGTAGTGCATTCCTTTGTCTCACAGATTTACCACCTAACTTAGGGCTCTTACTGACGAGCGTTTTTACCTGCGCTCCCCTGCGTTCCGTTTTTCTGCGTTCAGCCGCAGCTGAACGCAGGAATAGACGCATTACATTTTTTTCAATGGGGCTGTACTCACACAGGCGCGTGTAGCTGCCGAACGCAGGAAAAATGCAGCATGTTGCGTCTCGACCTGCATTCGGCGCATTGGAAAAAATGTAATGCGTCTATTCCTGCGCTCCCCTGCGGCTGAACGAAGAAAAACGGAACGCAGTGGAGCGCAGGTAAAAACGCTCGTCAGTAAGAGCCCTTAGCTGGCTAACTTCAACAGCTGCAGGGGCTCCTGAAAGCTAGTGTTACATATTGGGCAGATATAAGAGTATGTACTTTGCTGTTATGCATTTTTATTGAAAATGTACTGGCAGACTTGTATAAACAAGCCACGGTCTGGGGAAAAAGCTGTTGTAATGAGCAGGGTCACAGTCCATTTGCTGCCAGTAAAAGAAAATATGCATTTGTTGTATTCTGTAACAAATACATGTGAAAATAAAATCAGAAACCTCCATTAGACAAATGTATTGAGGGCCTAGCAGTACCTATAGTGAAATGTATGGTTGTTGTATGGCTCATATGCGTTGTTCAGGATTTATTTGTTGTTGTGTTTCTACTGGTTAAGAATTGTGCAATGCAAGGTAAACTCACCAATACCCATGAACGTGTATTCAAGCATTTTTAAATCTGTATGTATTCTAAAAGCCTCTTGCAAAATTTTCTAGCTTTTGATACATGGTAGATATTTTGGCTTTAAAAATGATGTATTTGCTTAAAAACAAATAGAAGAAAATTGTAGCAGGATTTGTCTTTTATATGGGCTTTTACATGTTTGTTTTTTTGAAACTGCAGACTTGTATACATATACACAGCCTAAAACCTGTTACATTTATGTTTAAATTGAAAACCTTTTTATGAAAATTGTTATTTTATTGTTGCACTTTTCATTTTTTGTGCATATTAAGATTCATTGTATTTGTTGAGTTACTGGCTTATATCAATCATTACAATCTTTGTTTTTTTCTGAGAACATTTAGAATGTAATATATAAAATAACTAATAGTAGCTATGACTAATATGTACTGCTGTGGGTGCAATTTTACAATTTATTGAAACGGGTGTTCCAGAACAATACAGTGGTTTCCTGTATGGTAAAGTTTAGTTTATTTTTTCTGAAGCCTTCTTTATTCCTTTTTACATATGACCTGTGGGATTATACCATTAGTATATCTATTTTTATTTGACTAGTACTACCTTTTTTTTGCATTAAAATTATTAATTTATCGATCATATGTTAAACAGTTCAGTCATGGATAATACGTATCTACACATACAATTACATTGGCAGATGTAAGCTTACGAGGCAAAAGGAAGGAGGTCCCTGCTGTGTAGAGCTGTTTAAAATATATGACTAGGTTCAGAGATGTTAATTGTTGCATTTTCTGTTTTTGAAAGTCTTGCAATTTTGTTTTGGAAGAGGGTACTAAACAAAAGTTGCATTTATAAAACCTGTTGGCTTCCCACAAAATAATTCAATGGCCTTGACAGTGCAAACATCTGGGTCTTACACTTCTCATATATATCCACTTTTCCCCTGTTATTTTCCTCTTCTTTGATATTGACCTATGACTAAAAGCACATTTATATAAAATTGCAAATGTTTGTAATCTGGTAGGGTAAATAAAGATAATATACCTCTGCTGGAATGTGTTTTATACTGCTTATTTATTTACCTTTACACACTGTAGTTTCAACTTTCAACTGAAGGAAAATTATCATTTTGCTAATGCCTGTGGAAAAGATTTCTTCGTTCTGGCAGGAGATAATTTATATTCTAAGAGATTTTACACATTGAATTGATCTGAGTCAATGTGAAAGTTACTGACAAAACATTGCTAATGTATTCCTCATGGGCAGAGGATGTTGATAGTTAGGTCACTAGTGTTGCATTTTCTTTTTCCATCACCCTCAAAGTGGTGGTTTACATGCAGACCGGTTAAAGGGAATGTTGTTTGATGTACATATAAACTATATACACAGTTAGGTTAATGATACAGAAACAAGCTGTAATTCCCACTGTATTAAACTTTAAAAAATCGAATTCCACACTTCCACATAATAATTGGTAGATACATAAAGACAACTAACCTTGTGCTATTTTATCAAGGGGTACTATTCCCCACTTGTCAATTTGTCTGTTAGTATTTCTCTTGCATTTCTAGTCTATTGCTGGAGAAATGCTGAATTCCTAGGGGCAAATTCACCAAGATGCGAAGTTGCACCAGGCGCAACTTCACCGAGCTTCGCCGCACTTCACCAGGCGTAGTTTCGCCAGCGCTCCGCAAATTCACTAAAATCCGAAGTTGCGCTCAGGGGTAGCGTAAGGTTGCAAAGTTGCGCTAGTGTTGATTCTCTATGTAAAGCGAAGTTACGCTAGTGAAGGCTAATTTGCATACGGCGCGAAATTCAAATTTCAATGGAGGAATACGTATCAGCACTACAAATGCCAAGAAAACCTTCAAATCTGCAAATATAAATTTTATTTTGCCCTACACATGTGCCCACTGTCTAGGTAAGTTGCCATGAGTCAGGAAATGTAGGGGGGAAGGAGGGGAGCCCCAAAAAAATGTTCAATCTTTTTCAGCCTATCACCCATCATGTAGAAAACACGCCAGCGTTTTTTGGGACTTAGAAAAAATTTTGACTTTTTTGGAAACAATCCCCATCTACTCTATTGCGCTTCGCCAGGTCTGAGGTGGCGAAGGAAGTCTAGCGTAAAAGGTAGCGTTCAGCACACTGCGCAAGTTAGTGAATTTGCGTAGTTTCGTCGCTAGCAAAAATTCGCCTGGCGTAAGGGTGCGAAGTAACACTAGCGAAACTACGCCAGCGTTCGTTAGTGAATTTGCGCAGTAGCGAAAATGTCAAACGCTAGCGAATTAACGCTAGCGTTCGGCGCTTCGCGGCTTAGTGAATTTGCGCCCTAGTCTCTGTAACCTAAAGGAGTAGTCTACCTTTACATATACTTTTTTTATGATGTAGGCTGAATTGATATTCTGAGCCAATATACAAGTGGTCTTTACTTGTGTGTGTGTGTGTGTGTGTGTGTGTGTGTGTGTATATGTATATATATATATATATATATATATATATGTGTATATATATATATTTATGTATGTATATATGTATATATATATGTATGTATATATGTATATATATATATATAATATATATATATATATATATATATATATATATATATATATATATATATATATATATATAAATTTTTTAATTATCTTTTTGTTTAGTAGCTCTACAGATGTTTTAGCATCTGCTTTCTAAAGGGTCCAGTTTACTATATCACACAGGCTGTTGTTTGAAGAGACTAATATGAACAGAAGAGGGTATAAAGATAAGCTAAAAAAATAAGATGTATAAATTAAAAATACAATTCTAACTAGGGTTTTTCGTTTGAAGCAGAAAACCGCTATAAATCAAAGTGAATGTTATGTTAAAGGGGATCTACCCATTTTAAGGACAAGAAACCATTAAACATAAAACTTTTAAGACATTTTCATTGAGGTTTGTTGCTGGGATATTGCTTACATGGAAGCTCTCCTCCAGGCCAGTACGTACAATCAGTGCTGTACAAATGCACTCTTTCCATTGCTCTGAATCAAATATTTTCTTTTAAATGAAATTGTATAGTCTCTTGTGCTTTGGTCCAAAATCCTCTGAAACCTCCCTCTGTAGTGTTTTTTGTACCACCTCTGCCACAAAATATGAATGATAATTAGTCATTTGTGTGACCCTAGCTTATTGCATCTCAAACTGTGAGACCACCCTATTGAGGCCCACATGGCATGCTTCCTTCTCATAATTTAAACTGTTTTAAAACTGCATTTGTAAAGCCAGTGTAGAAAAATGTCCACATAAATGTTTTCTGACACTTTTATAGAATGAATTCTTCCCAATTTGCCTAAAGCAGTGACAGGTGGACATCACTCAGAATTCAGGGCTCAAATTTTTAGCATGTTTAATATCCAGGACTCACCAATTAGATAAAGATGTATAATTGTAATCTTTTGATGTTAATTTTTTTAAGTGAGGAAACATAACAGTCAGAGTGGTGGTGTGACTGACAATGTTTTTTTGCCTTGTTTGAAATTAGACTAAAGTTGTGTATTACAATGAAGTGCCCGTAAACATTACTATCTTAGTCTTCGTTAGCTATCATCTATTTTTTTTTTAACTTGTTTTCTGAGACTTTGTGAGACTGTATATAGAATTTTAGGTAAACATCATTACAGGAAAGTATGTTTTCATTTTGTTTTGCACCAGGGAGGAAGTAAGACTACCACAAGTACCTGGAAATGCGCAACTTCGTCAAGCAGGAAATGTTAAAACATTTTCAAAATGATTTATTTAAATAAATATTCCAAATACTACTCAACACCATTTCTGTTACATTAATTTTATATTATCCTTATGTACTCGTATGCAGTGGAGTGCACAGAGCTCTGGCAAACTATAACCACATGGGTACATGTTTTTCATTTCTATTGTTTGTTACCGTAAATGCATGTCCACTTTTATTCCTCTGAGTAGCTACAGAAATGAACACAAAATATAACATGACCAAATATTTATTTTTTCATTGTTCATATTTCAACCCTGTGGATGCACACTTTCTGTTGTAGGCTGTGAGTATATTGCATCAGATTGAGTACCTGTTTTTAAACAAGTTATCATTTGCAAGATTATTTTTTCCTGTGTAAATTACTGGTTTTATTTCACGACTGAAAAATGTTTACTATTACTGAACTCCTTATTGCTTTTTAAAAGCAGCTAGGCAATTACTTTTAGAGTAAGGCCACACAAGGAGATTCGGGGAGATTTTGTCACCTGGCGACTAATCGCCTCGTTTTTTGAGTGACTATCTCCCCGAACTGCCTCAGCGTTTTTCCCCATAGGCTACAATGAAAAGTTGCCCACGCTAATGCACACGTATCGATGCGTTTTCAATAGTTGCCTTAGTGAGGCAACTTCAGGCGACTATAGAAAACGCATTGCCGCATGTGCATTAGCGCAGGCGACTTTTCATTGTAGCCTATGGGGGAAAATGCTGAGGCAGTTCGGGGAGATTGTCGCTCAAAAGACGAGGCGATTAGTCGCCAGGCGACAAAATCTCCCCGAATCTCCTCGTGTGGACTAGCCCTTAATATAATTGTGGCACATGTACACTTGTGGTAGTAATGCGCTCTGAAAAGCATCAATATCATTCACTTGTCACTGTATACACAGGGACAGGTTTCAGGCCAAAAATGCACAATTGCATTTCTGTGCTACAGTGATTATGTAATCTCATTATTTTAATATTTAATTTTCAATTGAAGCATAAATTTAATGTTTTTACAGGATGTTCTTCATATGTGCCCCTGTCCGTACTTCAGCACTTACTCATATATTCAATTTCTCTGTAACTTCTGGTTCTTTCCCCCTCATTAATCAAACAGGCCTGTGTCAGGGCCATTCTTAAGAAAACTACACTATATCCATCCTGTTTGTCTAACTACCACCCTGGTTCTATCTTACTGCTAGCCTCTAAACTTCTCAAATGTTCTATCTTTTCTATTTTTGCTAAATTTCTCCACACCCATAGCCTGCTCAACCGTATGCAGTCTGGCTTTCAACCTGTACACTCCACTCAGACTACCTAATGTAGAGTTGCAAACCATCTCCATACTGCCAAGGACAAAGGACATTACGTTTTTTTTTTCTTTACATTCTCCTGGACTTCTGCTTTTTAAACTGTTGACCATTCTGTTGTAATGCACATTCTCCATTCACTTGGTATCCAGGATCAAGCTGTACCTTGCTCTTCCTACCTTTCTAATTGCTCATTCTGTGTTACTTTTGCAAACAAATCCAAATCCCCAGTTCAGGTTAGTGTGGGGGTACCCCATTTAGCCCTTTGCTGTTTTCCTTCTATACTTTCTCTTTAGTAGACCTTATAATGGCTTTTTTTTTGCCTTAAATATAACATATATGCCAATAACATCCAGATATATTTAGTCACCCACCACTGACCTTCATCCAGGCTCTAACTGGCTAAAACTGAGCTCATGATCTTCCTGCCAATATCTATTGCTTCTCTTCCTCTCCCCATCATTATTGAAGACATGACCATTAACCCTGTTAATTCAGCACCTTGCCTCGGGTCATCTTTGACCAGTCTCTCTCCTTCTCTAACCATATTAATTCCACTGCCAAAACATACCACTTTTTCCTCCGCAATATTGCCAAGATTTACTTCACAAATGACAGCCAAAGCACTAATTCTTATCCTATTCTGTTTAGTCTGCAGTCTCCTACTAACTGGTCTCCCTGACTCTTGCCACTCTCTCCCCTGCTACTAGGATTCTCCTGCTCTCTCCTAAGAGGGAACCTTAAACCCCAGGTAAATCTTTAGCATGGCTGTCTGTTAAGCAAAGAATAGCATATGCTGCTAATATTCAAAATCCTTCACACCTCTGCTGCTCACTACATTTCTTCAATTGGCTCACTGTTTGGGCTGATGCAATCATTTGAATCTGCTCTGCCCGCAATTTTTTCTGCCCTCTCTATCCCTTTTCTGGCATTCTTTTATACACTCACCATGCCCCTCTGATGACATCAGAGATGTTTGGGTCAGATGAGGGTATATGATGAAGACAATAGGCTGGTTCAAATGTTACAGGTGAGGCCTGGGTGGGTTAGGGTTACCCTATGCATATGTTTGCATATTTTACTTGCAATGTAAACTAAACAAAAAATTGGATAAAAAACAAACTTAAAACCAAGCACCGTAGTCATCATTTCACCCACTTAATGGGAAATTTACCATTCTTTGACTTTAATTTATGGCTCTAGATGTAGTTGGTTGTCTAATTCAGTTATTACTCCAGCAGCTCGTGTCTATATAACCAGGGGGACCATAATGTTAAATGTTTCCGGACATCCTCTTTTGACATTAGTAAGTTTTATATTGGTATTGCTTGATTGATTTGGTTTCTCCAGATAATATATGTTTAGGACTATTTGTGGTTACCATTAAATAGTTATTCTTGAATATGGAGGGAAGATAGGGAATAGGTTTTCATTGATTTTTGGTTTAGTTCAGAAGGGCCCCCAGATATAGGAGTCATGTCTGATTAAATATTCTGCCACCTCCGGCCAAATTTTTGGTGTTCTTACTTAAAGGGGTTGTTCACCTTTCAGTTGTTTTAGTATGTTCTAAAATGGCCAATTCGAAGCAACTTTTCAATTGGTCTTCATTTTTTTTATAGTTTTTAAATGATTTGCCTTTTCTTCTGATCATTTCCAGCCTTCAAATGGGGGTCACCCCATCTAAAAACAAATGCTCTGTAAAGCTGCAAATGAATTGTTATGGCTACTTTTTTTGACTCTTCTTTCTATTCAGGCCTCTCCCATTTATATTCCAGGATCTTATTCAAATCCGTGCATGGGTGCTAGGGTAATTTGTATCCTAGCAACCAGATTGCTGAAATAGCAAACTAGGGAGCTGCTGAATAAAAGCTAAATAACTCAAAAGCCAGCAATAATAAAAAAATGAAAACCAAATGCAAATTGTTTTACAAAATCACTCTCTACCTCATACTAAAAGTTAATTCAAAGGTGAACAGCCCCTTTAAGCAAACCATGTAGGTCTGTGGGTGTCTGATAGAATCTTGGACATTCATGACATTTTGGAAATACGTGAGGTGAGATATGCCTTATGAAGGACCTTGTACTGTATTCGCTTATCTTTGGTAGGTATTGAAAGACTGATCCAGATGTGTTTCTGGTGTGTCATCTTTCCTTTTTGCATTAAGCCTTGCCAGATGGTTCTTGTTGGCTATTATCAATTGGTCATAGAAGCAGGAGAGAGGCTTGTCGATAGTGGGATTGTGTGTCAGTTGTTACTTTGCACTAGTTTTGTTACCAAGTGATATAGAAAGAGTTAATAGGCTGCCAGGCAACCCTCTGTTGTGGGCAGTTGTAGTTGGGCAGTGCTGACTTTTGATACTAATGGATGACAATTAGGGTTGCATCGAATCCAGGATTTGGTTCGGGATTCTGGCATTTTCAGCAGGATTCAGATTAGGCCAGATCCTTCTGCCCTGGCCGAACCGAATCCGTATACTAATTTGCATGGGCAGATTAAGGGCGGGGAGGGAAATCTCGTGACTTTTTGTCACAAAACAAGGAAGTAAATGTTTCCCCTTCTAACCCCATATGCAAACTAAGATTCAGTTAGGTATTTGGCGGAATCTTCCGCGGAGGGTTCGGCCGAATCCAAAATAGTGGATTCGGTGCATCCCTAGTGACAATACAGGGGTGATCATATTTTTATAAACATGCTCTTTTGTATATTTTTTTGGCTATTTAATTGAAAACTTTTGGTAGCATTACCATTTTGAATAGGTTATTGCGACCAAAAAGTTATGAGAAGGCATAATGTAGAACCCTGTGTTTACGGACACAGATTTAATGCATTGCTGGAATCGAAAGGTTTTTATATTTTGGTCCCATACAGGCAAGTGGCTTCCCCCCCGCCCCCCTGGACCTTATATTTTCTCAGAATTTACACCATTTTGACGCCATCCCCTGGCAAACGTAAAATTGTGGTTCTACTGTTATTGTTTCGACTTTTATTTAATCAAATTTGTTAATTTATGAATGATGTAATATTTACCTAGATTCTTAAATTGTCCTACCATTCAGGCCAGTAGGCAGTGTGATTTAAATGGCATTTGGAGTCAAGTGAAAACCTTGCCAGTATTGAAAATGCACATATTGAGCTGTGACATCTGGACATTTTGTTTCCCCGGATGCCAAAAAAAAAAAATTGCCATTAAGAATTTAGAAAGAAGACAGTTTGAATGATTTAAAGGGTGGCTCACTAATCCAGTTGCATTCTGAACTGTTTCAGTTTGCTACATTTAGGGGCAGATTTATAAAGGGTTGAAGTGAAAATTCAAATGACTTATTTTTTTTTTTTTTGGTCAAAAGTTTTTATCATACAAATTGAATTCAGTTCGAGTTTTTGGTTTGTTTCAGTTCGTCCGAGTTGAAAAAAAAATTTGATTTTATTAATAAATTTCAATTGGTTGAATTTGGAGTTTATGGGAGAAATTAGACCCTTGATATGTGCCTCTTAGTTGAGTTTGTATGTAGTGATGTGCGGGCCGACCTGGTAGCCATTTGCGGGTCGCATTCTTAGACTGCCGTCTTCCAGTTTGATAGGAGTGTGCCTCCCTGCCCCTTTTGTAACATCATCAGTGAGAAGGGTCGGTGTTGGTCTATAAAAGAGGAGGGAAGCTGGTTGCGTATTGAGATTTGTTCTTCCCATATCTGTGTTGACTTCCTAAGAGTACTGTTTCTCTTTCACAACAAAATCTGCACTGAGGATTAAGTAGGAAACTGTATTTTAAGTTAAATTATACTTTTCTAGATGGCGATTTTCCCTAAATGCCACTTAAGCATATATTGCACTAGAGCAACAAGTTATATGTATTACTGGGTAATAGATGGTAAAGATGAGCAACCCCTTTAAGGTACGTCGATCCAAATTACCCCGTAAATGGTAAACCTTGGGTCCTAAGCATTGATGTATTATCAATTAAAAATGATTTGCTGTTTCTAGAATCAACTTCCACTTTACGAGTTCCTACTGAGCAATTTCTCTCTCTTCATGGAGCAGTTGAAGTCAGATTTTGATTGGCAACTAAGTCAAATACTGTTGGAAGCAATAATTTAACCAGAGGTGCACACAGAAGTAGCGATATCGTCAATACATGCAGAGATATTATCGATAGCCGACAAATTTTCTAACCTGTCCGATCAACTGAACGATCGATTGCCATCTCACGAAAAATGTCGGGATACTCCACACACGGTCCGAGAATCGTACGAATCTTCAAACCATTGCCTTTGTCTATGGACAGCTTAAGTGTCTTCCAGTTCATGATGTGCAAGTCTGCCTACTCTTCCATGCAAATGACTTTACTTTTTTTCTAATTTTGAGAACTTCTTGAGCTGTCTTGGATCATTGTTGACACTGGTGAGCCACACAGACAAACAAATAAGTGCCCTTTTATGCTTTTACATATGGGGTTATTATCAAACGTGGCTTTTCATATAGCTTAAACCCCAAAAAGAGAGAAATGTACTCTTTGGCAAAGATGAAATCCATTTGTTCAAGCCTGAACAGATAGGCATTCATGTCACACAGAATGGGAGTTAGGGAGGCCATTTAATATAAGGTTGCAGTAGTCAAAATGGGATCAGATGAGCGCACAGATATGTTTTAGATGTTGCTTAACAATTTTGCTTAGGATAATGCAGCAGCATTTGACAGTGGTGTTGATGGGATTTGGAGAAGGAGAGGAAAGAGTTGAACATTATTTTACATAAACATAGCTCTCTTCCCCTGTTTTTATTAGGTTCAGTTGGAAATCCGTATCTTACTTAATTCCCAATAAGGTTCAAAGAAAATATACCCTCCTTTCTGGAGTGAGTTAATTTAGCTGGGGTGATGCGTAAACAATATCAGACATACTTGGTTGCACAGATTGAATGGAAACCATGATAGTTTGTCTGTGCTCCCTAAGACCAGCCCCCTTCCTTCCTAGACTCATAATAAGACCTCTTTCTTGCTGTATTCTATTGTGAAGTGATGCATTCTGTGATTGAAAAAGGAGTATTGCCTGCCACTGTGTTTTGCCAGATCTTAGCTTGACTTTCCAATGTGTTCATTTTTAAGAAATGTATCTGCCTGAAAATGTCTTTTGGACTAAAGCTGGCCACAGAGGCAAGATCCGATCATACGAATCAACATACGATCGGACTTCCCCATCTCCCGACCTGCCACTAACCATTCTGATCAAATAAAGTATAAAAGAACAGATCAGCCGATGTTCTGCCCCTGACAGCAATCGTACGAAAGTTATGTCCGACCAAAGCTAGTGACAGTCTCCGACTGAAAATCGTACGATCAGCAATACATGCAGAGCTATTACCCGCAGCCGACAGAAATCTTTTAACCTGTCAGATCGACCAAACGTCCTATCTCCACTGGACAAATAATCTCGGGACTCTCCACACATGGTCAGAAAATAGTATGAATCCTCGATTGGTACGATCAGATCTTTGCGTCTATGGCCAGCTTTAGTGCTTTGCTGCAGGGTCCTTTCATTGTCTTTAACACTATGCAAATTCTAGAATGCTGTATTAAAAAGCTGTATTTTTTATGTATTGTACTTATATCATCTAAAGCTGGAAATAGACGCAAAGATAAAGTAAGATTTTTGGACTGTATTGTATCAGAATAGTCGTCCCAAGATTTTCAGTACCATGTTGTTTAGTCGTTCGTCATGCTAGAATATTTGTCGGCTAACGATAATATCTTTGCATTCATAACAGACAATATCACTGGGTGACTGTCACTAGCATTTGTCAGACATAACTTTCCTATAATTATCTGTCAATTAATGGCCAGAACATAGTCTGATTTTTTTTCTTTTCCTTTTTTATGTAAGCTGAATGGTTAGTTGTAGATTGTTACATTACCTTTCTTTGTACAAAGAATAAAATCTGCACATCTATGGTCAGCTTTACTCTGCAGGAGATTATAGTGTTATATAAATAATAATATAGTACTTTTTGAAAAGTATTTTACAGTTAAAGTAATATTTAATGCTTGCATTGAGAAATCCATTGCTTGATAAGCATGTGATGGTTTTATTTCTGCAACTGAACCTTTTCTTTCCTTAGGCATATGACACACTAACAGGGAAATGGCAGATACAGGCTAAAATCAATCTTTTACTTGAGACACTTGACAGATTTTGGTTAGAAAAATATAAAGTGTTTTTTCATGCTGAAATCTAGTTTTGTTTATGCTGAAATCTAGTCCTTTATTGAGGAGGGAAGTGATACCTAAGGGGCTGTGTACTTTTGTTTTTATATGTTGACTTGTGGGGAAACAAGTTAAAGAGGGCCAATCATGCGCAAAAAGTTCATGTAGCAGACTGTGCTATCATTATGAGTGACGTTATCAGCACTGAAGGGGAAGGGGAGGTGTTAAATGGTGTAGCTGATCCCGTCTAAAAGAGCCAGCTTAAAGTAATTGTTCAGTGTAAAAATAAAAACTAGATAAATAGGCTCTGAAAAATAAAAAAATGTTTCTAATATAGTTAGCCTAAAATGTAATCTATAAAGGCTGGAGTGACTGGATGTCTAACATAATAGCCAGAATACTATTTCCTGCTTTACAGCTCACTTGGCCTCCACTGATTGGTTACCGACGATTTCAGGCAACGAATACAGATTAGAAAAAACACTTGATATGTGCCCAGAAATTACTTTGAATTAAAGGGTAGGTTCACCTCAAAGATGGCAATACCACAACAGTTATGTCTGACAAATAGTAGTGACAGTCACCCATTGATATCTTCACTGTCTGAGGTCTGTAAAACAGAAATTAGACAAGCCAGGGTACTATTGGGAACAAGTGCTGTGGAGTGATGAAGTAAACATTTTTAAAGGCCCCCATACATGGGCAGATAAAAGCTACCGACAGACCGAGTTGGCAGCTTATTGGCCCTTGTGTGGGGCCATCCGATGGGTCGTGGGCGCATCTCTGCGTGTATGCGGTCCCACAATCCGACTGCCAGTTCTCCTGCATTATGATCTGCTCAATAGGCCCATGGGCCCACGATCTGTTCAGCCCGATATCGCCCACTTCAATGTGGGCATATCGAGCAGAGATCCGCTCGTTTGGCAGATCTCTATGTCACAGTGGCAAATTCTGGATGCCAATGTGACCGCCAAGTAGTTGTGGTTAAAAGGGGTTGGTTCTTGCAGCCAGACAGTGATCCTAACCTGCGGTTCCATGTGGTGTATTTTTGCATTGGAAAAGTCACCTATTTGAAATTTAGTGTTATCTTTCTATTTTTCTCTTTTCTAGTCTATTGGTCTGCACAGCCATACTGGTTTGATGTCTTTTTTTTTTCATGTATAAAAGAAAAATTTAATAAAATGTTTGTTTGTATGCCCATAGTTCTGGTCAGTTGGTGTAGTAGCTGACCAGTGAATTTATTATTGCTAACTTATTTCTATCTTTGTAAGGATTGTCAGTGTTGTTGAAAAGGCTTTGGTTGCTAGTGTTCCATTTATCACTGTTCAATAACTCGATTTATGCAGTTCAATTTATTTTTCTATTTCTTTAAAGGCATACAGGGGAATCCTAAGCTAAGCTTTAAATTTAGTCACATCAAAAGTGAATGAAACGTATTTGACTTTGATATTTATTGGCTTTGCTCTGTTTTTTTTTTTTTGTAATTTCCTACATGGCATGCTGTATTGTGTCTATTAAAGCCTGTAGGGCAGTACAGATAGACTACCAAAGAAAAGTGTTTCCTCTCTTCATGTGTACACTGACAGGCATGGAATCAGCCGGCAATGTGCTCATCAGGCATCTGCAAAATTTCTCATTTTTGTTTTCCTGTGCAATGACGGGCTGATCTCATGCCTGTTCAAGTGCATACTCAAGATGGAGCAGACAGCAGTCGATCAACCATTTCTCAGCGAAAAATAGTGTCACTGTGCATAGATTTTAAGCTCTTGAAAGCAGGAACTCTGGTGCTATAGATATACATGCTCTGCCCCCAAAGTTACTGCGAAAAGGAACATGTAATAGAAGCTTAATATTATTGAATAAGAAACTTCCTAAATATAATCATTTAAAATGTCTGCATCATTAATAAATAATCAAGTTAATCTTCAGTAACCCAATATCGGCAGTGTCTCTCTACATGCAGCTTTGTGTCAGTTGGTTGTATTGAAAGACATCTCTAATAAATACATTGTCTACGCAAAGGAATCATACTCCATTGTATCTCATCTAATTATAAATCAAAATCTGACTCCCGACTCCTGCATGAAGAGAGACTTATTGCTGAGTTACTGAAGATTAACTTGATTATTTCAGAAATTATGCAGAATCTTTAAGTGATTTAGAAAGTTCCTTATGTCCTGAGATTAAGCTTGTGTTAGATATTTATTTCCACAATAGTGTCTCTTTAAATATAGTATTTGGATCCTCTCTTTAAAGATTCTCTAGTAAACAGTCCTGGTTGATGAGGAGAAAGTGTATTTTGTAATTACATTATTGCCAAATTTTACTCCAGAAAAAAATGTCCTGTTGCATTTCTCTTTCAGCATATTTTGCGAAGAATAAACCTCATTGGATTTTATATGCAAGTAGCACAAGGCAACTTTCCGCTATGGAGTCGGTAAGTAGTATGTAGTTTGATTCTTGTCCTATTAAATTTGGTATAAACCTTTTGTTTGTCATTTGGTTTTCTGTGGATTTTGTTCATAAGCAATTTGGATTGCTGTTGACTACCCACTTATTAGGATATTCTACAAGCCAGCATTTTTGGTAGTACTAAGGCTTGAGGGCACACTGAGCGTTGGCTCTCCTGCTCTCAACCTGCATTTTTTTTTGTTGGCTGAGAGAAGAGGATCTGCAACCTTTTCCAGCTCTGATTTGCAATAAAAACACAGCTTTCACTTGAGTGCAGGTACTTGGAGTGGAGATTGCCCCAAAAATGTCATATTTTCGGCCCAACCTTCGATCCGTGTACCTGCACAAAAGAAGAAGCTGTACTTAAAGGCACCGTATGCACTATTGTCCAGCATGTGTTCCATGAACAAGTTTTGTGCTCAACCTACCATACTTTTTGCCGTTTTTGTTCATCATAAAGTGGTTACCATTACTGATTTGCAGTCCTGTTGTCTTGGTTTGATTTGAGACAAGGCCCTATTTGTAATGTTTTATCCCATGTTTGTGTGGGTGTTCTCCCACACTACAAAAGCTTCTGATTCAGTTTAATACTATTTAAATTTTGATTGTAAGCTCAGCTGGGACAGGGACTAATGTGAATGATGTACTGTATAATCTCTGTTCTGCAGTGTGTTGATGCAATATATATGTAACACTTATATATTATTTTTTTCTGTAAAAGTACCTTGTAATCAAATATGATTTTTCTCATGGAAAAGGTTACAGTAGAACCCCACGATTTATTTATTTTTTTACAACCCTGGATTTTACGTTTCCCCCAATTTACACCATTTTGATGCTGGCCCCTAGGAAACTTAAAATCGGGGCTTCTTCTCTACATTTTGGGATTAGAAACAGCGAAAAAGCAGTGAATATACAAATAGTTATATCGCAAATTTGAATTTTTTTTGGATATCTTCAAATCTGCCTAGCAGCAGTGTAGCAAAGGTTAACATTAACTTGTTCTTGGGAAGGTCAAATGTAAAATTTTCTGCTCCTGTTACTCCCAAACTCATGCCTACGTTAGAGGCATTTTTTCAGTCTCCTCTATCTTAATATTTAGTAAAAGTGTTAGGCAATTTTCTATTTAGCATTGCCCAATAGCACACCCTGCTAGAAAAGTTTATTTTTATGAAAATGGTTTATTGAGATGTAGCAGTGTTTTACATATGGGCTGTTTTATATGATATGTTTCTTAGGGACCTACATTGTTCAGGTGTATAGATTTCCCTTAAAGGGTTGAGATAGCAACCATACAGCTGTGTTTTTTTTAATGCATATAAAATTACATTACCCACAATTACCTTTCCAGAAGCATTGTCCTACTTTTGATACAATGATAAAACCATGAGTGTGTGTACAGATATCCAGAACATTTCCTCCCAATTAACAGCATAAGATATGCAACTTGCAAAGTGTTGGTTTTATCTGGTCATTTTTATAACTTATGGGCTATTTGTATCACACTGCCTTTTGGGACGGAAATTGCAGTGCTGTTTTCCTCTCTTGTGGTAAGTCCTCCACATATGTGGAGTTATGGCGATTAGTCACTTGAACCCCCCAACATCAGCAAAGTAGCAAATATTGGTAATAATAGATGGGGTGCGTTGCCTACTTATAATTGCCACCTTCAAAATATTTGAAATGCTGTGTCTTTGCCCAAAATGTAAAGTGCTCAGGGAAAATTACACAAATCGCACAAATCACACAATTGTGCAGTATTGGCTGAGAAATAACTTTCAGACCCTTAAAGGAAAACTATACCCCCAAAATGAATACTTAAGCAACAGATAGTTTATATCAAATTGAATGACATATTAAAGAATCTTACCAAACTGGAATATATATTTACATAAATATTGCCCTTTTATATCTCTTGCCTTGAACCACCATTTCGTGACTCTATCTGTGCTGCCTCAGAGATCACCTGACCAGAAATACTACAACACTAACTGTAACAGGAAGAAGTGAGGAAGCAAAAGGCAGAACTCTGTCTGTTAATTGGCTCATGTGACCTTACATGTGGTTTTTATGTGTGCACAGTGAATCTTACGATCTCAGGGGGTGGCCCTTATTTTTTAAAATGGCAATTTTCTATTTATGATTACCCAATGGCACATGCTACTAAAAAAGTATATTATTATGATAATGGTTCATTTACATGAAGCAGGGTTTTACACATGAGCTGTTTTACTCAGTTTCTTTTAATAGAGACCTACATTATTTGGGGGGTATAGTTTTCCTTTAAGTGATTTGAGTAATTTACTAGCTGCAATTGACATTGTGAATTATAACATGGAACATGTATGGGACCCGTTATCCAGAATGCTTTGGATTTCAATAAGGATTAGTTATGCCTTAGTTTGGATCGGATGCAAGTTACTGTTTTATTACTACAGAGGAAAAAGGAAATAGTTTTTATTTTGGATTATTTGGATATAATGCAGTCTATGGGAGACAGCCTTTCAGTAATAATGGATCCTATACTTGTAAATCAGATATTTTGTCATTGGCTATTTGTGGCTGGCAATACTTTTCATCTGTCATGCCCTGCTTGATGTAATGTTAATGTGGAAAAGACCAAAGTACTTTGTCCAAAACTAAGTGTTATGTGTGCCACTTGACGTAACACTGCCGACACCTCATAAAACCCATAACTACAGTAAGTTGTGGCGAAGCTGCTTTCTGTCAGCAGGGTCTGGGAATTATGATTAAATAGTTAGAAGAGTAGATGATGCAAAATAGGAAATATTGCAAAAAACAACATGTATATAAAGTTTCTTTCAGCTGAGCAAAAATCCCAAACACACAGCCACAGAAAATGACAATTTGTGCAAAGATTCTTATCTATGGGTTTCTGATCAAGCAGATATTTGCCTGGTTGTGGCTCTTTTCAAAATAGTTTGATGGGTGTCATCCTGCTAGCCTGAACAACCTGGAGCATGGAGTAGAATGAACCAAACAAAATACTTACAGTTGTGTCCACATTCAATTGTTGTGCAAACTGTAATTGTCCGATTTACTTTCAACGTTTCTGTTTTATTAAATAACACTGTTAAAGAGAACAAAATATCCATGTCCACACAGTTAAGCTGAGGTTTTGTTTTTCACGCATAATTAAACTTTGTACTTTGTGTGCATTACACTGTGCTGAGAAAAAATAGCATCTTGATTTCTTTAGATTAATAACTTGGGCCGCTTTTGAGTTGAAGTGTGCCTGATTAAAGCAGCTGTTAAATGCTCTTAAATTTTTAAAAGAGGTATGTCTCTCACCATTGTGTGTGGCATTACCTTCCTATAGCTACCTATGGAAACCAGTGGCAGGCAGACTTTTTGACCCCCCTGTTTTCTGCCTGATTACAGCGCTGTGTGGGGCATTCCCTATTTACTAGGGTCCATGGGAGGATTGCCAGTTGTTTAGGCTATATTAATGCATAGCATTATTTCACTGATTTTGCCACTGTGAAATTTAAGCAAATTTAAACTTGACAAATTTACAGTTACAGACGTTTTTGGTATCGTTCAATATATACACACACTATATATATATATATATATTGTGTGTGTGCATTCCATGTTGCAGGACTGAAGAGCTCTGATTCCTGTTGCTAGGCAACATCAGTGTTCAGCAAGCCTCTCCATTCAGTATGAATTTACTTTTAGACTGATGTTTAGAGGTCACAGCTCCTTCCTATTTGTTATTAATCCAAGTATTTCAATGGTGATATATGTATTGGATAAACTGATGTTCACAATGAAATTAAACCTGAAATTTTGGGGATAAATACTTCAGTGCATAGACCTCCCATGGATTGCTGGTAGACTGCATCTTTTTATTTTTTAATGTATTGGTTTATGTCCCTGCTGCAATAGTTTATTTTCATTCTAGGAAGTGTTGTTCAGCAACAACTAAGAGTAACAGGTATGACATGTATACTTTGGTCACTGGAGAGGCATTTTGTATTATTGGGTAATACCACACATCATTATCTCTCATTTTCTCCAGTCATAGTTCCCACCAGGCATTGTATATGTTATAAAATGTACTTGTGCTTTTAGCTTAATGGGTAAACTCTATCACAGAAGGTGTTTTTTATCCAGGAATCCCAAGTGGGGGGTTGACATGGACCTATCCAGTGCATCCAGTTTTTTTGTTTGTGTTTGTAAAGCTGGCTAGTGAGACACTGAGATTTTCAAATGAGTGCTTCTCTGTCTGATTTGGCCAGGCAAGCACGTGTGTGGTGTCACTACACAGCATCATTATTCCCATAATTAGTAGTCACCAGAAGGTCAGACAAAGTGTTATCAGCAGGGTATCGGGCCATATATGTATTAACTTGGTTGCAAATACTACTTGGCCCACCACTGACTATCCATTTTGATGGGTTCCATGCTGTGGTGCTCTATTAAAACACAGGTCAGGAAAGAAAGTTCCAAATTGCATGTTAAAGAGCTCACTTGAAAATATCTAAACAGATGCAGCTGTCTTGCCTTTCACTTTGATCTGAGATCTGCATGAAGGTCATGTCTTGCAGAAGATTGCTCAAGCATTTATATATACTGGCCAGCTCCGGGCATCAAGTCCTCCAGTGAATAAAAATGGGGTGGCTAGAATTATCACAGAGCAGAAGACTTGGGGGTAGTGGTGGTTTAAGGTATTTCAGAGCTTAGCTTAAAGTTCTGTGTGATATTCTGCAGTAAGGAAGGTTTAAAACCCTGTAGTGAATCTACCAACAAAATGTTTCATGGTTGTATTGGTCTGGGTAATGCTAGCCGTGGAAGCAATATAATATAGCTGAACTTTTCTAGTCCTCCTCACCCGGAGCAGTTGGCTTCTTCCAAGCCAACTTTGTGGGTTAAATGAGCCACAGTATAAGATATAAAATAGATGTTTACGAATTGGTGGCTACATTTTAATTTTTTTTTTGTATTTCCTCACAAATATATGTGTATGTGTATATGTATATATATATATATATATATATATATATATATATATATATATATATATATATATATATATATATATATATATATATATATATTTTTTTTTTTTTTCTAGCTTATGTGAGCGGTAGTGTGCCCACCTTGGAAAACAAGCTTGTCAGTATCATAGAACTGCATCTGTAGTTTTGCAGAGGCTTTCGTGCTGTCAATGCGCATATGAGAAAAAGATGTTTTGTTTCCTCACATCCTCAAATTGGTTCCAATGCTCATGTGCCTTAAGCTGTTTTGTAAAACTGTAGTAATACAAATTTTTAGGTATGGACACATAGCAGATTCATTAAAAACAAACCCTATGCAGGTTTTATATACATAATTATGTTGTGTGTCCAGACCTAACAAGAGATAGGTGTATCATTTCAATGGCTTCCTGTCAGATGAGCATGTTTGGGCCCAGACAGTTGGAACCGTGTGAAATTTGTCAGTTTCCTTTTGCGCTCACAGCTCAGAAAGGTATTGCTCGTAAATAGATATGTCAGGATCAGTGGGCTGCCATACATTCACAGAAACATTGTATACGACCACCATAAGTTGTGTTCTGAGAGAGAGCCCTAAATGCAACTGAGTGACCCCCCATTAGAAATTCTGGGCAATTTATTGTGGTGCTTGATATTCGAGACATATGGACATCTCCATGTATCACTGTAGTTTTATATAACATTAATTATATGAATAATAACATCATTGTATGAAAAATGAAAAATACTCAAATGAACTTTTGATTCTGACCATGTTTGTTAAATGTGTCGCTGTTTGTGAGTGTGCTTTTAGTTTGTAATTCTCCATAAAGGCAAATTGGGAAATGCTAGGAAGAAACCGTAAACATTTGGCTGTTAATGCAACGTTGATGCTAATTTGATCATTACATGCAATTTTCATTAGTTTCCTGTGTTGCTGGCAAAGTTTATAACTGCATTCTTCTTCTCGTAGTAACTGCCAGTGTTTCTGTATAAACATTTCAAGATGCCACATTTTAATGCCAGTTACCTTTTTACTACATGGGAAAGGATAACAACTCCAATAAGAACCCCTCCTAGGACAGTATGTGAGCATGCTTCAGCAGGTCCTGATAAACACAGATTTTTTTCAGTGCAGCAGATCAAAGGAATATACAGATTCCTTCTGTGGGGTTTGGCATAAGAAAGTCTTTTCAGTAGCAGTAGAATGTGTATGTTTGGTTAAACAATTCTTTGTAGCAGTATAAATGCATATGTTGTACAGACTTTTATTAGATCTTTTTTTTGTACTTTTGTTAGATTTTTTTTTTTGCGTTTTTTTTATTCTTAAACTTCAGATGTTTTCAGGTTGCATTTCAATATACATCAATTATGTTCAGTGGTTTTAAAGATGTTTGTAAATGTATTGCAGATGAAACCAGCTTTTGTAATGCCTTTAGTCTCTTCTTTTGACACTTAAGGGCAATGGCACATGGTGAGCTTTTTTTTTATTTTTTTTACCCCCTGTAAATCTGCATCAACACAGGAAACAAGACTCCTGGACATATCTTCCTTTACCTAACAATTGGATCACCACAAGAAAAAACACGTTACTCGCGACAATCCAGCTTAATCACATGAAATTGTCTTCTTTTGCATTTTCCTGTTACTAAGCTGGATCGCTGCAAGTAATATTTATGACTTGCAGTGATTTAAATGTTAGACAATGGGAAGGCATTTTCAGTAGATTTGCACAGATGTATAGTGGGCAACAAAACAAGTGGCCTGGCACACCCAACGGCACATGGTAAGATTTGTTGCTCAAGGTTAAGTCTGAATATTTTCTCTAGCATACACCATAAAGATTGCTCCAAGTAAAACATATTACTCTACTCACAACTATCTGGCTTAATTTGCAAAAAAGGAGGTAATTTCCATTGATGAGGCTGGTGTTCCACAATTAATAGCTTTTACTTGCATAAGGGCAGATTTATCTAAATGTGAACTCGCCACAGAAAACTCACCCACTTTATATTAATTTGCTATGGGATTTTCAAAAGTATAATTATCAATGTGTTAAAGTTCACCATTTGCCAAATACGCTTCTGAAAATCCCGTAAGAATGAGTAGAAAGAGGGGTTTTCTGTGGTGAGCTGTAATCTCACATTTTGATAAATCTGCGTCATAATTTTATACTATGGAAAGTCTCTTTCAGGAGCTTTGTCACCAGCAGGCAGAGCAGATTTAATTTTGGGCAACATATCTCCCTGTGTGCTATGGCCTACTGTAGCAAGCCTTCTCTTGTCTATTAATCAGCTGACTTCTGCTATATTGTATTGGGAGGCAGAGCCAGAACTGCAGAGAATATAAACTCACATCCTGTTTTCAATTACATATAACAAATAACTTTAAAACCGTTATTGTATATTTGAAAGATTCACATTTTCTTTCCCTTTGCAAAAAAAATTAGGGGTGGTATTACCCTTTATTTGAGATGTTTATTACCATAATCCACTATTATATACTGCCATTTAAAGGTACAGCCTCAGTTTATTTTCTATCGACTACTCATATAATAGCAGTATTGAGTTTCTGGCATTATACTACTCTGTGGTGTCTTGCAGTGCAGTTGTCTTGTGCTTTTTTTCCCATGGATCCGACACATATTTTTTTTTTTTTTAAAGATTGCTTCACAGCTAAACAGAATGCCGTTTAGTACATTTTATCTGCAGGCATCTCTTGGATGCATATCACAGCTGCTCAACACAAGGCCAAATACCTGGCTTTAAGAGCGTAGATATTCAAGGGTTTGTAAAAATGGGACATTTGTTTTGTATACAGTCCCTGTTGTGTTTTCTGATGCATTTCAGTGTGTGATCACTAGCCCCTATGATACTGAGTGCAGGATTCACACAACAAAACCCAGCCACACTTTGCTCTCTCTGAAACTGGGAACCATGACCATCCCTTAGTTGCTCTTTATGTTTATAGGTAAAGCAAGTAGGGGTCTAAATTAGGGATGCACCGAATCCAGGATTCGGTTCGGGATTCGGCCAGGATTCGGCCTTTTTCAGCAGGATTCGGATTCGGCCGAATCCTTCTGCCCAGCCGAACCGAATCCGAACCCTAATTTGCATATGCAAATTAGGGGCGGGGAGGGAAATTGCGTGACTTTTTGTCAGAAAACAAGGAAGTAAAAACTTTTCCCCTTCCCACCCCTAATTTGCATATGCAAAATAGGGTTCGGATTCGGTTCGGTATTCGGCCGAATCTTTAGCGAAGGATTCGGGGGTTCGGCCGAACCCAAAAAAGTGGATTCGGTGCATCCCTAGTCTAAATAAAACCAGAAGACTAGACTATATAATGTGGCCGCATATGGTGCAATCAATGAATAACTTAGTATATGGTTTGGAAAATGGATTATTATGAAAATATATTCAGAATTTGTTTGTTGATCCCAGGTCCCTGTTTGTTTCATTCCCTTTGGCAAATCTGTAGTGACGTAGAGCTCAGTAAGCCAAAACGCACTAGATGAGTTGGTCTAGGTTCAATTTGTTTTTTGCCACCTGATATGTGCTTCCCCCTGTCTCCCAAAAATGATATTAACTTGTCAACAGTTTACCAAAGGGGCATGTACAAAATAGTATTTTGTACTCTTGTTCATAATTGTGTTATATACTCTTTGGGATAACCATCTGCTCTGGTATGTATTTGTTTTTATTTATATAGCTTGTGTGTGTACACAGCACTTAACAATTTAAGAATACATTAACACTACAAAGACGGAGAGCAAACAGTTTAAATTAATATATTAATTGTTGCAAAAGTTTTAACATAAGAGAGACAGCAGAGTCCTTTTCCAATAGAGACAGACAGTCCACCTGTCTTCAGAGGCATGGGATCAACCCGTCTGAGCAAACAGGTAGCGTTTTTTGTCATAAACATGCACACATGCTAATTTTCACACCGTAATCTGCCCTGTGTGCATTGAGTGGTAGATCCCATGCCGATCATTGCATCCTCGAGGCAGCGTCGATTGGAATGAATCAGACTTTTTTTTAGAGAAACCGTTCAGTGTGACGCTGCCCTTAGGTTTTAAGCTCTTGAAAGCAGAAACCTGTAATCCTACTCTTGTATTCTGTAGCACTAGTACCTCATTTGGTATGATTGTAAAACACTTGGTAGCTTGCTGCCACTGTATAAATAACAGCATTGTATAAATAAATTATGACTGGCTACAATGCTTTATTTTTAGAAAAAATGGTCCAACTTGTAGCACATTAAATGTAGACTCTTCCTGTAGTCTCCTGTGCAGAGATCCATGCATAAAAGCTGTGGTTACAATATGCAGTGTGACCATAATATGGAATAGGAAATAGCCTGTGATGATATTGGTGAATAGAGCAGTAGGGAGAACGAGAAGCTTTTGTGCCATTAATAACAGCTCTGGCAGGCAGCCAAGGCTTAGAGTGTGGGATTAGCCTGAACAATCAAGACTGCAGGATCAAAACAAGGAGGCAGGAACAGGGAGGTCACACTGCTGCCATCTGTGTTGCCGCAGTGGGGGTGGGGGTGGAGTGGGGGAGGGAAGGGGATGGAAAAAAACGGCTGTATGGATGAGCTGCAGCCCTTAACAGCAGGCTGGAAAGCTTGTATATGTCAGCTGGTACAGTTGAAAAGGATTTACATGGCAAGCAGAAAACTAAAACCTATCAATCTTAATATCAAACCAAAATGTTTTTGGAAATCATTTTTCTCCTTTGTGAGACATGATATATAAATGGTAGTCTCCTTGTATAAAGAAGTAATAATAATAACAACCTCTTCCATGAAACTCTGTGATGCCACTTTCAGTACTATTGGTGAAGCTAGGATTAATTGTTTCTACAAGATGCTGCTTGAGAAGTCCATGCTTGTAGGTGTGTGTGTGTATATATGTGTATATATATGTGTGTGTGTGTGTATGTATATATATATATATATATATATATATATATATATATATATATATATATATATATATATATATATATATATATATATATATATATATATATATATATATATATATATATATATAATACACAAAAGCCACGAATATCTTGTAAATTATATAATTATAAACGTTGAGTTCTGATGTCATCGGTTATAAACGGTGAGTTCTGATGTCACATGACTCACTGAAACTTGTGTATTATAATAAACACATACTGACACCTGAAATTAAACTTTTTTTACATCTATTATAATATTGGCTTTGCAAGCTACTTCTAACTTTGCCATAAAGTATTTGCATGATGCTTTTACATTACCTGTCTGGTCCCCCATGTTCCTGTAAGAGGGGGCTGCCATATTTGTGCAGCAGGAGTCCGTTAGCATTAGAAACTGTAACTAACAGGCTGAGATGGGAAAGTCAGGTTGGCAAAGTCAGAGTGTCAGAGAGTCAGGCTTAGGAACTTCAACTAACCATTATATACAAAAACAAACCTCTCAGCCAAAAATGATCACCATGACCTATAGGTAACATTTAATGTACATTCATATGCTAAAATTCATTTTTTAGTGTCAGTATCACTTTAAATATATTGCAATATATGGACAAACAATCCCTGTTTTGTTTAAAGGGTAAGGTGTTTTTTAGTAGCAGTATGGACAAAACGTCTCTGTCTTAAATATATTGATAATGGGCTGAGTGCAGAGGACTCTTGTATTTGACTATATGTATTTTGTGGTCACAGCCTCATTGCACCACCGCCTAATGGTTTTAAAAAATAGTGGTGAGCACAACTTTCCCTTGTTTGATATATATATATATATATATATATATATATATATATATATATATATATATATATATATATATATATATATATATATATATATATATATATAGATGTGTGTGTGTATATATATGTGTATACGTATAGATATAGATATATATAATATTATATAATACAAGTGTGTGTTTTTTTTATTTAATTACTACATCTGAACTGAAACATTCTGTAAAGCGGTGTGTGGGTGTTAAAAAAGACACTAAAGCAAAATATACTGGTTAGTAGACTACACAGAACTTGCAACCCATAATGCCGGCCAAAGTGGTAGTTACTAAGCAATGCAAATTTTTATGGGCTGAACAATCTGCCAATGCACTGACCAATATGGTGCATCAGCAGATGACGTTTTTAAACTTGTACAATCCCCGAACCCCTGATATCCTTAATACATTGATACATGCACTGAAGTTTCTTACTATTTTATCTGCCAGTGTATTACCATCTTTAGTCTCTGTCACAATTACACACACAATATGGAAAATGCTAGGGCCAATTCGTCTACATTTGTTTTTGTAAGAAAAAAATTCCCACAAGAAAATAAATACAAGGATAGGAAGAACATACAGACTCATTGCAGGTAGTGCCCTGGCTTAAATGGCAGAAAATTTCTCCAGTGCTTTGAAATGGTCATTGGACATATATGTGATGTTGGTGTAAACTGGAAGCAGCACATTTAAAAAACAATAGCTAAATGTTATGTCCTTTGCCACAGTCCCCTCTGAGTAGTTAGTTCTCCAATCCAGTGGATTTGTATAATCTGATTATTTTTTTGGGCAGACTTGATTTTAGTGCAAAACCGCATATCGAAGCTCGAAAACGTTTATGTACATGTTTTATGCTCCTACACAATACATTCCTGCAAAGTATCTTGATAATTTGAAATAATTTGTTTGTTTAAATGGGCATGCATTTGTTTTTGTGGTAAATAGACCGCAAACCCAAGCTCACTTCCTTAGAAAATGGTAGCTGCTATTAGCTGTACCCAGGGGGACTGAAGTTTTGCTTTAAAAAAAAAAAAAAAAAAAAAAAAAAAGTATTTGTTGACCATGTTCCAGATACGCATGTGATCCATGTTGTTGCATTCCATGTTCAAGTCAATGGGTCCAGTATTATTTGAACAAGAAGTGGATGGCTCCTGACATTTCAATGTATTTTCTGTGCTGTCTGTGTATGGACATGCAATTTGTCACCCCCATATGTGTAGGCTGTGTGTATACAGTTGCACTTCTCTACAGCATAAATGCTCTCTGTCAGGAACCGACATACATTAGAGAGGGACTATGATAAAAAAGAAAATTTTAGTTTAGTCTTGGAAATAATACACTTTCTAAATACATTCAATTAATAATTGTTTCTGACACAATCAAGTCACACTGCCCTTGCATCTTTCTCCAATATGCCCACCTTGAGCTGGGTGATAACTGACTGATCTATTTATTTGGCCCTCGGCCAATGATTGGATATTAACGGCTGCCATTACAGACTTTTGAGTGAGCGCTGCATGAGCACCCTGGCGGGGAAAACAAACCCACCTGACTGATATCTGGCCAATTTGTCAGGCATGTACCATACACAAAGCCAATAAGCTGCTGACTCAGTCTGGGAAGAAAGAGTTGGTAGCTTTTATCAGCCTGTGTATGCCCATCTTTACTCTTAAAGGGGTGGTTCACCTTTAAGTTAAAGGGATACTATCATGGGAAAAAAAACATTTTTTCAAAATAAATCAGTTAATAGTGCTGCTTCAGCAGAATTCTGCACTGAAATCCATTTCTCAAAAGAGCAAACAGATCTTTTTATATTCAATTCTGAAATCTGATTTGGGGCTAGACGTCAATTTCCCAGCTGCCCCAAGTCATGTACTCTGATAAACTTCAATCACTCTTTACTGCTGTACTGCAAGTTGGAGTGATATCACCCCCCCCCAGCAGCCAAACAAAAGAACAATGGTAAGGTAACCAGATAACAGCTCCCTAACACAAGATAACAGCTGCCTGGTAGATCTAAGAACAACACGCAATTGTAAAAACCCATGTCCCACTGAGACTCCTTCAGTTACATTGAGAAGGAAACACAGCAGCCTGCCAGAAAGCATTTCTCTCCTAAAGTGCAGGTACAAGTCACATGACCAGGGGCAGCTGGGAAATTGACAAAATGTCTAGCCCCATGTCAGATTTCAAAATTGAATATAAAAAAATCTGTTTGCTCTTTTGAGAAATGGATTTCAGTGCAGAATTCTGCTGGACTAGCACTATTAACTGATGCGTTTTGAAAAAAACATGTTTTCTGATAACCAGATCCCTTTAACTTTTAGTATGTTATAGAGTGGCTGATGAAGCAACTTTTCAATTGGCCTTTATTTTTTCCTTTTTTTTTTTCTTTTCATTTATCGTTTTGAATTATTTGCCTTCTTCAGACTCTCTTCCACATTTAACTGGTTGTCACTAACCCCATTTAAAAATAATTTCTATGTAAGGCTACAAATGTATCGTTATTGCTACTGTTTATTACTCATTTCTATTCAGGTCCTCTGCTATTCATGTTTCAGTCTCTTATTCAAATGCCTTCATGGTTGCTAGGGTAATTTGGACCCTAGCAACCAGATTGCTGAAACTGGAGAGCTGCTGGATAAGAAGCGTAATAACTCAAAAACTACAAATACTGAAAAATTAAAACCAACTACAAATAGTCTCAGAATATCACACTCTGCATCATACTAAATGTTAATTTAAAGGTGAACAACCCATTTAATTATCCCCCATCCAGCGATATATATCTCTCCAATGCAGTTAACTGAGAGAATTAGGACACCAGGTTTAAGCTGACCATTCATGGACCAATTATCATGCATACATGGCTAAATAACCAGATCAACCCAATTTGTTCGGATCACACAGATGGGTCCCTTTGAAAATTATGCTCTGCCTACCACTTGGTTGTCTAGGCAGCATCCCACAATCCACATATGAGACATACATAGCTGCATCTAAAAGAATGTACATTAAAATATACATATGCATACATTAAGCACAAGCCAAATGTTGAGTTCCTGGTTGAATGACTGATTATGTGATTTTGTTATGCCAAACAGTATTCCTGCTTGGGTGTTTCACTTGCTGAGGATTAAGTGGTGGTCTCCATGCGAATGGTATGCCTCTGACAGACATGAGCAGTTTTGGACAGATCATAGGAATTGTGGCAGACTTAAAACTTAGTGGCTTTCTTGGTCAAGAATCCAAAAAGTTAACCTATAGCTTACATTGACAGGCTAATGCAGTCTTTAGCCAGACAACTTTTCCAGCTAGCTCAGTCAATATCTGACCAAGGCCCATGACCATGATATTGATCAGGGACGCTATCATTTTAGCTACATACGTGGGTCAATAAGCTACTGATTCAGTCAAGTTGTAATTTATAGTAAAGAAATTTTAACATTTACTCTACCTATCTGCCATATGTACTAACAAAAGAGCAATTATTTTGTACATTTAAGATATTCTTTGTGGATTCTTTACTGTAACATGAATGGGTATACTGTACCAGTTTCCCGTTGCAAACATATTGCTACTTGTGTGTTTAATGGTCTGATGCATTTTTAAAGCTTAATGCAACATTTATAACTCCACACAGATAAAAACAATTTGTGCTTTTGCGCTCTACGCTTTATTTGAATGGACCAAGAAGGTTTCGAGTCCCACTGCAATGTATAATTTAAACCCTTCAAAATCTGTACTGCTGGTGTGTGCAGTGAGCCAATGATGTAATGGGTAACTGAATTCTGCTGTATGTTACCCTCTGTACATTCGACAGATAGTGGTTCCTATCAATTATTTATTGTCTTCTAGCTCATGGCCTAAGTAAGGTCACAGCTGAAATATGACCAACCTTATTGTTCTGCTGCACAGCAGCTGTTCTGTGCGCAAATGCAACTTATTTCCAGTTCTGCAAGACTGGGACTGTAATTAAATCTATCTTAAAATCCCAACGGCAAGGTAGGTATGGCTTTAAAAAAAAAAAAAAAAAAAAAAAAAAAAAAAATCTTTGTTCCCAACTTTTTGGACTGAGTAATTGAAGGTTTTAGCTAGTCTATTCAGTATTCAGAGCCTTGAGAAATTTTCAAATTCAACAAAATAACAAATCCTACACGAACATATCATCTGACATTTTTATTTGAAATAATGATTTTTTTTTTCCTTAGAAAATAGTGATGTGCAGGCTGACCCGATGCCCACGGGACCCGCGTGTCAGGCGGGATTTGATTGACTGCCGCACAAAGTTTGCAGGGCAGGGTGGACGCACATTGGTATAGGGTCAGTTCCCGGTTCTCGTTGGTCAGGTGCTGGTCGGGGTTCTCTCCACCCACACATCACTATTGGAAAGCTAAGGGCAGTGCCAGATTTGCCATTTCCCAGTAACTGAACTAGGTGGGGGATGGGTTCTGGTGCGGGCCGTGCAGCCGGGGCCACCCCCACCCTCGTCCGTGTGATTTTTCTTTGCGGCTGCAGTCGAATCTAGCCGGCTGTAGCGCGCGATCTGCTGGGGAGGGCCCCCTGCTCCTCCGGTAGTTACACCCCTGCCATTTCCTCTGCCAGTGGAGAAAAGGCAAGAACAATTGCTCTACATAGTCCTATAGCTAAGCACTAAATTATTTTTGCCAAAACTGTTATTTTACCTCTGCAGTGCAAAATAATACCTGCCACCATTGTTGAGTTCATAGTCATTTGACAGGGGCATATTTATCAAGGGTGGAATATCGAATGTGGTGACGTCAGTCAAGGTGAAAAGCTTGAGTAGCAATGGGGATAGATTGCATAAGAGGTGATCTCTACCTTTTTACTTGGCCTTTAAGACTGCTGTTTGCATAAGTATTTTAAAAATAAGTATTTAATAATCCCTCAATGTGTTGAGCCACTCAATAACCGAAATGGTTTATTCTGGTGATTCAGAACGACACTTATGCACCAATTTTATTTTCAAATAATGACACACGTTCTAGATTGATTTTGGATCAGAGTTTTAAAAGAACTATTTTGGCCTTCTCCTTATTGAGCTCGAGTCACCCCAGTATTTGGGATCACTGTCCTGCTGAAAGATTAAGCTTCAGTTATTTTTAGCAGACCAAAACTTTTTGTATGACATAGACCATGATAAGACAATTTGCAACTTTTTTAATTTTGAATAATTGTTTTGTTTGCAGACCAGTTTATCTTAGCAATCCAACAGTGGCAGGCATATCATTAAAAAAAAAAAAATAAATAGTAATAAAAAAAACCTAAATAGACCAATTAAAAATTGCTAACAATACATTCAAGGTGAACTACCCCTTGCTGCACCTATTGCTTTGTATACGGGGCCTCTGATTGTAAAATACAGTATCTATCTAGTACAAATAGGTCTAAAGCAACTGGACTTTCTGAGTTTTTTATTGGAAATGTTTCACAACTGATCCAAGTGTCAATGTGGGCATTTTCAGGTGATTGCCTTTTAAGACTGTGGGATTGGGTGATAGTTACCTATTTTTTTTTTTTTTGTCATGGTGAGCAAAATGTTGTATATCTTTCCCATTTCCCATAGGCCTTAGATTCACATTTTGTGCTTTACCCAATATACTATGTTTTCTTCTGAAAATCATGTTGATGGACAGATTGTTTACAGTACAGGTTTGAATTAGTTATGTTATTTATAGATGTGAAACTGAAAACGATCCGTATGTTTCTCTCTGATGCAAGGGCGTAATACAGCCCTAGGAGAATGTTATCCATGTTAGAATGATTGATTTTCTGTGTTAACTAAGAAAGTAATGTGGTACAATACGTAAAATGTATTGCGCAATAGTTGACGATCACTATATTAAAATAAGTAATTTCCCTATAACCTAATAATATAAACAGTCTGGTTATTATTAGTTAATAGAATATAGTATAGTTATAGTATAATTGTTTATCTCGTGTATAGAAATTCGTGAATTAAAAATCCAGATTCCAGATTTTTATTTTAAAAATAAAATATCTTGCACAAGTTTATAATCTAAGACAGTCAATCCACTTAGAAGCAAAGAGAACTGTTTTACACAGTTCTAGGGATGTCCTGGAAAACATATTGGGTTTGTATTTTGTTATGGTAATCCCTTCCCTTTTGATCTGTACGTAATACAATTATTTGCACATATATTTTGGCAAGGTATTTTATCATATAACTTTGATAGTTTATTCCCCAGGAGTCCAAGGGTTTGTGGTATGTTTGTATCAGGGATAATTTATCCCTTTTGTTTAAAGCTTCCACAGTATTCGAATACTTCCACCAAAAGTTGAAAAAAAAAAAACAGCATTTGTGTAAAATCTGGGTAAAATAAGCAAACTGGACTGGTCCTATGAATATGGGTGTTTTTACAGATGCTGTTGAAAGGACAGCTTGAATGCACAGACCTCAATCATGGCTCATGTGTTTTAAACACTTCGGTGGTTTACAATTCTGCAACCTGACCTAAATGGTTTCAAATTCGTCTGCACCTTCTGCGCACTTGTACATTGCACTAATAGAGACAAATTTCCAATTACATAAATTCTACACTTAGGGCAAGGCCAGACGTGGCGTTTTTATGTTGCATTTTTAAAAAAGAGCAGCCAGGCGTAAATACCCCACTGAAACCTCACGCGACTGTCAACATATGTTTTTCATGTGTTTTTCGGCACGTAGGATTCTTTTCCCAACATGCACTTTTCATTGTTCTCATTTAGAACTTGGACACCATATTTAAAATACGCTGCGGTTTTACGCAAAGTGTGGTTTCAATCGTGCAGATCCCATAGAGTCTATTGATTTGGTAGTTTCTTGACATACTGGCGTTTCTGCTAAAAAACGCCAATACTAGCGTCCTGTGGCAGATTTCAGCTTGCAAGCGCCCTGGGTGAATTGCCATAGTGCTAATTTTCCATTAGTTTCAGTGGTAGTGCAGTTTGTGTATTTATGCCTGGCGGTTCTTTTTTTAAAACACAACGTAAAAACGCCATGTCTGGCCTTGCCCTAGGGTTTCCTGGGGGAACTCTGGGCCCACTGACAGAAAAATACTGCCTAAGAAAAGGTTTTCACCTTGACTGCAGCTGATTTGGAATGCTCCTGATGGGTAGAGAACAAGGTTTAGTAGCGTAGCATTTTGGTCAACCCTGCAAGTACCACTCATCAAAATGCTTTGTTTAGCATAGTCCGAAAGCTTTGTAATGTAGTTAAAAAAATGCAGCATATTTTAAATTTTCCAACATAATAAGTGGATCACTAGGTTCAGAAATGTGTGTTAACTTGTTTATACACCGGTGTGAACCTCCTGTATTGGACTAAGGCAGTATTTTCTTCTCAGAAGCAGTGTGGCAGTTCCCACAGCATGAATATGCAAGTAACTTGGTTCAATATAACCTATACAACAGGGGAAACTAAAGGGATACTGTCATGGGAAAACATGTTTTTTTCAAAACACATCCGTTAATAGTGCTACTTCGGCAGACTTCTGCACTGAAATCCAATTCTCAAAAGAGCAAACAGATTTTTTTTTTATATTCAATTTTGAAATCTGACATGGGGCTAGACATATTGTACGTTTCCCAGCTGCCCCCAGTTCATGGTATGTCAGAAGATTCCAAACTTGTCTTACAAGAACACTTGTGGCAACTTTGGAAAAATAAGTGTTATATATGTTTTCCCACCGACAATTTACATTGTTGTCATTGGGAAAGCATTTGGAGGAGATTAGTTGCCCACAGATTTATAGTGGACAACTAACAGCCTCATCTGTAGTTGCCCTCATAAGGAACTTGCTTTACTTAGGAATTCACAGGATATATTTCTTTCTCCCCATTTCTAATGCTATCTCTATTTACAGCTCCAAAATCAGCTGATATAGCTGCACATATGTTTAGAGCAGTTGCTAGGGTGATTCACTTTAGAATTCAACACCTACGCATCTCTGAGCTGTTCAGAAACACTTTAATGCACTTCTGCTCCATGTATTGTTTTCCCTAGATATAGAAACCAAAAACAATTTTTTAAAGGAAAACTTTACCCCCAAAATGAATACTTAAGCAACAGATAGTTCATATCATAAGTGGCTTATTAAAGAATCTTATCAAACTGGAATATATATTTAAGTAAATATTGCCCTTTTAAGTCTCTTGCCTTGAACCCCCATTTTGTGATGGTCTGTGTGCTGCCTCAGAGATCACCTGACCAGAAATACAACTCTTAACTGTAACAGGAAGAAATGTTGAAGCAAAAGACACAACTCTGTCTGTTAATTGGCTCATGTGACCTAAGAAGTTTTTGGTTTGTTTGTGTGCACAGTGAATCATACGATCCCAGGGGGCGGCCCTTATTTTTTTTAAATGGCAGTTTTCTATTTATGATTACCCATTGGCAGAAAAGTATATTATTATAAAAATGGTTTGTTTACATGAAGCAGTGTTTTATATATGAGCTGTGTTATGCAACATATTTTTATAGAGACCTATATTGTTTGGGGGAATAGTTTTTCCTATAAAGGAGAATTCAACCTGTGGGGTAAAAACCGAAATGTAATTAAGGCATTTGGCTAATGGTGAAGTGTTCAGTGTTAAAGTGGACCTGTCACCCAGACACACAAAACATCTGTATAATAAAAGTCCTTTTCAAATTAAACATGAAATCCAATTTCTATTTTTTATTAAAGCATTCATAGCTGTTGTAAGCTCGTTTAAAAATCTCAGATGTCAATATTGTCTGCCACTCCTCTATGCCCTGGGCATAGAGGCAGGGCAGACAATTACTTCCACTTTCCATTCAGCACTTCCTAGATGTCACTGCACTCCCCACATTCCCTGTTCTCTTTACCATTTAATTGTGTAGCCAAAGCATGGGGATGG
The DNA here is from genome assembly GCA_038501925.1 of Xenopus petersii. Lineage (NCBI taxonomy): Eukaryota > Metazoa > Chordata > Amphibia > Anura > Pipidae > Xenopus > Xenopus petersii. The sequence continues at coordinate 53,222,158 of CM076678.1, read as the reverse complement.
ACATTGGGTCCCCCATTCTGGTGCACAAACAAGATTCTGAGATGATACACGGCTTGTTTTAATAACTGTGCACAAAATGGCTCCTGCCTGCTTGCTATAATTTTTGAAATCCCAGACTGAAGGAAACAAGATTCAAATAATTTATATAGTGTAATTAAAGTTCATTTTACTTGACTAATGTGATCAAATTGGATTTTGAATAATTTTTTTGGGTGACGAGTCCCCTTTAAGACACCGTAAGATCTACCAGTAGACATTTAGCTGGTGATCAGTAGATCTCAAGACACTGTCAACAAACAGCTTGTCTAAATCACCCTCTTGTTTCATGCTTTTCATTCAGATATTTATTAGGTTAAGGTTACATAAGAAATAGTTATTTGTAAAATATAGCAATATACATTTTCTCATAAATCAATATATAAGTAATATTTCCATGGAATAGATTTTGGGTCTTGGTGTTAAGAAAAGTGCATGAGCTCTAGTCTGCTGCTTTCATTTAATTTGTGCATGTCATAACTTAGAGGTTTATAGTGCCCACAATAAGGCTGAGGAATAATTAAAAGTAAGTGAATATCAGGTTTGTTTCCACAAAAGTCCTTCTTCAGCAAATAATGCAATTACGTAAAAGTGACTAGTAATCACTCCTGATGATCTTAAACCGTGCTCCAATGATAACTTGGAGAGAAAGAGGCTTGGAGCAGAACCCATTTTTTTGTAGTGGCACAAAGGAAATAACACCCCATTTAGTTTAATAAACACCCAGACCCTGCCATTTCGATCTAAATGCATTGACCGTTCTTAGTGATGATTGCATGGCCTGCAAATGCACCAGCAGGGTACAGTTAGTTATTATTAAATGCAATTGTGGGGTGGCTCCCAGCATTTTGCCTGCACTGTGCTGGAAATCAGGCACGTGGCAAAACAGAGAAATTCCTCATGTGCCTTTGCCCTTAGTGTAAAACATGAAAAAGGAAGTCGACATTACACTTGAGGAAGTTCAATTTGCGATTAGAGATTTGGGGTCGGGGAAAGCTCCTGGCCTAGATGGGCTCTCCAATATTTATTACAAAAAATTTCTCCCAGAGGTCGGCCCTTACTTGACCAAAATGTTCAATGCTCTGAAAGTGGGAGGGTCATTTCAAGCTGAGACCTTGAAGGCTCAGATATCTGCGATTCCCAAGCCTGACTCCAATCTATCAGACTGCAAGAATTATCGACCGATTTCAGTGTTAAGTTAAGCTTTTAGGGAAAATATTAGCTATTAGGATCAACTCCTTTATACCTCAAATAATACACAGGGACCAAGTGGGGTTTGTTCCTGGACGTCACGCCGGGGATGCTATCAGACGTTTGATCCTATTGACTCAGCATGCTAAATCTTCAGGGGTTAAATCAATGCTGCTTAAGTTGGATATTCGCAAAGCCTTTGATTCCATATACTGGGACTATCTGTATTTTTCTTTGAGCAAATGGGGATTTGGTGATAATTTTAAAACTTGGATTCACTTGCTTTATCATGGCCCCTCCGCATTTGTTAATATAATGGGGTTTCTGTCTGAACCCTTTATGATTTGTAGGGGGACCCGTCAAGGGTGCCCTCTTTCTCCCATCTTATTCAATTTAGCTATAGAGCTCCTAGTGGCTGCTATTAGATCTGACTTCAATATTAAGGGGATTGAGGTCGGCGGAGCTCAACATAAAGTCAGTCTATTTGCTGACGATTTATCACTTGTAATTTCACATCCATTAACCTCCCTCCCTAATTTATTTAATCTATTAGAGACATTTAGTCGAATATCTGGCCTTCATATTAACCATAACAAAACTGAGGCCCTTAATATCAATCTATCCCTGGAAGCTGTAAAGTTGTTACAACTTAACTTCGAATTTGTTTGACAGCCCCACTTTATCTCCATATTGGGGGTTAAGTTAACTCGGAATTATGACTCCCTGTATAAATATAATTATCCCCCGGTTTATAAGTCTCTGTACGCTTTGTTGGATAGATGACACTGTTATCACATCTCGTGGATAGGGAGGATCCAATCCATTAAGATGACTATTTTGCCCAAGATCTTATACCTTTTTAGAACACTTCCAATTCCTTTGGCTGATATGTCCCGATTTAACACTAAAATCTTAGTTTGTTTGGGCGAAGAAACACCCTAGAATACGCCATTCTGTATTAACTTATCCTAGGAATTAAGGAGGTCTTGGCTTACCTAATTGGCACTATTATTATAAGGCAGCTCAGATCTCCGAAATCTTAGCTTTACACTCTATTCATGATTGCCCTCATTGGGTTGCCTTGGAAAGATCATATACCCTACCATATTCTCCGGCAGCATTGTTATGGTGCCCTCCTAAACAGCGACCATT